>CM031240.1:22384084-22885874 GCA_018340775.1 Taxus wallichiana var. yunnanensis
TGTGTGGCAATTAGGGTTTGACAATGACAAAAAAATACATGAAGACGAGCATCATAAAAATTTGTAGAAGTTGAATCAAAGTAGGTCCAAGACCATGCATTTTGGTCATGACCATTTGGTACTGTCAAAGTAGTTTACTACAGTCCTTCCCTAGATGGATTCACAAATCACAATTCTAGTTTCAAGGATCGTCAGTGTTCAAATCCCCTAGTTTCACTATTGCATAGTCTCATATCTCTCTAGAAGTAATTTGCACTCAACTAAATTTTTTTATACCTTTTTTGTACATTCAATTGCATGTTAGGTAGATTAGTGTATGCTATATTATTTCTATCTGATTTGAGTTATTATTTCCATTGTAACATCTTTGTAAAATCTACAATCAAATCTAATCTAAAATGTAATTAAATTGACCCAAAAATTAATTAAGGGTTAAATAAATATAGTAGTGTGAGATGAGATATATGTGTTGTCCATGAGAAATGTAAAGTATGTACAAGTAACATAGGATTTGCAAAAAACTTTAGAATCATTAAAACTCAAGCCAATAAGGGTTTTGTATAAAAACCCAAGGATGAGTGATAAGATTTGAAATGTGTCTTGGGAATCTAAAACCCTAATGGTGAAGAATAAGAGATTCGGTTGGTGTGGTTTGATAGATAATTGGGTTTAAAAAATTGTAATATGAAAATCAGTATTAAGGTATAGTCAAATATTACATGTGTAAATACGATTAAAAATGCTAGAATAATAATCATACGTTTAAACTATGTAACATATCGTGGCAATAGACATGCCATATAAATGTTGATGAAATAATAATTAGGGTTTTAATGTTAGAGATATGGTAGTATGCTACTAAGCTCATAATTTGTAACTAAATGTATTAACTAGATGTAGAAGTTGGATAGAGTGTCATCAAGTTGTTTGTAAAATCTATATACCTAGATGTTTGAGTAGGGTAGGTTTGTTAGAAAAAAGACAGTTCATGGTTAAACATATATTTAGGGATATGAATCTATCTCATGGTGTTATGAGATGAGTTCGATTCTAAGACCAGATTATCCTATGTCAAAATATTCAAAATTTGGGCTTGGTTTTATGCGATCATTGTCTTGTGACTAAATATGGGTCCTCCTAGGTTGTAGAAAAAAAAATCTATTAAAAACATTTTGATCCTGATTGATTTTGCCATGCCCCTTTGATTTGGTAAACATTGCACTATGTACCAATAATCTAAATAGGGATAAAGCCACCCATAATTCCCTATGATGATACATATAGTGATAAAGAATGTAAAGAATATGGAGACCTCAATTTGGCCTCACACTTGAAACATACACTTATTACTTAGTTGTAGCTAATGGATTTGTGATATATGGAAATGATAGAGATGAATTTAGAGTGCACGAGTAGATTTTGTTGTGGTAATATAAATGATGGGTGCTTTCAATTATTTTTCATGTCCTTCTAAAAATGTGTATTTTTATTGGATCCTTAGATACCCCTAAAGTGTTAGGGTGTATTTGATTATATAGCTGACCATTTGAAATATTTCCTACTCAACTAGCCCAAAAGTACCACCTAGGATGATAAAGCTAAATATGAAATTATAAAATACAATTCTTGTATGTACAAGGGATAGTTTTTAGTAGGTGGGACAATTCCATAGCCAAACCTTTCCTCAACCCATGATATTTTTTTAAGGGTTAAAGATGGAATATATTTCGAGACAAGAGGAAATATTTAAATTTGTTCTCTAAAGTGTAGAATGTTGCTTAAAGTACTATATAGATTAATGAACTCACGATGTAAAATAGAGTAAGAGGAGGTTTAAATTGGTCAATTAATATGCAAATTGAATAATGTTAGAATAAATACTAAATTGATAATGTCAAGTACACAAACTCAAATTTTAGATACCACATACATTAAAATACTAAATAATTTTAGAACACAAGATTTTAACCTACAAAAGAAACCCTTTAAATAATAGAAATGATCACCATGGTCTAGTTCAACATATATGAAAGTTATGACCGTAAGTTCAATATCTTAATCTCAATTAATCAACCTATAAGGATTTTCTGTAAAAATATATTGTTACTCACCTAGTGTATGTTGGCATGAGTGAGTTTGAGTGTTTTCATTGATGTAAAAGCTCATTAATGAAAAAGAGGATGATTTAAGAGTGCTAGAGGATGTGTGTCATGATGATGACATGGTCAATCAAGGTATAGCATGATGGCAAGAATGGAAACAATGAGAATGGCTTGGCCTAGTAGGCCTAATTAGGTGACCTAGTTAGCCTAGGTGATAGAGCATGATGAAAAAAGTTACATGGTGGCTTGAGGATCATGGTCAAGGCATGGATACTATGAGAAGAGTTTGTGGAAGCACTCATACTAGTCCATAGGGCGGTTGCAATGTGGAAGACTCAGTTGCAGGTGCTCATTTAGACCTAGTCTAGGTGCTTGAAGACCAAATGGAGCATGAGAGTGAGTTGTAGAGCTATGTAAGCTCATGGAAGCATGCAGGGGTGTGAGACATGTTGTCTCAAGTGTGTTAGGTCATTTTGGAGATCTTAGAAGTAGAGGTATGGTGTTATTCTACTTGGTCTAGGTATAAACTAGACCTAATCTTAGTGTTTGGAGGCCTATTGGAGCATGATAGTCACTTGTAGGTGTGTGTGAGCCCTTGAAGAAACTCATGGAGGTATTTCATATCATATTCATCATGTAGAGGTGGTTTGTAGTGGTTTTAAGCATAGGTTTTATGTTAGTTTACTTGGTTGTGGCCTAGAACATGCAAAACATTAATACATAGCCATGCAAGTCCTAATGGTGGTGAATATGCCAAGCTATTTATGACTAATTGATCATTGGATATTTTATTATAGGTTTTCTTAGTGCTATGGGAAAACTTTCAAGTTGTCATGATGAATATTTTGCAAGATATGATGTTTTTGGTCCTATCAAGTTCTAGAAAGCGTGTTTTCCAACTCAAAGTGAGATAAATGTTCTTGGTTGACACGTGTGATGTCTGCATGGGACCCTGAGCCTTTCAAGGATTATTTTTCATGGAGTTAAGAATATCTTAGAGTTGGAATGAGATCAAATGAGGCCCAAACATTTATGAACGATTGCTAAGAAGGCGAGTTACTTTTTTATGCGCTTGAAACCCTAGGTTATGAGCAATAGGATAAATATTCATGGTATAAGCTCTTAATGCATTAAATCATAAAAATTTATGATTGGAGGTGACAATGGACTCTCCCATATTTCAGATGGTGGTGGTTTGAGATCATGACAGTGAGTGGAGCCCACCCAAATTTGTTTGTTTCCAAGAAAGAAGGTTTAACTCTTAGGTTTGCCATTTGAACCTATGTATAAATTGGTGTTCTAAGATGTGTGGGAGATATGATACATGTTTGAATAAATTTCATATATTTTTGATGTTTTTTTATGACCTACACAGGTCAAAATAGGTTTACTAGTTTTGGGCCAAAAAGGTAGTTTTAACAGTCTTGGTGAATGAAAGTGCTTGAGAAATTTTAGGCATGGTGATGGATTTTTATGAGATTTGAGGTGTTTTAAACATCCCATGTGACATGTTTCATTTTTTTAGCTCTGAAAGTATGATGAGGCGGCATGAATAAGGTCACAAGTTGACCTAGTTTTTCCGGTTCAGACAACAAGATTTGGTGAGAAGATGGATGTAGAAGACCAATGTTTTGGATTAGATGATGATATATATCCACTTGAGAGTGAATAGGGATGAAATTTTTCCTATTTAATTCATTTATAGGTATTGAATGTGATAGAAAGGGTGCAAACATGTTGAGTTTCCAAAACTCGCTTCTTGTGCGCTTTAGTTTTCTCAAGAGGAGAATTAGTTTCATTTACTTTGATGGATTTTTAATGAATTATAACCTGCTTATATGTGTTCTATATTTCATTGGATTTACAATGAGTGGCTACATTGAATATTTTAGTTGGTTTAGTGGGATCTTGGACTTCGTTGTTGGTGACTGGTCCCTGGAAGTTCCTGTTTTGAGTAGGAAACAATCATACTTGATGGTTATGTGGATGAAATGGATGATGAATAGGTTCTTGATCAGGTTGACAATGTTGATATGGTATGTTTTACATGTTTGAATAATTTTTAGGCTTGACATATATGGAGTGAGTGATTAGAGTCCTTGATGAGCTCGGTGGAGAAGGATTTAGGATTCTTGGCCTAGTTGTGCAAGTTTGAGTGTCTTGATGCATTTATGACCTACATGGGTCCTTATCATGATTTTATATGATGTTTTAGATGTTATTTTATGTTTTTATTACCGAAATCTTGGGTCATGGCTGACCTAGTTATGTTTTTGAGTTGAGTCATGTATAAAAGTGCATGTAATGGTTCATTTTGAACTAGTGTTGTGAGAGGGAAAAAGTGTGAGCTAGGTGAGAGAGTGAAAGTGGTTCAAGGAATCAAGATAGAGATGAGAGAGTGTGTGAATTTATGAAGAGTGATGAAGAGCTAGTGTGCAAGGGTATTTTTCCAAATCAGTCCATGTTTGAGCTAGTTTGAGCGAAGTAAGAGAAGGTGTGTTTAAAGAGGGTTTGAAGGTGTATGAGATGAATTCTCTGATCACTATTAGATTTGTGTGTTGGAATCATATCTTCAATGGTCTTCTGATCAAAACTTGTGTGATGAGTAATATTCATACAAGTCCTTTGTTTTGAGTAATATCAACAAGGGTTTCTAGGGGTTGGTGCTCCTTGTGGGGTTGGTGCCTCACTAAAAAATATTGTGTGATGAGTCATATTCATGCAAGTCTTTTGGTTTGAGTAATATAATCAAAAAATTTAGTGGGTTTTCTTCCCCTTGAGGTTTTCCCACTTACATATTGTGTCTTGTGTACTCTCTCTTATTCATGTTCATGTGGATGGTTGTTTCATGTTGTTAAGCTCACAATTAATGCATGGTTGAATGGTTAATGATTCATACAAGTTAAATTGAATTGGTTAAATTTTTGAAGGACTAATTCACCCCCTCTCATTCCATTGTACATACAAAGATATATGCTTAGGCGAGTGAAGACCATTCTATCTTTTCCTCCTTTTCTTTTCCTATTGGCCTTTGAAATTCCTTTTTTATCTTTCAATAGATCCATTCACTCATCTCTCGCTTAGCCAACAAATCTTTATAATAACAAATAATCTCATGTTTACATTCTTTGGTTCAAATTTGTAACATCCCCATTTTAAGTAGAACAAGGGAATTTATTTATTTATTTTTTAACGTTCTCTCAGATTGAATTATATAATTCAAACACACATTCAAGTTTTAATAATTGTTCTCTCATCCAATCAATGTAATTTGATCACACAATGTCTTTTTAAAACCAATGTTCCTGCTCGCATATTTGCAATATGGAACACACATTCAATGTCATTCAATCATATAATGTATACCAATGTTGCAGTAAATGACTCAAAGAACTAACGATCTCCCATTTTATGGCTCGGAGTTTCAGTGATCTCTCATTTCATGACTCGGTGACTTACCGATCCTTCATGTTGATCCATGCATTGTATAATAAATATACAGGGTTCTTTTACCGTTTCCGGTTATCGAAGTGATCCATTTAAGAAGCCTATCTGAATATTTATTACTGATATTCATCTGACATCCTGCATCTTAAACTAGGTGATTAGGACAACGCAACCAACACTTGCGATACTTTGGCCAAAGATTTTCACATGCTTTGCATGATCATATTCCTAGATGTGATACACATCATTGGAATACGTCCTTCACCTCACTTCGTCTGTTATCTAGAATGGTCTTTCCTGGTCTCTGCCAGTCCTTCCGTCTAAGGTCAAGCTCTAACCCCAACTAGCAATATGAACGAGTATAGGAAGTTACTCATGGTAACTAAAGGTACGCAGACATACGGTGTCGTCCCTAGATGACTCTGTGTGTCTAGTTACCTTTAGTCCTCCGGAGTCACTCCGTATACGTGATCACATTCCTATCCCCATCTAAGAACTTAGTATCCAGCTTATGTAAACTTGATGATTTGATTCGAGAGGGCGTTGTAACATGTCAGCCACAACATTGTGTCGTCATGAAGGCCCCGCCTTCATGAAGACACCATATTGTAGCTGGCGTGTGCCAAGGTCCTACGGAATCCTCTCATCGAGAAGTACACATCCAACTCGTGCGTGTTTTGATTATAATCTTAATATTTAAGATCGACTTTCAGCAGCCCTGCTGATCCTTAAACTCGCTCTCATTGCTGCAGTTGTATGTAGCTAAGAGAGAGACTTAATTGTCTTCTAGCTTAATATACATCCCCCTTCTTCATACCGAAGGGTTGCATATTCCCTTCTTGGTTCCTTTCTTTACTCTTCGGACTAATCAGTCCATTACGTATAACGTAATAAGTTTAACCTATTAAACTTAACCAAGTTTTACCCACAACTGTAAATAAATTCAGAATTCTATCTTATTAGACATCATTTAAACGAGGTCTAATTCTAAATGAATTTTATTCATTTATTCTCCATAACCTTACTTCAGTTAAGGTCTGTTAACATTAGATATGTTTTTCTCATATCTATATTTTCTGAATTTAAACATTCGAGGCTACAATCGGAGTCCGAATACAAGGTTCAGCTGCTCCTATGTTATTTGATATTCCTTAGCTTATAAGCTAATCCCGAATACCTTCCAATTAAGAGTTCATATTCACCTAAATCCATTTTAATGTCAATTTAAAATTCATCTTAACCCAAGTATGAACTAATTGCACATTCCAACGTAAAAGTTGTATTCAGGTAAAGAATAGGTGTTTATTCCTTTTAAATCTATCCACTATCATTTGAATAATTCCAAATCAAGGAATAATATTATATTCTCAATCTTATTCAACAATATCAAATTGATACAGCCATTAAATATCACACTTTTCCTTGTATTCATCCATAAGTTTTACAATCTATACATTTGCCAGCCCAAACGACTGGACTTCGTTTATATCAAACAACATTACAACTCATAAAGATAGAAGAATGTAATTTCTTCCTTTCTCATTTCCTCATAGAGGAATAATAGCTATCAAATACAATCCATCCTCAGTTAATCAAAAGAAGTATCAGAAAACAACCATGTCTTCGTTTATACTCAAGTTCCATCTGCAAAATTACTTGCACGGGTCAGTTCATTGAACTGAGCATATTAAGCACTTGTCATTAAAATGAGGTGCTTCTAATTAACTGTCTCAATAAAAGAACCCTACTTTTATGAAACGTTAAAATGAACATCATCCAAGAATTAAGTACTGATAAGGATGAACAACATAACAACCCAATCATCTAATTACCCTCCCAATCAGAAAAGAAAGGATTACTGCCCCTTTTTCCCAATAATTACTACAAGAAGTAATTTCCTTCAAATAGTTCTAGAATTAACATCTGTAAGAACTAAAACACAATTATGCATACTGTTGTTCCAATATAAATGTTGTAATTTCCATTCCTTACAATAGTTGTAATTTCAAAAGATAGAATTTAACTAAAATTTAAACCGAACTACTTTCCTTTGCTTTCATACAACTCATCTGATTTCAAGCAATCAAATGCTAAAGAGAAAAGTAAACAACAATTAAATGCGTATGCTTAAACCAAAGCAAGACAAAAATTGTTCCATAACAATTATAGATTTCTAACTGTATGAGAGAAGAAATGAACATTAATTCAAATTATCCATTCACACTCTCTTCCTTTCCTCATAGCCGTACTGAGAATTTAATCCAGACGTGATACCAATCAATGATAATAGTTCAAAGAGTGAAATAAATAAAATCAATAATCGAATACAAGGAAGAAGGATCATATTACCTCTTCTCACTGTCTAACCAAATATCCGCTATTTAGAACAGACACAATCCAATAGTATGATTCATTCTGATTATTATATTTCACTCAACGGACTTTCTTGTCTAGATATAAACAAGCAAGAATATACAACTAGTCTATAAACAATGCTTCATCAAAACAAGCATTTCAGCTAGACCTGAACAAATAAGAATGTACAGCTAGCTACGAAAATCATGATTCATATCATAATAGTAAAAAGAGTCATTTTATTTTAAACTTTCAAAGTAAGAATTCCACTTCGATTCAGTTTAACGAAATAGCAAGAGTTCAGGCTGCGAATTGAGTATATATATATATTAAAACATACATATTTATTAAAAACAGTCATACCCAGCTTAGTCTGAAACGGGTAAAAGTTCAGCAAACATATTATCATCATTTCACTGTAATGAGTGAGAAAACCCCCTTTCTTCTTTTTTTTTTAAGAACAAGAATCCATTCAAGTTCAGTTCATAAACATCATATTTTCTCCAAAAGAAGGAAGGGAAACCAGTCACGGTCTCATTTCAAAAAAATATTAAAACGTTTTGACCAACAAAGGAAAAACGATGAAATGAATTCCCTGTCCTAGGAAAAATCGAATTCAATGCAATGAAAGCAATTAGGAGAAATTAATTCACACAACAGTTCCTCCACATTATCCAGAACTTGCTTTTCCCAATCTTTTCCTCAGTACTGAACTCAGAAGACAATACTCGCATCTATATTACATGCAATGACTCAAACCCATATAGGGTAATAGAAGCGGGTGCTAAACCCAATCAAAACAAACTCATACAACAAGCCCAACCTCATTTGTTTCATTCGTTTGCAAAGAAATACTAAGCCATGTTCATTTTCATAATGACAGTTCAAACCAGAAGATCAAACCGAATCCATAATGCACAATAAAATCCACTTACCATTACCTTCAGATTTCAAAACAAAGAAAAGAGAAAACATAATTCATTAATAATTTCAATAAGAAAAACACTCATTTTCTTCAAAACGCACAAGAATACCCAAGTCGTATTCATCCTTATAATGACAGTTCAACTGACATACAAAAATCATCTCATCCTTCCATTTTCACAAGAATGCACAGAACTCAAAATTGATACACGCATAGCTAATGTATTCATTAGCACAAACTCATAATGGTAATAAAACGAATACCCAACACTGTCGAAACGAACCCACACAGCATGGGCAGGATATTCGACTCAATCATTATGCAAAGAATGCTCAAGTCGCATACAGCAAAAGAAAACGACTCAACCCAAAAATCACCTCAACATAACAGCAAAATCAAATAACCAAAACCCCCATCATAAGAGCAGGGTTGTTTTAATGAGACGATTAAGCAAAAGCAAGCGGTTTAAGGAGAAGGGCTTAACATGCTGTATTTCTTTTTGTGGTTCGAAGTAAACCGTGTCCCACGGAGCTATTTCTCTCCACGACGTCCATAGCCAAGCTTTCCCAACAGTCCGTTAACTCTCACAGGCTCAAAAATAGCCTTTGCTTCTCCAAAGACAGAAACAATAACCAAAAATACAAAGAGTTCGACAAAACCATGGAAGAACAAAATGCAGAGCAACTAAAAACCCGATGCACACAACAACAAACAATTCTTTCTCAATCCTCTTTCCAAGGCGAGCTAGTTGCTAAGACCAAGGTAATTGAATGCATTGAATGCATTACCTTTCCTCATTCCTCACGCCACCGCCGACTCAGGTTGGCAAATTTCCAATTTCAAATTTTGCATGTAATTTCCATTTTAGCTTCATAGCTAGTTGGACGCCTCCAACTTTTCCTTGTTCCCGCCAAACTTGGCGCTGCACATGTAAGGACTTCATTTATTGTCCCATTAAATTTCCAACCTTCCCTTCTTATCCATTTCCATCCACATGGGTCCATACGTCCCCTTCCATAGGTTAGGAATAGTTTAGGATTTTTAATAGTCCATATCTAGGTTATTCACCTAGTTCATAGGTTAGTAGAATTTACATCTATTTTCATCCTTATGAAATTTAAAATCCATATAGGGTAGTAGTTAGGGTATAGGATTAAACTTAGTAGTAGGTTAGTGTTTAATCCCATAGTTTTTAATTAATAGTTTCCAATCAAGTCTTTCTGACTGGCATTCATATTCAACACTATGCAGGACGTTTCGTCCCCTGTTCCACATACCTGTGCCACTCGCATCCAGGCCCTTATCATCTTACGCTGTCTAGCGTTACAATGGTGTGTGGTTCGAGAATCGAACCTTTTTCATTGGCATCTACGTACTTTCGATATTCATACCGTAATCGTGTGTCTGCAACCTTTATATCAACCTTCACCTGTTTCAGACTTCATTCTGGTTTAGAAGTAAATCGACAAGGTGATCACAAGAAGGCCACAACATACCTTGGATCAATGAAATTGATTCAAGGTGTGTTGTCAATCAGCGAAAAGAGTTCATCAAGCATACGACAAGTCTGTTGTCTCATTAGCAATCACACAAGCAATAATAACTTCTGTCCCAAGTAAACAAATTACAGCAAACAAGGGTCCAGATTAGCAACACATTCCTTTAAGATCAAAAGATGTGTCTTAACATATTTATCTTCATTTCTGCAGTTACAACATCATGAAAAGTGATTACTATGCTAGCTTACAAAAATTCAAGGCGTTACATTCCTCCCTTCTTAAAGAATCATCGTCCCGATGATCAAATTAACCAATTCAAGGAATTTCTAGGACAAAATTCAGTTATTGTCCTTCCATTCATAAGTTCATACCAAAAACAGATTCACTCATTAAAACAGTGTTTTAAGATAACTGTAAAATAGACCAATAATTGTCTAAATTTGGTAGAATTATCAGTTTTTTGAATTTCAATTTCGATCAAACAAGTATGGAAAAGCAGATCTCATTTCTTCGAGATTTTCCCAAGTTGCACTTTCTTCGCTAAACTGGTCCCACTGGACCTTACATTGATTCACTTCGTGATTTCTTAAGTACAACCAAGCGAGTTCCTAAAGACTCGAAATGGGCTTAACCACGATTATTCCCGGTCTTGACTCGCAAGGAATTCCATTCAAAGCACATGTGATAAATCACATTACGTATTTCTTAAGCAAATAAATATGAAAAACATCATGCATTTGTGATAAAGCAGAGGTAATGCTAGACGATAAGCTACAGGGTTGATTATTTCAACAATTTCAAAAGGTCCCACGTAACGTGGCGACAACTTTGCACCTTGCCAAAAGTTATTGAGCTCTTTTTCAGCTTAACCCGAAGAAAGACCTTCTCACCAAGTTTATAATTCCTATCAACCCGCTTTAAGTCTGCATAACTCTTTTACCTATTGGCAGCCTCCTTTAGATGTTCCCGAATCATTTTGATTTGTTGTTCCATTTCCTTGAGGATTTCTGGCCCAATTACCTCTCTGTCCTCTACGTTGTCCCAGCTAATAGGGGTTCTACATTTTCTTCCATACAATGCTTCAAAAGGCGCCATTTTTAAAGAGGCGTGGTATGTATTATTATAGGCAAATTCTACCAGTGGAAGGTATTCCTCCCATTTATACTGCTGGTCCATGCAATACATTCTTAACATATCCTCTAAAACTTGATTGACTCTCTCGGTTTGTCCATCCGTCTCCGGATGATATGCAGAGCTGAAGTTTAATTTAGTTCCCAAGGCCGCATTAAGCATTTGCCAAAACCTTGATGTCATCCTCGATCTCTATCCGATATGATCAATTCGGGTATTCCATGCAATCTGAAAATTTCATGTACAAATCTTCTTGCTAACACTGGTGCATCGTCCTTCAAATTACCAGCAATAAAGTGTGCCACTTTGGTTAATTTGTCGATGACAACCAGGATGATATCATGCTTATTCCTTGACATAGGCAATCCTTGAACGAAATCCATCGTTATCACTTGCCATTTGTACTGTGGAACGCTATGGGGATACAATAATCCAGCAAGATGCATATGTTCCGCCTTAACATGCTGACATTCCAAGCAGTGTGTTACAAATTCCACCACATCCTTTTTCATTCCCTTCCAGAAGTATTGTTGCTTAAGATCAGCAAGCATTTTCGTAATGCCAGGGTGTCCAGAAAAAGGTGAATTATGAAATTCAGTTAACAATTTCCTTCTTAAATCATTTGCCAAGGGTATATATACCTGCTTTCGAACCTCGAAATTCCTTCATATCAAAACGAAATCCTTTATACCTCACATCCTTTGATCTGCAGCAAGTGTTTGTTTTGACTTGATGGAAATAAGAGTCGATTCCAAACATCTTTCACCTCATCCTTAAACCGAGTTCTTAACGTTATAAGAGCAGAGATGTGCTTCCTTCACTCGCAGCATCTGCCACTCTATTTTCCTTGCCTTTGATGTAGCTTATATCAAAATCATACTGAGACAGAAATTCTAACCATCTTCGTTGTCTTGCATTCAGATTTGGCTGAGTAAAAATATACTTCAACCCCAGATGGTCAGTTTTTAACTCAAAAGGTTTGCCTAAAAGGTAATGCCTCCACATTTGAAGTGCATGTACAATGGCAGTGAGCTCTAGGTCATGTGGAGCATAATTCTGTTCATGTAACTTAAGCTTTCTACTTTCATAAGCTATGACATGGTTATTCTGTAACAGAATGCCTCCAAGGCCTTCTCCCGATGCATCCGTTACAACCGTAAAATTTCCATTTGGGTCTGGTACAGTTAAAATAGGTGTTGTAGTTAACTGTTCCTTTAAATTTTTAAAGGCAGATTCACATTTGTCAGTCCAGACAAATTTCTTATCCTTCTTTTGCAGTGAAGTGATTGGGGCAGCAATTTTTGAAAAGTCCTTAACGAACTTTCTATAATATCCTGCCAAGCCCATGAAGCTTCTTACTTCATGCACGTTCTTAGGCGCAGGCCACTCGGTTATAGCTGCGATCTTTGAAGGGTCAACAACTATCCCATTTTTGCTTATAACATGTCCCAAATAATGCACCTCTGCATCATAGAAGGAGCATTTAGACAGTTTACCGTACAACTTCCTCTTTCTTAAAACTTCCAGCACTATCCTTAAATGTTCTTGGTGCTCTTCGACATTTTTAGAGTATATAAGAATGTCATCCAAGAATACAAGCACAAACTTGTCTAGGTATTCTTGAAAAATATTGTTCATCAGATTCATAAAGGCGGCAGGTGCATTTGTCAACCCAAAAGGTAACACCGTGAATTCATAATGCCTGTACCTTGTTCTAAAAGTTGTTTTATGAATATCTTCTTCCTTTATTCTCAGCTGATGATACCTAGATCGAAGATCTATTTTTGAATAGACTGATGCTCCACGCATCTGGTCGAATAGATCATCAATCCTAGGAAGTGGGTATCGATTCTTAATAGTTGCCTTATTCAACATTCTGTAATCAATGCACAGTCTCAATGTGCCATCCTTTTTCTTTACAAAAATTACCAGCGCTCCCCATGGTGAGACGCTCGGTCTTATCAGCCCCTTAGTCAAAAGTTCCTGTAATTGAGCCTTCAGCTCCACCAACTCGAGGGTGGTCATTCTATAAGGTGCCTTAGATATGGGTTCGGTTCCTGGCTTGATCTCTATTGCAAAGTCAAATTCTCGTTTGGGTGGAAGACCTGGTAAATCCTCTAGAAATACATCACTGAAATCCCTTAATAATGGATATCTTTCCATGAAATCATTATCTTCCTCAACATTTTCTGTCATTTTTACTACATACAAGGTGCAGCCTCTATTTTTAGCCCTTTTTAGTTGCATAGCTGTTAGTTTCCTAACTGCAACCTCACGCCTTACACCTTGAATGACTATTGCTTTCTGCAGGTCATCAAAACAACAAATTTGTTTTTCATAATAGTCGACCTTTGCCTTATGTTCTGCCAACCAGTTAACTCCAATAATGATATCATATGATCCTAAAGGAGTGACATACAGGTCAACTTCGGTGGAGAAACTGGGCAAGTCAAGAATTGCCCCAAAGAGGCACATTTCGACTGTATGGACAACATTATTCCCATAATGCACTATCCATGTCTTATCCATTCGTTCAGCCTTTCTTTTTAATTTCATTGCAAGTTTAGTAGAAATAAAGCATTCAGTAGCTCCAGTATCAAAAAGTATGACTACAGGTGTACCGAATAACTTACCCGGAACTTCTATGGGTGTAACTTGCTTTTCAACTTGTCTATTAGCCACCGCAGCGTGTATCCTATGCTGCTGATCGCGATCATCCTTTTTCAGAGGACAGTGACTCGCGTAATGGTCCTTTCCACAGTTGAAGCATCCTCCAACTAGCCCTTTCCTAGGCTCAAATTTGCTACCAGCTTTGAAGTTATCACTCTGGCTTCCATAGGACTTTTGTCCATTGCCACTAACTTTTGTGAAGTTGTTCCGCACACTATTTACAGGTTTGTTCATTACAGATTTCTTGTTATTATCTACAACAATTTTGTTTTTCACACCAAACCTTTCCAGGCCCCTTTTGATTGCGAGAGATGAAGAAGAGTTGGGAATCTTCTTCCTTATCTCTTCCCTATGAGCAAAAATTGCTCTCAATTTTTGTTCCTGTCTTATTGCCTTTTCGACAACTCCTTCCATAGTGGTTGGACCGTGGACATCCACTTCGCCACCAATGATGGGATTCACCCCATTATGAACTTTCGTATTCTCAACTTCTCGTCACTTGCATCATGCGGCACATACTTAAGGAGTTTAGTAAACCCTTCCCAATATTCTGTCACCGTCAGCCTTCCTTGCGACTAGTTCTGAAATTCAATCATTTTCCTATCAAAATAGAGTTGAGGCAGCCACCGTTGCCTAAAGTAACCCTTAAATTGATCCCAAGTTATGTCTCGATTCGACAATATTCAACTCAACCTTACGGTTGTCCCACCATGATGATGCTTCATGAGAAAGCCGATATGCTCCCATATCGCTTTGGTCTCCTCGAGAAGTTTCTTATTACAAAGTACTTCTCCATTTCACCGAGCCAATTCTCAGCTCCGTCCCCAAGTGTTGTTCCATCAAACTTTGGAGGACTTATTCTCTTTATGTCATTTGTAAGTTCAACTGCTAATCTTGCCCTTTTATTTTCAGGATGATTAGGAGCATTCACATTACTATTATCAACACTCGGATTCCCTCCATTGGTGTTGTCCATAGGAGGTGGCTGATCATTTATATCAGCTTCTTCTTCCTCCTCTTCATTGCCCATTGACTGCTGTTCCAAAATAGTCAAACGATCTCTCGTATCTAGTAGGGCAGCAAGGATTTCATCCAGCTTTTGAGCAGTAGTTGCTTCTCCACCCGGTAGCGGGTTGTTCACAGCATTTCCTCTTGTTCTGACCATTTTCTATTCAATAAGAAAATGTAAACCTTATTAAATTGTGGACTCATTAGGTCCAAGAGCTGCAACCTTCAGCTCTGATACCAAGATGTAACATCCCCATTTTAAGATACTAGAACAAGGGAATTTTTTTTTTTTTTTTGCAACGTTCTCTGTATTGAATTATATAATTCAAACACACGTTCAAGTTTTAATAATTGTTCTCTGTCCAATTAATGTAATTTGGATCACACAATTTCTTTTTAAAACCAATGTTCCTCTGTTCGCATATTTGCAATATGGAACACACATTCAATGCCATTCAATCATATAACAGATACCAATGCTGTGTAAATGACTCAAAGAACTAACGATCTCCCATTTTATGGCTCGGAGTTTCAGTGATCTCTCATTTCATGACTCGGTGACTTACCGATCCTTCATGTTGATCCATGCATTGTATAATAAATATACAGGTTCTTTTACCGTTTCTAGTTATCGAAGTGATCCATTTAAGAAGCCTATCTGAATATCTGTTATTGATATTCATCTGACATCCTGCATCTTAAACTAGGTGATTAGGACAACGCAACCAACACTTGCGATACTTTGGCCAAAGATTTTCACATGCTTTGCATGATCATATTCCTAGATGTGATACACATCATTGGAATACGTCCTTCACCTCACTTCATCATTATCTAGAATGGTCTTTCCTGGTCTCGGTCAGTCCTTCCGTTAAGGTCAAGCTCTAACCCCAACTAGCAATATGAACGAGTATAGGAAGTTACTCATGGTAACTAAAGGTACACAGACATATGGTGTCATCCCTAGAAACTCCGTGTGTCTAGTTACCTTTAGTCCTCCGAGTCACTCCGTATACGTGATCACATTCCTATCCCCATCTAAGAACTTAGTATCCAACTTATGTAAACTTGATGATTTGATTCGAGAGGGCGTTGTAACATGTCAGCCACAACATTGTGTCGTCATGAAGGCCCCACCTTCATGAAGACACCATATTGTAGCTGGCGTGTGCCAAGGTCCTACGGAATCCTCTCATCGAGAAGTACACATCCAGCTCGCGCGTGTTTTGATTATAATCTTAATATTTAAGATCGACTTTCAGCAACCCTGCTGATCCTTAAACCTCGTTCTCGTTGCAGTTGTATGTAGCTAAGAGAGAGACTTAATTTGTCTTCTAGCTTAATATACATCCCCTTCTTCATACCGAAGGGTTGCATATTCTCTTCTTGGTTCCTTTCTTTACTCTTTGGACTAATCAGTCCATTACAGATAACGTAATAAGTTTAACCTATTAAACTTAACCAAGTTTTACCCACAACTGTAAATAAATTCAGAATTCCATCTTATTAGACATCATTTAAACGAGGTCTAATTCTAAATGAATTTATTCATTTATTCTCCATAACCTTACTTCAGTTAAGGTCTGTTAACATTAGATATGTTTTTCCCATATCTATATTTTCTGAATTTAAACATTCGAGGCTATAATCGGAGTCCGAACACAAGGTTCAGCTGCTCCTATGTTATTTGATATTCCTTAGCTTATAAGCTAATCCCGAATACCTTTCAATTAAGAGTTCATATTCACCTAAATCCATTTTAATGTCAATTTAAAATTCATCTTAACCCAAGTATGAACTAATTGCACATTCCAACGTAAAAGTTGTATTCAGGTAAAGAATAGGTGTTTATTCCCTTTTAAATCTATCCACTATTATTTGCATAATTCCAAATCAAGGAATATTATTATATTCTCAATCTTATTCAACAATATCAAATTGATACAACCATTAAAATATCACACTTTTCCTTGTATTCATTCTCCATAGTTTTACAATCTATACATTTGCCACCCAAACGATCGACTTCGTTTATATCAAACAACATTACAACTCATAAAGATAGAAGAATGTAATTTCTTCCTTTCTCATTTCCTCATAGAGGAATAATAGCTATCAAATACAATCCATCCTCAGTTAATCAAAAGAAGTATCAGAAAACAACCATGTCTTCGTTTATACTCAAATTCCATCTGCAAAATTACTTGCACGGGTCAGTTCATTGAACTAGAGCATATTAAGCACTTGTCATTAAAATGAGGTGCTTCTAATTAACTATCTCAATAAAAGAACCCTACTTTTATGAAACGTTAAAATGAACATCATCCAAGAATTAAGTACCGATAAGGATGAACAACATAACAACTCAATCATCTAATTACCCTCCCAAACAGAAAAGAAAGGATTACTACCCCTTTTTCCCAATAATTACTACAAGAAGTAATTTCCTTCAAATAGTTCTAGAATTAACATCTGTAAGAACTAAAACACAATTATGCATACTGTTGTTCCAATATAAATGCTGTAATTTCCATTCCCTTACAATAGTTGTAAATTCAAAAGATAGAATTTAACTAAAATTTAAACCGAATTATTTTCCCTTCTTTCATACAACTCATCTGATTTCAAGCAATCAAACGCTGAAGAGAAAAGTAAACAACAATTAAATGCAGATGCTTAAACCAAAGCAGTACAAAATTTGTTCCATAACAATTATAGATTTCCAACTGTATGAGAGAAGAAATGAACATTAATTCAAATTATCCATCCACACTCTCTTTCCTTTCCTCATAACTGTACTGAGAATTTAATCCAGACGTGATACCAATCAATGATAACAGTTCAAAGTGAAATAAATAAAATCAATAATCGAATACAAGGAAGAAGGATCATATTACCTCTTCTCACTGTCTAACCAAATATCCACTATTTAGAATAGACATAATCCAATAGTATGATTCATTCTGATTATTATATTTCACTCAACGGACTTTCTTGTCCAGATATAAACAAGCAAGAATATACAACTAGTCTATAAACAATGCTTCATTAAAAGCATTTCATTACTAACTCCGTAAAAATAAGAATGTACAAAAGCTACGAAATCATGATTCATATCATAATAGTAAAAAGAGTCATTTTATTTTGAACTTTCAAAGTAAGAATTCCACTTCGATTCAGTTCTAACGAAACAACAAGAGTTCAGGCTGCGAATTGAGTATATATATATAATTAAAACATACGTATTTATTAAAAACAGTCATACCCAACTTAGTCTGAAATGGGTAAAAGTTCAGCAAACATATTATCATCATTTCACTGTAATGAGTGAGAAAACCCCCTTCTTCTTTTTTTTAAGAACAAGAATCCATTCAAGTTCAGTTCATAAACATCATATTTTCTCCAAAAGAAGGAAGGGAAACCAGTCACGGTCTTCATTTCAAAAAAATATTAAAACGTTTTGACCAGCAAAGGAAAAACGATGAAATGAATTCCCAGTCTAGGTAAAATTGAATTCAATGTAATGAAAGCAATTAAGAGAAATTAATTCACACAACAGTTCCTCCACATTATCCAAAACTTGTTTTTCCCAATTTTTTTCGATCGAACTCGAAGACAATACTCGCATCTATATCACATGCAATGACTCAAACCCATATAGGGTAATAGAAGCGGGTGCTAAACCCAATCAAAACAAACTCATACAACAAGCCCAACCTCATTTGTTTCATTCGTTTGCAAAGAAATACTAAGCCATGTTCATTTTCATAATGATCAGCTTCAAACCAGAAGATCAAACCGAATCCATAATGCACAATAAAATCCACTTACCATTACCTTCAGATTTCAAAACAAGCAAAGAGAAAACATAATTCATTAATAATTTCAATAAGAAAAACACTCATTTTCTTCAAAACACCCAAGAATACCCAAGTCGTGTTCATCCTTATAATGACAGTTCAACCAGACATACAAAATCATCTCATCCTTCCATTTTCACAAGAATGCACAGAACTCAGAATTGATATGCGCTTAGCTAATGTATTCATTAGCACAAACTCATAATGGTAATAAAACAAATACCCAACACTGTCGAACCGAACCCACACAACATGGGCAAGATATTCGACTCAATCATTATGCAAAGAATGCTCAAGTCGCATACAACGCAAAAGAAAACGACTCAACCCAAAATCACCTCAACATAACAGCCAAATCAAATAACCAAAACCCCCATCATAAGAGCAGGGTTGTTTTAATGAGACGATTAAGCAAAAGCAAGCGGTTTAAGGAGAAGGGCTTAACATGCCTGTATTTCTTTTTGTGGTTCGAAGTAAACCGCGTCCACGGAGCTATTTCTCTCCACGACGTCCATAGCCAGGCTTTCCCAACAGTCCGTTAACTCTCACAGGCTCAAAAATAGCCTTTACTTCTCCAAAGACAAACAATAACCAAAAATACAGCAGGTTCAATAGAACCATGGAAGAACAAAATGCAGAGCAACTAAAAACCCGATGCACACAACAACAAACAATTCTTTCTCAATCCTCTTTCCAAGGCGAGCTATTTCGCTAAGACCAAGGTAATTGAATGCATTACCTTTCCTCATTCCTCACGCCACCGCCGACTCAGGTTGGCAAATTTCCAATTTCAAATTTTGCATGTAATTTCCATTTTAGCTTCATAGCTAGTTGGACGCCTCCAACTTTTCCTTGTTCCCGCCAAACTTGGCGCTGCACATGTAAGGACTTCATTTACTGTCCCATTAAATTTCCAACCTTCCCTTCTTATCCATTTCCATCCACATGGGTCCATACGTCCCCTTCCATAGGTTAGGAATAGTTTAGGATTTTTAATAGTCCATATCTAGGTTATTCACCTAGTTCATAGGTTAGTAGAATTTACATCTATTTTCATCCTTATGAAATTTAAAATCCATATAGGGTAGTAGTTAGGGTATAGGATTAAACTTAGTAGTAGGTTAGTGTTTAATCCCATAGTATTTAATTAATAGTTTCCAATCAAGTCTTTCTGACTGGCATTCATATTCAACACTATGCAGGACGTTTCATCCCCTGTTCCACATACCTGTGCCACTCGCATCCAAGCCCTTATCGTCTTACGTTGTCTAGCGTTACAACGGTGTGTGGTTCGAGAATCGAACCTTTTTCATTGGCATCTACGTACCAGATATTCATACCTGTAATCAGGTGTTGCAACCTTTATATCAACCTTCAGTCTGGTTTCAGACTTCATTCTGGTTTAGAAGTAAATCGACAAGGCGATCACAAGAAGGCCACAACATACCTTGGATCAATGAAATTGATTCAAGGTGTGTTGTCAATCAGCAAAAAGAGTTCATCAAGCATACGACAAGTCTGTTGTCTCATTAGCAATCACACAAGCAATAATAACTTCTGTCCCAAGTAAACAAATTACAGCAAACAAGGGTCCAGATTAGCAACACATTCCTTTAAGATCAAAAGATGTGTCTTAACATATTTATCTTCATTTCTGCAGTTACAACATCATGAAAAGTGATTACTATGCTAGCTTACAAAAAAGTGAAAAGCACTCGAAATACACCAAGCACTATAAAAACAATTACCAATTGTTGGAACTCTCATTTCTATGATTGTTTAAGGAAACAACATATACGTAAACTATGGTACAAAAACATAATGTAGAAATGTTGTGTTCTTAGGGATACTAATTGCTAAAAGATTCAATTATAAGAGACAACTTAATTTTACATAAAGATAAAAAAGCATGTTATTTAAGGGATACATAAAAATAACCAAGTAAATTGGGATCTTGAAGTAAAAAAATTAGCGGAGCCCCCAAATTGTAAGGGTTGAACATAGATTAGTATGAAAGCATGACACTTCCAAATTTAAAATAAAGAACACATTAAGATCACTAAAACTTATATCCTTGGTGGTTTTTCCTTGGGATTCATTGAAATATGCAAGAATATTCACTAGTCTTGTTGACCTCATCATTCAAAATTTTGGAAACATAATTGAAAAGCATTCTTGAAACTCATGTAATGCAAAAACCCAAACACACTTTTAAGAACTAATTGTTGAATGACAAGGAAACTTATTTTAGACTCAATCTACTAAAACTAATTTAAACTAATGTATAAATTAGTATTATTGTCTTAAATATATTATCGAAATATATCAAGAGATATCAATCTAAGGGTTCTTATCTTATATTTTTCACATATCACATTGATTTAAAATTTCATTATCTTATGTATAAATTTTTAGTTGATTCACGACGAATGACATTAATTAAGTTGAACCACGATATTGGGATCGAAATAATCATTTTATTAAAAAAGCGGATTCAAAATCCATTGTATGACTAGAATATTACAAATTTTTGATTGAATTCTTTAAAGAAAAGTAAAAACTATTATGGTCAACTAGACATAGAATTTAAGATCGGACATAAATTATTAACAACTCTCAAAATTACGCCCAACACGCGCTATCGCAATGTAAGATGTCTATTGGCATAATTATTATCATCTTAAAACTTACCCTATGATGATTTTGTGAGTATCCTATCATTGGGTTCAATCTATCTCTTAGTTTTCATAATATTGAAATATTAAATTATTTCATGCACAATACCATCAAGAATGCCTAAATTCTTCCCATTCCAAAATATTGACCGGTAGTTGGACAAATTGGATTGTCATATGTCAAAGCTTAGATATTTAAACCTGAATTTGAATTTTGAATCACATAAAACCTAATTATTTCAAATATTTTAGAGTGTATACACTAGCAATCACAACTAAGTGGTGTAATGTAGATGTCGATAGGGTGGTATTAAAGAATTTAAAGTTGAAGGAGTGAACACGAAAGATTACAAGAGGACAAGGGGTGATCGGAAGGGGATTGAGAGAGGATAATTTTAGGGGTAGGTATACTATTGGAGGGAGCGTATGTGATCCTATTTTATCTTTTAATAAGTCACATACTAACCATGTGTCATTTTTATGAACTACTTGAAGGATAAAAGAGGTGTGATGTGTAGATCCATGAGGCAACATACTATAGAGATAGATATGAAATTAAACCCTTGTCATTCAATACTCCCAATATCAACAATTACTTTTTGAAATGTCATCGTTTGTGTTTTGTGGATAGTTACAACCTACACCATTTTGAGGGGAATTCACTTCTACTTTCTTGGGAAACTGTACGAGATAAGGACATGTTGGGGGACTCAACATCCCATGTTGCGTCCAATGTAATTGTTGAATTTGATAACCACGAAACATGACAAGTTGGGTGGTTTTACACTATTTTCTATACATAATAGATTTAACTTGGTTGATTACACCATTGATAACCCCAACCTCTACTCACAATTTTGATAGCACAAACATTCATGGCCAAGGGAAACCCCGTACAAAATCTAAGATATAAATTGTTAACCTAAATCTATAATGAATCCTAAAGTTATTTGAAATAAATAGCATTGCTCAATATTCCCTATGTATTCAAATGTAATAAAATATGAGAGATATTTTACACGTAGAAACAATAGATATTAAAATGAAAATAAAACTAGACATAAGAGATATATAATCTAGGGGTTCGTTAATGCTTTAGAATCATGGACTTAAGAGAACATTGTAACTACAAGATCGTGTAGACCTCAACGTTTTAGTAAATAAATGCCTTCATCATAATTGAAGGATAATTTTGTGCTTTGAATTTGTCTTTTGCTTCCGATTTAAATATGTATGGCATTCCATTAATTCATGGCAACATTTTTCTTATACGAAGACACTTTAACATATTAAATAATTCAAAATTTAAAATAAAAGTAAAATTGAAAATCCATTAGGTAGTTTCAGAAAACTTAGTGTTACAACATCCCTTGCTACCATGGTAATGACATCAACATAGGACAATGCAAGGGCAAACACTATCTACACTTTCTTCACTTGAACAATGGATTCAAGGCATTTTGCATTATGTTATTATCTAGAAGGTCTCTATCTACTTTTTTGTAAGAGTTTTCTAGAAATCCCGAGTGCCCAAGTTCAAATTCTATTAGTTATTATTATTACACTAAAACATAATTTCGTTGTTATGGTTGTCACTTGAATAACTCAAAAATTAATTTGAAAAACATTATCGTGTAGGACTTGATACAAATGTTATATAACCGATCTAAAGAGATAAATTCTCCTTATAAAATATATATTGATGTTTCAAATCGAGGTCTATCTTTTCATAAAAGAAGGAAGTACACCTTTAATTATTCAAGAACCCATATTTTGTATTGAAGGCTTTGTAGGCTATTCAAATAAATATGAAGAACAACTATCATACAAGAAAAAGAATACTACCGCTTACATACCGTAAATTTGTGTTAAATAGTGGAGAACAGGTTCACCGATAGAATTCATCCATTATTGATAGTTACATTGTAAGATGTATATCTAATAGACTCCATTATTGATGGGTTGTGTACATTGAAGATAAAAGCATGTTTGAATCCCTCCATAGATCGTTTGAGAAATATTTTCTAGAAACCCACCAATTGTCGAGACTTACCCGCAACCCTCAACTTTTTTCTTGTACTTTCAATATTAATTGCACAAATTTTATATTTTGATAAGACATTTCAACCATTTAGAAGTTGTCGCCTCATATTTATTTTAATTTTTTAATATAAATATTATTATCCCGTGCTTCGAGTCCACACCCTCTAACCCATATTCTATCTCATGTGGACAAATAGAATGATGACATCAACGCATGTCATGAGTTACGAGGTATACCGTTTAAATTTTCATTTATTGTTTGATTATAAATGACTAAGATATATGTAGTGAATAATTAAATTTTGTCAATTAATTGTTGGTCTATTTATAAGTTGTGAAGTTGTTGGTCTATTAGTGAAGTTGTTAGGCTCTCATCAAATAGATAATTATGTTTTGGCTCGCTTCTCTTTCTCAATCGATCAAATTAAATTTATTATGCATAAAACTATCACAAAATCCCCGATTTATTATGTTTCGAGGTTATCAAATTCAACAATTGCATCGACGTAAAATGGGATGTCGAGTCCCCGACATTTTCTTATATCTACGGTTTCAATGGCAAGCACAAGTGAATTCCACTCAAAATGGTGTAGGCTTTGACTATCTACAAAACACGAGTGCCAAAGATTGCAGAAAACAAATGTGGACATTGAGATTGTTGGATGACAAAGACTTATTTTTATCATTATCTCTAGACTACGTTGCCTCAAAGATATGTGCATCACACATCCTTTCTCCTCCGAGCAAGCGGTTCGTAAAAATAATATGGTCCACTAGTGAGTTAATGAAAGGAAAAAGTGGAACACATACGTTCCCTCCAACAATTTCCCCGTCCCTAAAATTCTCACCCTTCAATCCCCTTCTATATCACCCCTCTTCCTCCCGTAATGTTTCACCTTCACTTTGTCAACTTTCATTCTTTAGTGTTTTCTTATCAAAGATCTCCATCACACCACTTAAATATGATTTCTAGTTTTAAATTTTCCTTCCATAATAATTATAGGGAAAAAATTAAATACATTTCATAATAACAAAATACATTAACTTTATTATATATTAAATCAATCACATTAAAAATTTATAATATAAAAAGACAAATAAACTAAACTTCTTGATCCAATGTTTAACACGGTTTAATCTAGTCCAATACATTTATAATTTGATGCAAATTAAGGACCGAGTTATTGATGTAGTGACAACTAAAAAAACCTAACAAAAATCAAGCGGACCTTCCCGGTGCTTTAAAATGCACGTATTAAGAAAAATTGAGTTCAACCCAACCAAAATAAACATATGCGTTTACTCACCTAATCGCCTAAAATTAAAAAACCATGTTTTTAACACCTTTGTTTCCCTTAAACGTCATGCTACTTGGGAAAGGTCACTCATGCCTACGATCAATTTAACAGGTGATTGTCCTTTATCGATAAATTTCCCCACACTTGAAGGTAAGGGTTGGCCACATAATGCACTTCTCGACTTGCCGCGAGCATTTGTACTTTATCCACGATCATAGCGTCATTTTTTTATGAAAAGGACATTATATTATATTAAATTCAATAAGATACAAGATAGCTTTCAACAAAAAAGAGCGGTATGAGAGCATGCCCCAAAACCACAAACAAACTAGGACAAGCCTAGGAAAGCGACACACTAGGCAACACCTAGAAATACATCAAAACAGAAAAACAAGATAAATAACATCGTTCTTCACTTTCATTTGCTTCCAACACGCCATTTGTTTTGTAGGCACTAAGTCATTTAAGTTGTTTGTTTATGAAATGGAATTTACGAGATAAAAATATGTTGCCAAGTTGAACATATGTCATATTTACATTCATTTCTTAAATTGAGTACAAGACATATCCCTTATTATGCCCTTGTTATACTCTTTAGGTGTACTTTTTTTTTTACAACATACGATACATTTTCTTTTTAATAAAAAAATAACATTTAGAGATGATAGATTTCTTGAAACTCCTCGAATATAAATATACTTGATGTTTTTCAATTGTTTTTAATGAAATGGACGTAAATATCATGTACATTTGATAGGCAACAATAAAGTTGAATCTCAACAATTAGATTTTAAATCACAAGTGATACCGAGTTTCTTTGGTCGTTGCTTATGGAACAGAGTTCAGAGATAAAAATATGTTATCGAGTATTGTCGAACATATGTGATATTTACATCTATTTGCTTAATTTGAGTCCAAGACTTATCCCTTATCATGCCCATGTTTTACTCTTTATATGTACATTTTTGAAATTATACTTATACACTTTCATTCTAATAAAAAATTAACAATACAATGGAAAAGTAATCCAAGTAAAGAAGGTATTGAAGTTATTTTAAGTCATTGTATAAACATTAAGTGATTGAATATTAGTTAATGTATTGTACTTATACAACATATAAAGCACATCACATGATATAACTTCTTTTATGTTTAATAAATGATGACCACTTTTACAATTTTGACTTATTATAGCCTCTCTCAAGAAGAGGTTTAAGTTTGCTTGGCATAGACATGTCATTTCTTGCCTGGATTTGGTATCCGACCAAATTACTTGTAAATTTAAGACCACACTAAAACATGAAACTTGATAAGGCACTTACAAATTTTTCTCTCGAATAAGAGGTTCAAGCTTGCTTGGCATAAGCATGTCATTTCCGATTTGGTATCCGGTCAAATTACTTGTAATTTTGTAAGTCCACACTAAAACATTGAACACTCGGGAGTTACTATTTTTTCAACTATCATAACCTCTTTGGAATAGATGTTCAAGCTTGTTTGGCATTAGCATGCCACTTTCCACTGAGATTTGATCTTTAGATCAAATAACTTATTTTTTAGTCTACACCATAACATCAAACTAAAGTGCTTGATAAGGGACGTACAAAATTTTGATTTTTACGCTGAAAGGTGTTCCCCTAAGGTAAAGAGTCTGCAGTTGTTCACGCCACTGGCTTGAATTTGACGGGCGTTTTGACATTTTTGCTTTTTTAAGTTGTTTTTAGCTGTTTTTGCTGTTTTTAGCAATTTTGCGACATCACCCACTGTAAGATGGCCTTTTTAATTACACGATACGATGGAAGCTTTCAAGTTTTGCACTTAAAACCCTCTCTGTGTACAGAAATTTTATCAAATATTGTCCTCGTCGCAGCGGATTTTGGCTCGAAATCTGTGGATCGCTGGTTATCCTGTACCGTTTTCAGATTGCCGATCTTTCAAGCTTCATTTTGCATCTTTTTGCGCCGTATTTTGACCTCTACTGCGGGTTCTCGAACGTTGCTGCAAGAAATAGCCTGATTTCGAGTTCCTTAGCCTTGGGGTGAATTTCCTTTCGTAAAACTGCTCTGGATCGAATTTCTTCCGGCGAAAACTTATTTTCTTTGAATTTTTCGGTTTCGCCGTTCTCTCCTTCAAAAGTCTGACGAACTCGGTTTCAATTGTTTCCGTGGAACGATTTTTCTTGAAAAGAAAGGCTCTGGATTGAATTTTCTCCAGCGAAAATTGATTTTCGCTTTGATATTTCGGGTTCTCGGCTTTCTTCTGCGAACTTGGGTCAATTAGCGCCGGAGAGCAATTTTCTTTTAAAAGAACGGCTCTGGAGCAAATTTCCTCTGTCGGAAACTGCTCGTTTCCTTTACAATTTCGGCGAGGAGGCTTTCCTCTGAGAATTTCTGACGAATTGGGCTTCAATAACCGCCGTGGAAGATTTTCTGTTAACTGAAATCAATCAAAGATTGGAAAAGGGCCAACTGATCTGCCCCATACCTCATAGAACGGCGGCCATGGCTCCTTGGGCTGCCAGAGAAACGCATAAATCAAATAACGGGTAATTATGAGCTGGTGTTTTTCTGGTTTTTAAAAATTTCAACAACAGCTCAAGGTTTGAGGCAGCATCTAAAAGCTTTAGAATTCTTTTGCCACGAAGTCGGGATGCAAGTGAACACCAGCAAAATAAAAATCATGATTTTTTCTCTGAAAAGAAAAGAGAGGCAATTTAACTTTATGTTTGAGGGGAGTACTTTGGAAATTGTTACATAATATAAATATCTTGGGATTGATTTCCACAACAAGATGAGTTTGGGAGACTTGCAGAGCAAAAAAAGATACAGGGAGGTTGGAAAGCATCTTACCTACTTCAGAATAGATGTAGGCCCGAGCTCTGGGACTGGAAAACTAAGAAAACCCTTATTGGTTTGTTCTTTACTCCGGTTGTTCTTTACGGTTTGGTTTGGGGAAGTAGCGTGTCAAAGCATGGATGGCGACAATTAGAAATAATCCAGAAAATATCTAATCACAAGCACTCTTAAAGTCAAATCAACAGCCTGCCTTATGAGATCTTGTTAGCTAAAGCGGGTACCTTCCCAATGGAAGCATCGGCAATAGCTCGGTTGATAAGCTATTTGAAAAAGTTGAAAGCGTGGACGATCTTCGCTGCCCAAAATGGTTACAAAGGATAATCTAGAGCGCAGAAAGAAAACTTGGATGAAACAAAACAACAAATGGATGAACAAATGGGGCATCAATTTTCAGGAGTGTCCTAACAACAACAGGGAAATAAAAAATTATGTGATGGAGAAGTTTAGGACTGCCATGTGGACAAAACAAATGGGTCGTAAGAAAGCTCAATATATCAAAGATTTCAACCCCACTTGGGAGCATGATGAAAAAGCTTACTTGGGAGCAGTTATCAAAGGTAAGGCAAGGATTTTAGTGGCCCAGTTGAGGACCGGATCACATCATCTTCGTTGTGAAACCGGTAGATGGACTATTCCCAAAGAGGATTGGGAAAGGAGAATTTGTCTTTTTTGCAGCAAAGGGGTTGTTGAAACGGAATGGCATTTCATTATGGAGTGTTCAACATATGATGATATTCGTATCCAGTATGAAAGCGAATTAAAAGTGGACAACTTAAATGAGTTATTTGCATAAACAAAACTTCAAAAGATCGTTGGTTTAGTGCTCAAGATTCACAATAGGAGAGTTGATATGGCAAAGAGTCTAAAACTGGCTTAATGTATCAGTTTCGTTTGGTCCCATAGACTCTTCAGTCTCGTGGACGTCATTAAAATCTTTCATTTCATTTCATTCATCTAGGCTTATAGGCACAACATTTCTCAATGTCTTTTCTTCTTTGGGTATTTATAGATCGGAAGTACGGTCATAAGATACCCAACTGCATATGCGGTATTGACCCCATTTAGTGTTATGGTAAAATTTGCAAGTAATGGTATACTCATTCGCTCTTCTAGGTGTTTTGTGTGGGGATTTTTCATGTAGGCCAAATGGGTATTTTTATACCGAACTAATAAGTACAAGTTTTTTCAAAAATCTCTTTTTCCTTAGTCTCAAATAAGAAATCAGGTCTATAAGATACCGAACTACACATTATGTCTTGACCTGTAAAACTTTATGAATTTTTTTCCAAAGATGCTTGATCCTCTTTCCGCTTTTTTTCATATGTGGGTTCCTCGTGCGGAGTTTAATATAAGGTAATATGGGGAAAACACCGGTGATAGTGGGTTGTTCCTCTTATTAGTCGTTTAATAAGCGGGATCTTCATATATGCCCAATAAGACTAAGTTACTTCAATATTCTTCTGTTTAGGACTCCCTCTCACCTTTCGACATCAAAAATTCATAGAAATCCTCGAAAAAATTGAAAAAATGATAAAAATACCCCAAGGGCCTTGAATGGTAGTCGAGCCAAAAATGGCTTAGTGAGTTAAGTCATCGCATTAGTGCGTCGAGTTGAAACAGGCTCGGCGAGCTCATTATGGGTAGTCACGTGCGATGCGTCGAGATGGAACGAGCTCGTGGCGGTTGGTGTGGAACACGTGGCGGTATGGGATTGATCGGCGCACATGGAAGGAGCTTAGGCGGGTCATGTTGAAGTGACTCAATCCCGAGGAATGTCGCGGGAGCATGGGGTTGGTCGCCGAGTTGTCGGCGCATTACACGCAACCCAGGGGCGGTGTGGCGGGGTTAGATGCGGGAATGCATCTGCATGGGCCATGGATCGGCAAGGAGTCCGAGTTGATCGGGGGAAAGGGAGGAGCAGGAGCATAATGCATGCGGGGGGTCGAGCAATGCAATATGCATCGCGAATCTCGAGCCCACAAAACACATAGCTCGACATGTGTCGGGTTTCATTGCCCACATACATCGGGAGTTAGCGGTCGGGATTTCCAATCGGGAAAACATGGTGTCATAACACCCTCGTGACCCAATGCAATGCATCTACAAAACCCACCCCGACATGTAAAACAACTCGGTCACCGAGCTAGGCAAATCGACGCAGAGGCGACTTTACATCTGTAAAATGCAAGTCAAATCACCCATGTTGATGCAACAAAATTCCCACCCCCGAACCAAACGAATTGTGCATCGAGTTATGTGGTGAGCCACCCAAGGTGCATTAGGTGACAGGGGTAGGTGAGGAGTCGGGGTCAGTTGGTAGGGAGTAGCTCGGTGGGGAGGTGGATTAGAGCCCTAAAAACTATAATGCAACCATTCACCAAAACCTTCATAACTTTTCCTAGGACACCAATTTTTCACAAAATTATAGTTGATGGAAAGCTCTTTCAGAGCCTCACATGATGAGATGATTAAAATTAAGAAATTTAGAGATTAGATGGGCTGAAATCAAAGGTGAAGTCAAAGGACAATGGAGGTCATGCCCAAGTGCAAAGAAGCCATGATGAAGGTATGGGTTCCCATTTCTTCCTCCACAAGGTAAGGTACAAGAAGGTATGGATCAAGCAAGCAAGCCCGTCATCTGCTACAGGATGTCATGAATGATTTTTGGGAGTGGTGGAAGCAAGGATTCATATTTCTTCCCCTCTCTCTCAAAGCATTTCTTCTATAAATGTAAAGGGGTTGCACAAAACAAGGAGTGGTCTATTTTTCTCCTCCCACGCACCCCTCTTCTTCTCAGATCTGAGGCTTCGAGCCTTCCTCCCAAAAGTTGTAAATGGTATAGCTTGCCCCCTTCTCGCTAAAGGAATGTACTATACATATTTGGAGTAATAAAAGTGTTGTTTTGTGGTTCATCTGTCAACCCTTGCATCATTTTTGTTATTTTTCTTGCCTCTCGTTGTGCTTGCAGGATCTATGTATACTTCATGTTTCATTACAGGATTTGGGTGTGTTGTGATCATTTGGGAATGGTGAATGTGGGTGTTTTGGTCTATGGTGCATGACCACCCTCTCCAAGTTCATTCCTTCACTGTTTTTGCAGGTGGGGAAGTGGCTAGCACTTCTTTTCTTGGTGTATCACTAGCTCTTAGTGTAGGTTTTACTTTCCATGCATCTCTCTCCCTGTCCTCTTGGAAGCTTTAGATTAGGTTTAGTCAGTATTTTTCCTTGCATTAGGAGTAGTTTGTGGCAGGTAGGATTAGGAGCAGGAACCGGCCTTCTCCGAAGAGCTATCCCATTTCGCAAGGTCCCACACTTAGGATAGCTCCATTTTTGGCAAATTACATCGAATGCCCCATTCACTATTTGGCCATTTGGGGGGGTGCTGAAATTTTGCACTAACAACACCTAGATTTCAGAGATGGGTTCTCAGTGTAATGCAACTTTGACCCTCAACCTATAAGATCAAGCAAGTACACAATTCTTCAAAGCCCAATTTTTAAAACTAAGCAAAATATATTTGCCATGCAATGCTAAAGAATCATATAAAATCACCTCTGGGCGAATTCTAAGTAACCCTTAAGATCTCATTTGTAATGTTTTGGTACTTTCCCCTAAATTACTTTTCAATGAGAAATTAAGTCACTGGGTAAATGCTTGAACCAAACAATGTGTTACATGTCAAGGAAGAGGACGAGGAATATATTTTCTGTGGCCACAGTGTAACACTTGCCCTTACTTTTGGGCTGATGAATTCATTGCCTGGAGTGCCTATCTAGATAGTTCAGAACCACCATATGTACAAGATATTGTCATACTACTACCAAGGTGATCTCCAAACTTACTGGGAAAAAAGTTGTTATGAGGGGATGGCGAATGTATCCATCATTTCATGGGTGGAGAGTGTGCTTGTGGGGATTATTGGTGATAATTAAACAAGTGCCACATTGTACTCACAACTAAGGTAAGATATTAGGATTACTTAGCATCTATGGCTAGAAAGTGCATTGAACACTTCAAGCAGTTCAATTTTGGGAATTTTATTGAGCTCCAGACTAATATGGTACACTTCATATTTGTTTTATGATTATATTTTAGCAATGATCGTCGAGGTAAGACTTCACAGAGATCTTTAATATAAAATCAAGATGACATAGATGTATATTAGGAACATGTGCTTAAATGTTGTCAATAGCTTAAGGTTTTTATAATAATGATGTTTCAAACTAATTATACTAATGTAATCGAATTTTCACTCTAATGATGTAAGCTTTGCATGAAGATAATGAAAGCGAATTTTCACTCTATTGATGTATAGGATACAATGGTTGGACAACATTCTATGTACATTTTGTTTGCAACAGATAATGTGTTAAATTGTAGTAATCTAAACTGCCCCGCTCAGTCTATTATGTGTGACAAAGGTTGGGTGCCCATATGTTTGAACCATATTAATAAATTATAAAATGTCATCTTAGATGGAGTATCAACAAAGAATATTGCACTAAATCTTTACGGTAGAGGCCTATATAAATTTGACTACAATATAAAGGTTATAGATTAACAACATAAAATGTTTTACTTGTTGATATTAGGAGGGAGCCATCTCACTACACATCATCAAAGACAAATGACAGTCAACAAATGTCGAACCAAAAATTATTCAGTCAAACCGAAAGCTTCAAATAGTTTAAGCACCTATTAGAAATTTATAATTATATAACGTATAGAAAGAGTTATTGTCACAATGTTATCCAAACATATTCTGCCAAGAGATCAGTCCCTCGTGCCATCATCCTTAAAGAATTTTTCATAGCTTTGTCCATTTCAATGATCTTTCATTTGGTGACAATGGTTCACGGACTTAGATTGTTTGTAAATTTGTGTTGTAATGTGGGGTTCATTTATGTTGGCATGCAAGAGCCTCTTCACTTGCTTCTTAGTTTCACTTGCTTCTTGTGTAGAACACACTCACCTTAAACATGCATGCCTTTTCTCAACACATGAGAACTTTCATTCATGGTGCTCTCCATCACCCCTTACTTGAGGATATTATCACACACTTCATTCCTTATACACATTTGTCACACTAGCTCATAGTGTTAGCTCTATACCACCATCACAATCCTTACATTCATATAAACACTATAGGCATGAAAACATGAAATGATTACCTTGCTCTGCATTGTAGCTCCATTTTTCTTGAACATCCATCTCCTTTTCAACATCATCCTCGCACACTCTTAATCCCATTTCATAACATGATTTCTTATACAATTACAAAACATGCATTATCCTTAACACACAAGCCTAACTAGTCCCTTATCGGTCCTAATCACACTGGAAACTCATGGCTTCACCTCTGCAATGTTAGTAAGATGGTGTCTACCAAATTTGGTATCTCAATTCTTTGTTTTGGTCTTGCATGCAACTCTTCTCTCCCCCAACCTATACACAATCACATTCTATAGTATAAAACATATTATATCTTTTACACACGTGCAAATTGGAGGATGAAATTTGGCATAATTCTCCGACACCATAGATAGATATTTCCATAAAATCTTACAAATTTTTGCTAGGTAGAATTTTAGATATGTGATGCCCTAGTTTAGGGCCAAGAGCATAAAATTAGAGCTACATGGAACATCTTGAGGTTTCAAGAGTTATAAAAATTAGGTGATATTTATCTCACCCTACCTCAACTAATCATGCAAACACGGATCTCCAAAACTCATTATTCCATGCCTGTCATTATTCAAGTCTCGGCCATGAACAAGACATATTACACATAGTCTACAAGATCACACATAAACATGCAAAATTATCAACTAAGTACCTATAACACCACACAAATCTCTTTGTTATTCCTTGAACACCTTCATTACCTCTTGATTTTCACATTTCCTCTGTTATATTATGTGGAATGATCCACCTTTCTCACAACAACTCTACCTAGATTTCTCTCCTAAGCTCCTAAAAATGAGCTCAACCACATACAAATCTTACAATCGGATCAACAAACATCCCACACTCTCTCAAACTTGTCCATATCCCTATTACAACTCATTATAAATCCATATAGCCTTAATTAGACATCAAAACAACTAATTCTCTCTCTCTCTCTCTCTCTCTCTCTCTCTCTCTCTCTCTCTCTCTCTCTCTCTCTCTCTCTCACCTAAACTTCACTTTTCTCTCTCTCTCTCTTATTCTATTTACACTACCTCCAGCTCTCTCTCTCTCACTCACCTACATGATATAAACTTATTCAAATATTCTCTCATGACCATCTCTAAGTCGTTAATGCTCCTGCATCAAATTACCCAACTTGAAAATTTTCCATGGGCTCAAATATTCTCTCATGACCATAGAACTCTAAGGGTCTTCATCATTTCTTCATCATTTCTCTCCTTGACCTTGTTGTTGCTCATGACTCCTCTACCTTTGTCACTTGTATATTCAAAAATTATTGATCTCAATGTTGTTGTAAGCTTCCATGGTCTTATTGAATGATAGAAATTTTCTTGATTTGCCACACTTTTCAAGTGAGCAACATTCTTTCTCCTTGCTTTCCAGTTTCTTCTTGTTTCTTTTGATTGTACACCTTGACTTGTTTGTGTTTCTGATGGATCACCACCACTCTAAACTTGCACTTGTATTTCTTCTTCTTAAATTTTGTCCTCCTACTTGTTTCTTGCTCTTTTTCAATCTTCTCCATCATGCATCTTAACTTTGGCTCGCATACTTCATGTTTACTCTGTGCAATCATAGCATATAGGATGATTACACTCAATCTACAAGATCACACATAAACATGCGAATTATCTACTAAGTACACCTTAACACCACTCAAATATCTTTGTTATTCCTTGAACACCTTCATTACCTCCCCGATTTTCACATTTCCTCTGCTATATTATGTGGAATGATCCACTTTTCTCACAACAACTCTACCTAGATTGCTCTCCTAAGCTCATAAAAATGAGCTCAACCACATACCAATCTTAGAATTGGATCAACAAACATCCCACACTCTCTCAAACTCGTCCATATCCCTACCACAACTCATTATGCATCCATATAGCCTTAATTAGGCATCAAAACAACTAATTTACTTTCTCTCTCTCTCTCTACACACCTAAACTTCACTTTTACAAGCTTATTCAATTTACACTAACTCAAGCAATTCACTCACGTACATGATATAAACTTATTCAAATATTCTCTAATGACCCTAGAACTCTAAGTCCTTGATTTTCCCGCATCACTTTGCCTCATTGATCCTAATGTTGACATGTCACCCCTCATAACGAATGAGTGGATGCTTTTGATCTCTCCAATAGAGAGAGAAACAATGGCCTTAGTAAAGATATTTATAGATTCTTTCTCCAGTCAACATGGTCTTAGTAATGAGCCACTCACATCAAAACTTCAACACTACTCAAACTTATCTTCACTTCAGTGACGAGTTTATCCAAGCCCCGGGTATACAAAACTACAATTACCTTGCACCCTGAGGATTCTCCTTGCTCAACTCAAAGTTTTCTCCCATCAACTTTGCATTGAGATAGACCACCATATCCTTTGGGAGCATTATATTTGTTAGATTTGCTCTTTTGAGTTAGAGGTCAAGGACCATTTAGACCAAATATGCTTAGCCCTCTTCCTTGTGGAGATGTTATATATTCCTGATAGATTTTCAGATGGGGGCTGCACTAGGGTAATTGTATTCAACTTCCAACAGTCTCACATCATCAATAGGAATACATCCCATGGCCATCTTGAACTTATAGGTTAGACCAATGAGATGTTGCATGGTTAATAATCCACATGGCCACACACTTATCATGCACTTCTTAACCATATTAAGTATCGTAATGTTTTTTCATAGAAACAAGGTTCGCCTTACCACACAATGCCCTCTTCTTTTTTATCTTCAATTCTCTTGCCCTATTGCTTTGTATTTACTCATTTTAGTTTTCTCTTTTGTATTTTTTTGAAAGTGCTAATGTACTCCTATTTTCTTTACATTGTATCTTTTGGTGGACATTAATATATAAATTAAATGAAATAAAAATACTCAATTTAGAGAATTAAAAGAAATAGGTTAAAATAATTTGCAATACGTCATCTAGACATTAACACAATATGTAATCTTTGAGTTCAAAACCTATAATATTCCTTATATTTGTTTCTTCTAAAAATATTATAAGAGGAAGAGAATTTAATAAAATGACATAGAACACCAATATTATTTAATTAGATATATATTAAACAAATTCCAATGTTACATGGTTCTATTAAATTTCAAAGTGTAACAAAGGACCAAAGGCCTCCATTATATATAGTGTCATAAAAATTCATAAGCTTCCACATTTTATTATAATGTGAAGTCGTCATCACATTTACCCATGAGACTCTTGGAGGAGTGGGAATTATCAAAAGGTAATCCAAATCAATGTTTATTTTCACTTATTGAGTTGCTAATTAAAAATAAAATAAATATTATAGATATCTTAAATACATTTATTTAAAAGATATCAAGAGATTGGTTTTGAGTTGTCCATATTACATTTGTCAGATATGTTACGTAGGTATATCGAGAGTGATATGTTGACATCTTTTAGAAAGATGTGTTTAAGATATCTATGTTATTATCATCTACGGGTGTAGTAAGTAAAATGTTAATTCCACATCCAAAAAAATTGTGTAGATATATTATGCAAATTGTTGGACTAACAAAATGGCTAAGTATGAAGAGCGCGTGGAGGAATGTGGTGCGCAAGTGAGGTGCGTAAATGCATGTGAGGACTAGTAAAGTGGCACGTGGAAGGCTCGGACCCGGAAGACAGATTCCATGACTTAGCCAAGTTTCACATTATTTCCCCATTCTATTTTTCCCACCTTCGCACTTCTCCACCCTCAATCACCTCCTTCTACACCTTTGTTCCTCTCTCATTACTTCTCTCCCTCCAATTTGACTCCTTTGACATATCCCCTTCGGCGTTTCCATAATACATTTCACGTGTGATTGTTAGTTTATAACCTCTCAAATGGCCCACCAATCGCCATCCCTAGTCTTTTCCATATCTTGCACACGTGCGTCTCTTTTGTTTTTAGATTGGATAGGACTTAGGGGTGGAGCCAAAAATTAAAATGCATTAGAAAAGGAAAAGGAAAAGCACCATTTGTTTATTGAAAAGTGAAGCCCCATATTTCGCCGGTAGGCATCCACCTGGAAGATGTTCTTCTTTGGAAAGTGTCAAATTCCAACATCTCCATTGATGTCTTAACTTTACATGTTGCCGAATTTTAGATATTTAAGTGGAATAATGTAAGTTGTCTTGAATATATATTTTGTGATGCAACTTTTGTCTTGAATAGTATTTGCGAAGTGCATCCAGTAAAGGAGATCTATGGGAAAAGGCTCCCCTCTCTCGACATCGACAAGATGTGGCAGCGATGAGCTGCGATGATTTGGTCGACGATCAAAACCATGTTGGCCGTTCATTTGAAATGTCCGATCGCTGTGTGTGCAAGAGTTGTCAATGTTGGGCCAATCCCATGCTTTGGCATTTTTTAACACAATCCGTACCTTTGTTCTTCACAGGGCAGTAGGTGCCTAGTGACTGTGTAACAATATGGTGCACGTAGAAATATCTGGATACATCGAAGTCTGCGAGCAAAAGATGGCCATCTTCTCTCACCAAGACATTCGCTAGTTTGAGGTCTCTATGTACGATTCCCAGCATATGAAGATATTCCATGGCTAACAGAATCTCAGTGCAATAATACCTACAAAATAATAAAACTTGATTATGTCTTTATCTAAAGATCGGGCACAAGCACATTTTAACGATTCATTGTCCCTAAATCAAAACAGATTCTTATACACCACTGAAAACACAAAAAATAAAATATTTTCACCCAAAACGTCTGAAATTTAGACAATATTAACCTGAAAATTTCTTCTAGAAACAACTTTCAGGCTGAAAACACAAAGAATAAGACATTTTCACCCAAAATTTCTGAAATTTAGACAATATTAACCTGACAATTTCTTCCGGGAAACAACTTTCAGGATGGATGTGGCGAAGCCTATCGAGGTCTGTCGGGCAGTACTCTATAACAATATATGATTTCTGCTCCGTATCGCAATGGAATAATAAAGGTTGAAAAAGAGGGTGAGAGTGCAAATACTTGAGCACCTGTATCTCTCTCCAAAAATTACACATGTTTTTACTATCCCCGACCTTTATGGCAAAATAGGTTTTAGTGTCCCCCAATTCAGCCAAAAACGTTGTTCCTATCTTCTTTATATTTCTGAAGTGCTTCATTTCCAAATTTCCTTCAACCCTGGTGACTGTGTCTATTGATTTCCATCTTATAGAGTGTGTTGTGATGCGATTCACTTTTCCTAATGTTGTTTTCGGAGCTGCTGCGACTCGACCCGCTCACCTGTCATGAAGAACCAGTACATTTGTCACTAATTTTGTGCATCTCCTTGAGGCATCTGGCATGGACGAACACGCGGTGCAGCAAACACATGCTTCCTCATGCTTTACACCCAGCGCCACTACCACGACAGACAATTGATCGCATCTCCAAATTAATATATGAAATTTTATTGCGATTTCACTTTTTTTTTTGCCATGTGCGGGGTTGGATGGAAGAGGAAAATATGACTGCAAGTATCCCGTAAGGCATTGTCTCGGAGGAAATTTAATATATAATTACGCCGAAAGGCGTGTTCTCTATGGGAAAAGGCTCCCCCTCTCTGACATCGAGAGCGACAACGATGGCTGTGATGATTTGGTCGACGACGCACGGCAGTTTTCCAGCCTTACACTTGGCAACAACATATTACTGCTCCTGCACATTCTTCCATCTCTTCACGGGACGCCCATTCTCACGACACTAGACGGACCTTTCAATTCCGTCACTGTTCCGTTTCATGACGGCCACAGGGGCACACCCATCTGCAAATTTGCCGTCTGACGACCCCCGCCTCAAGAGACGGGTCACCAAAATCTTCCCCGAGCAGATTTCTCTATCCCTCTCCACTCCCCATTCCATTTGGATCTCCTAGATCACAGGTAATAATCAATTTTACAGACTGTTAATTTATCTTGTGTGTCCAAAATAGCGCCTTGCCTAAATTTGGCGGCATGTATTAATACGGCTAGGAGAGTTCCAAATTGGCATTGATGTGAAGCCGTTGAATGCTTCAGAAGACAATTTGAGAAATGCAGCGAGTGGGTATTCATTGGTTTACTCCCAACTTTATCCCTTCGTTGGTTTGCAGAACTACACCTCTGGCATAATCCATCACGTTCGTCTTACTGGTAATTTTGCTCTGTTATTTTTTACATTACTAAATTCTTATTTTGACCAACTTGAATACTATCAATTGTGTTCTAAATTTGAATCCACCGGCAGCCCAAGTTTTTAAGTGCAAATTTTGTAAACAAAATACATGGTTTTTATGATTGCACCTGGTTTTTACCTATTGCTATTTGTGGGACTCATACCTCTGTTTTTATCCTTATACCTAACAATACCTATTGCAACTATGTAACTGAGTTACATAGCTCATTCTGACAATCGCTTTCTGTATATGTGTTAAGTTGTATACATGGACTTCTGATTAACAGAGGTGTATCTGGTCTGTATTCGAGCTCGTGTGTTCTAATTTCATGTCTTGCATAGCCATGAGCTTAGTTTTGCATACCCACATACCAAATTTCTGAATTTTTTGTTTTTTCAGGGTGAGGGAGAGTACAAGGTACTATTACAAATGTCGACGATAGATCCGGTAACGCCATTGACAAGACCTATATCCACCCATAAGTTAGCAGAAAGCATGACTTTCTGGTTCTTGCAGAGAAAAAAATTGTGTTGCAATTTATCGTCATCAGGCACTCCTGAGTCAGCATGCGTGGTGTTTTGAGAAATTGATCTGATAATGGGCGAGTAAAGGGACTTCAACATTTGAAGGTTGTGGTTGTTGACCAGGTCGTTTTTAGCAAAAATATGGGGGACATCTTTAAACTCAATGATTTCTTGTTTAGAAAGTCAAGTATTTGTTCTTGACATGAGGAGCTCACAATCTTGCAATAGAGGGACAAAATTACGAATGTTGAGAAGAAAGTTCCGAAATGATACCTTTACAGGAGTGGAACCATGTTCCCTGAAGATAACATTTAAGGAGATGGCAATGGTGAATTCTTTCCAAAGGTTAACCTCATAGGAGTTACTGACATACAGAGGAATGTCCATGACAGGAGGAAGTTGACCAAGGTCCCCAACAAGGATGATAGATTTGTTTCCAAATTCAGATGTATTGGAGTATGGGAAAGTTTCACGAAGGTGGTAGTCAATATTGTTGAGCAACTTTGGGCCGATGAAACTCATTTAATCAATTAGAATATATTGGATATGTTTAAGGAAGTCTTGAAAAGATGAAAAATCTTGACCCTCAAAGAGATTGAGTTCTTTGGTAGGCATGCGTAGGTTGGCATGTATATTAGAAGCAAAAATGTTGAAAGCTACAACTCCATTTGGGGTGAGTAAAGGGAGAGGTGAAAGGCCTAGGGGCGACGCAGAGGAAAATGAGTACTTGATATTGTTAGTGAGGTATGATTTTCTAGTACCAATAGTGCCTTGAATAAGAAGCATCAGTAGAGGAAGGCTAGATTTGTATGCGAAGTGGTGGAGAATAGTATCCAAAGCCAATTGTTGTTCTAGAGATAAAGAAGAAGAGGCAAGGACACACTTCCTTGCATGCAAAATGAAACATGTGCACCATTACTGTCCTCAATAAAATTTGGTGCAAGAGGTTGTAAAGAAGGCAAAAAGGATGGGCATTGCAATTGTGCAGGGTGTCAAATGCATGGAGTCCCAACATATGCAGGATGTCTAGCCTTGTTGTGTTGCCGAGCCGAAGGAAAGACAATAGATGTCATTCATTTAACATTGAATCCTGCCATCGTAGAAGGAACATGCCCAAACGGGCCCAGTGCATTTTGGAAAGCAGAAGAAAGTTTTCTCTGTGTTTTATGCTTCACTATTGGAGATGCCAGACACAAAAAAGGAAAATTGCAGCCGACACATAAATGTCAAAGCAATAACCAGGAAGGAAACAAATAAATAGGATCTTAAATATAACAGTGAAAATAATTTGAAGACATCATTTTCAAGATGTGAAAGAAATGCATAGAGAAAACATTAATGTGGGGAGCTACAAGATTTCAGTACGTCCATTACATATTTTATTACCATTCAAAAGCTTGCATGTATTCTAACTTTTGCAGTAAGTTTACAGCAAATGACCAAAATACTTGGGGTAAGTTATCACATAATACAATTTCACTGCAACAAGCTCCTACAAGATTGTCTTTTGATGTATGCTATGTTGTAGATGCTTTCATTTGTACTAGTCGTATTTGGAAGTTCGTATAAATAAAAAAATCATTCTTTCTTTAACACGTAAAAATAGAATAACTACATATAATGATATTTGTGGATTTAATATATTTGCATTCCTTGTTCATAGTATCCTTGAAACCTTTCCTTGTTCATAGTATACATAAAATGTTTGTATTGTTATGCAAGGAAAATGACAGGTCTGAAAGGCCATTTAGGGTGCGTCGCTCTCCATGTTCTGCCCTGGGTTTTGAAGAGTGCGTAACCCGGTTGGTGGGTTTGTTTGACACGGGTCTTTTTTCTCATTCAATTTTTATTTTGTTGTTAAATACATGGAGAAGCAAATAGTAGATAATTTTGAAGCTATACGATTCATATGTTATCAATCTAAGGAATATTTATATTGAATGCCCTTTAAATGTGTTCTTACTCTCCAAACCCTAAATTTCGTACATTAAACTTAAACTATTGATAATGGCGTAGGCGATGAGGATAAATCTAAAAAATCCTAAAATTTTAAAGCTATTTGATTCATACGTTATCAATCTAAGGAATATCTATATCGAATGAATTTAAACTACATTAAACTTAAAATATTGATAATGGCGTAGATGATGAGGATAAATCTAAACTATCTTAAAATTTTAATACGCTAGCAAATGCAGAACGCTCCACCCCATTTTTTGCATTTACTCGCTCGAGAATTTTTTACTTGGATTCATCGATCTGGGGTTTTCGAGCAGAAGTGGAGGTCATCGCGGGCTCTGCATCTTGCTACTGCTCGAAATACTATGGTGAAGACGTCAGAAATGGTGGCAGAGGCATGCAGTCCACAAATATTGGCCTTTGAGTGGGTTTATGCATTTGAACGGGTCTTGGCAATTGCACTTTGAGAACGAACTCTGGAGCTTGCACATTGAGCTTGATGAACGTTTTGGCGATTGCACTATGGGCACATTATTTGTGATTTTTAATAGGTTTTAGTTTCATGTAAATTGGTGGTAGAAGTAGAGTTTAGTTTTATTTAATTTTTTAAGCTTTTCGACAGGGCATTTTCTTCCTTAATCAGGGTTTTGTCTAAAAAAATATTCATGGATTTCCTTAGGAGCAACGATTACATCACCTGATTGTGTTGTAAATGCATTGATGTTTTGCATGGACACTTTGAGTTTCTTTTCGGACCCCATGCCAAGAGTTCTTCAGCTTTTCAAGATGGCAGAAGGAGCGATGAACCTGCAAAAAAAGATTAATTCAGGGAAATAGATTGAAGAGTGAGTAGCAAAGAAAATTACCTGAGCAATGTCGCATCAAAGGCCTTTTTAATGGTGGACTTTAGGCCTTTGATTTATGAACATCCCAAATCCACCGTAAACTCGAGCATGCACATATTGTGGGACAAAAACGAAGAATAGGATGCTCGAGGTGGAGTGGCGAGGAAGCTAAAAAGAGGGCAAGAAAAAGGAGGAGAAAACCATCAAAGTGATGCACAAAAGAAAAAGAAACAAGAAATTAAAGAAATCATGTATTTTCCCAGGTAACTACACATATTGATAGCAATTGAGTAGCTTGGGAGGCCATGTATTTGTAATCTTGCATGAATCACTCTTGGCTTAGAATAGTTGTGTCTTGATATGATTGTGGGTTTATCTATGTCTGAGTAGCTTATACTGCTCCACGTCATCACCCAACATGTAATCACTAAAGTCTACATATGGTTATGTGAAAAATACATGCATTAGACCAACATCATTGTCTACGTTTTGATTTTATGGAAGTATCCAAGTTAGCATTGGTTTCCTTACCTACCAACTCGAATCCTGTGTAAAATCAATTCCTGAACTCGCCAACACGTTCACCTTAATTCGATTCAAATCTATTATTTTCCATCTCAGGTTGCTATCTCCATGGAAGCTCTAACAGTTGCAACCATATTTTTTTGTTACCCTTTTGAATCTTCTATTTTAACAAACTTGCATTGTATGTGTTCATCTCGACATCGATTAATCAACCCATGTAAAACTTTGCAGTTGTAATATATACAAGTCCATTCACTGTGACTCGTTTTCATTCTAAATCTTGGTTGAAACATTTTTTGTAATTTTTAATAGGTTTTATTTTCATGTAAATTGGTGATCGAAGTAGTGTTTAATTTTAGTCTAATTTTTATAGCTTTATAAACTCAAATAGACGATCTTCGTTTTATTGATATTTATTCATCTTCTTAGTAAATATATACATGTGTGTGTGTAAAAGTATTATTTTATTGGGGTATAGTCCCTCCCAAAAACTATTTGCCAATAATAAAAAAACTATTATTTAATAATAGCTTGTAGCTATATTAGATAAGTTTCTCACGTTTGTCATTTAGTCGCAGTCAATGCGTGTCTTATACAGTTTAAATGTTAAATATAGAGTTGTCAATGTTGTTATTGTTTTATGAGAGTCATAACTCAAAACAAAATTAATTGTAAAAGGAACAATTGAATCAACAATCAAATTAATTTTATGGCCTTTGAGTACTCATTTCTCTGAACACCGAGCATACTGACTCATGATAGGCTAATTATGGTTCAATTACAACACAAACTTCTTCTCTGCGTCAACCAAAACGACATGCTCTCTACAAATTTGTGGGGTGAAACATGTCTTTTAAATGGTGCTATTGGTTCTATCCTCGAGATTGTTTGCACCATTTCATTTCACCCACCTAGTTTGCCTTCATTCATCATCGTCAAATTTGATCCATACACGGGGCCCAATTGGATACGGAAAACCCTTCCCATGTTCAAATTCCACCAATTTCTAGAGGTGCACGGGCAATGACCACTTGAAATAGCTTGGGCATTCTCAATCCATAAATCTGAAGGGCTTACTTTGCGGAGACCCATTGCTGACATTAGGGGTGGGTTTACCTTCCCATCTCTATCAAGAGTTCCCTCCATATCCACCCTTCCAATTTAACCCCCTTTTTCATTCAACCGCTATGAAAAAAATGTCTTCAACATCTCTTCCTTAATCACGCATACAAGATAAATTCCGACTTCATTCCCTACCCTTCACACTCCCCTCTTAATCCCCAATGGGGCTTCCCTTTCAAACTGCTCCACTTCTTCTGCAATATAGATATTTTCTTCCACACTAGTTTCCACTACTTCGTAGTTTTTCATTTTCCTCCTCCAAATATCATATTGTTTTGTTGTTTCACGTTTGCTAGTCAAATTAAAAAGTTTGTATATTTCCACATATTTCCCTAGTAGGCGTTTACTATGGAGTTGCCCTGGGGAACTTTGTAATTAAAAAGATTTGATTAGTAGAATTAAGTAGTGGGTAACGGTAATGGATATTATTAAGTAATGGGTGCCGTGTGCCGTGTGCCGGCGGGCCAGCGACAGCGACAGCGACAGCGACAGGCTATGACTGTGACACTAATTATTACTCTTCTATTTATGGACCCCATCATTCGTACTGTTAAGACTGGCAGCTACCATTTTCTCGTACTTGTTTGGAGGAAAAACTTAAGATTGGTAGCTAGACATTTTTGTGGGACAATCTCATTACTAAGTATTACTCGTACATATTTTTAATTGTTTTTTTAATGTTCGGCGTAGAAGTAAAGGTTGATAAAGGTGCCGGTACTAATATGTAGGAATGGAAACAATCAAACTCTCCCTATGTGAAATTTTAATTATTTGAATAACTTCAAAATATAAATTTCGAAATAATAATTCAAAAATTTGGAGAATACAAAAAGTAATAAAATATAAATATTGTAAAATATACATCATTGAATCTAATATTCTCATTTTTGAAATTGAAAACTGTCAAAATACAAAAGAAGATTCATATATAAAAACATGATTTTTTTATTCAAAACATGAAAACTAAAACACAAAACTCTAAAACACTTATACCTAAAACATGAAAACCTTGAACCCGAAAATCTTAGAAACACGAAAACTCTAAAACATAAAACCTTAAAGTTCCAAACCTTAAAATCTTTGAAGATTTGAGGCTTGAAAAATAAAAACTCAAAACCTAACATATATGGATTACAAAATCTTGAACTAAGAAACTTAGAAAACTTGATAATTAGATTGATATAAAACATCCTCAAAACCCAAAACTCAAAACTCCAAACCAAAAATAAAGGAAAAATCAAAAACACAAAAATTTGAAACTTGATCAAAAACCCTAAACTTGAAAACCTTGAAATTTTAAACTTGGAAATCCCTAATCCTGGAACCAAAAAAACCAAGTTGAAAAGCCCAAAAATATGAAAAGTAGATTGATATAAAATTCAACTATCCTCTTGAAACCCCAAAATACAAAAATATAAAACATAAAAACCTCAAACATGAAAACCCATAAACACAAAAATGAGATTTGAAATTGGAAACTCAAAAACTAACACCTCGAAACCTAAATGCTAAAACATATGAACTTGACAACTCAAAATCCAAACCACATAACTTGGCAAATGTAAACCACGAAATCCCCATGAGAAAACCTTGAAAACATGAAAACTACTTTGATATAAAACACCTATGAAACTTAATACTTGAAAATTGAAACCCGAAAACAAAAAGCTTTGAATTTGAATAAGATGGAAAATCTAAAAACTATCAAACTAAAACTCGAAAGTTCAAAACCTAAAAAATCCATAAAACCTTAAATCGAAATCCTAAAAACCAAAACAGAAAAACCTTAATCCCAAAAAATCTCAAACTCGAGACCTTGAAATTAAAAAATGTTAATTGATATAAGGTGCCCATAAAACCCAAATCCCTAATAATCATAACCTAAAAACCCTAAACAATCTAAAACCCCTCAATTAGAGAACCCCAAAACATGAAAAGTACATTGGTATAAAATGCCCCAAAATCGAAACCTAAAACATGAAACCCAAAAAAATCTTGAAACTTGAGATACGAAAATCGAAATCTTTAAACCTAAAAACCCTAAAACACTAGAAATTGAAAACTCAAAAGCCCCAAACCAAAAATATTAGAAACCTTGAAATCATAATCCTAAAACATGGGAACCCCAAAATCTAATACTTAATCACATCCCAAACCTTGAAACCGGACAACCTAATTACAAAAAATGAAGCCCTAAAGCTAAAAACCCATAAAACATGAACAAAATAAAAACATCTAAAACCTGAACTCGAAAGTTCAACACTTATAAACCTAAAATATTAAAACTCCATAAAACACGAAATTAGAAAATCTAGAATCCAAAAACAATGGACTCAAAAGTACAAAATAAAAATGTTAAAATCATCTAAAACCTAGAACTCGAAAGTTCAACACTTATAAACCTTGAAAATATTAAAACTCGAATCATAAAACACTGAAATTAGAAAATCTAGAATCCAAAAATAGTGGACTCAAAAAATCTCAAAATAAAAAATGTTAATTGATATCAACTACCTCTAAAGCCAAAACCTAAAACCATAAAATCAAAAATCAAAAATTGAAATCCGACGATCATGAAATAAAAACATTGAACACCAAAATATTTGTACCTAAAAACTACAAAACACAAATTCCAAAGCCCCAAACCTTAAAGAATTGAAAACATGAAAAACGAGAAAACCCTAAAACTTAAAACAACAAATCCCCAAACCTAAAAACCCTAAAACCCCAAAACCTCGAGCTAAAAATCATGGAAACACAAAAAAATGATTGATATAAAGTGTCATTGAAACTCAAAACCAAAAATCAAAACTTAAAGAACCCAAAACTAAAAGGTCATAACCTACAAACTAAGAAAAATATTTTGATTGCGTATATCTAAATAATATTAAAAGATATTAATCTCAAAGCACCTAGTGAGATTTATCTCATTATGTTGATTAATGATTTCATTACCTTGTTTGTGAATTTTCCACTAACTTGTGATACATAGCCTCAATCTAGTTACATCACTATATCGAGTCGAAATATTTTTTTGTGAATAAAAGCCTCTAGACTCTACCACAAAATGATGGTTAAATAGACGTCAAATTTAACATCTCAATCAACACGTCAAGATGTGTATCATTGTTTTAATAACCCTATAAACCAAACAATAATACATATTAAATCCATCAACATTTTAACTACTTAATTATCTATGTTGTTTTTTCTAGAAGTGGCTAAGTGTCGAGAAAATGACACTTTTGATAGGTCTGAAAATAATGTTTGCCCTACCTACTGAGAATAATATGTTGTTGCCCAAAAGAAACACCTATTAGTTTGATCTTTGTTTTATGTTTTCCCAACTTGTTTCATTGCTCATTCTTGTTTGTTAAAATCGGTGAGTTTGTAAAATCATCAATTACCTCGCCTTGAAAGACAAGGGACATGACATGAAATGTTAAGTTGATGGTTTGTAGTTCTTTCATGGGAATTTAACCTAAGTGACATAAATAAAGCAATGAAAAAAGCAAAAAGAAAGGAACAAAAATAAAACACACATTCACATCATGGTTTGTTACGAGTCTAGTTTGACCATTCAAGCATGTGGACCTTTTCTACCTTAGTGCATGCATAAACAAATACCTTCCCACACCGGCCTATCATGCGAAGGCGAAGAACCTTAGTACTCTAACCCACAATGCGAATGATTTTGGGCTCTTATCTTTTTAGCACAAAATAAGACAAAGTATATTGAACCAAACATAACATGAGTAGAAAACATATATAATAAGAGTGATTAGGTTATGCACACATGTGTAGACACAAAATATATTCACTTGGGTACATTCATATGTCCTAGAGAATACTAATATATATATGATTCCTAAGAAAGAAAATTAGTAGTTGACAACATCTTTTGGGCCTTGTTGTCATGCAAATGTGCAAACAAAAAAATTCTCAATTTTCAAGCATGACAACAATACCCTACCTAATTTTTCCCAAAGGTCATTCTGATCCCTCCTTCATTTCACCCTAATCCCCGAGTCAGTGTGTCTATAGGTGATTTAGGGATACCCTATCATTTCAAGTGCTTCCCAAGAAAAATTCATCAAGACAGTCTTTTTGGCAAACCTAGGAAGGACCTTTTTCTGATCTTCTTGAAGTTGGTACACCCCCCTCGGAGTGGAACAAAAGGCCCAAATTCATTATGGAGGTGTATCATGTTATGTTTGTGGAGCCTATTTTCATGTTAGAGTGTGGTACACCTTCTATGTGTTACACTCGGATATTTTTACGGCGGTCTCGCTCATTTGGTGAACGCAGTCAGGGGGGTTTGGGGGTGAAGCCCCCGATGGAAGGGGGCTCGGGGGCGAAGCCCTCGAAGCAAATTTTCATGGGTGGTTTATTAATCCATGAGTAATGGGTAACCGTTATGGGCTACTTTCGGGACCATGGTTTCTCGGTACCCATTGTTTTGATACCCACGGTTTTTTGCCCATGGTTTTGATACCCACGGTTTTGTAAAAGCTGCTTAAGCGAGTTGTCTATTTATATGGTCTTATGCATATGATAGATAGATATGAAAATGTATTGTAGATGTGATTTGAATTCGGGTGTGAATTTTGTAGAGTTTGTTGAGCATAGCTCCAAACGGATCTGGGTATTGTATTGAGATAGTGGAGGCTTGTAATAAAATCTAAGCAAGTGATTCTTGGTGAACGTAGCCCATATTGGGTGAACCACGTTAAATATTGTCTCTCATGTTGTGTTATTTATTCGCACTTTTATTTGAGATCTGTAATATTTTCTCCATATTAGTTTCTCTTGTTGCGATTCTATAAGGGATTATTCCGCATATTTTATCTCTTATTTCCTAACATATCGGATAGCTAGGAACATTTTTCAATCATTTTTGGAAGATTTTGGGAAGTTTCACAAGTTTTGGAGCAAGTTCAACAAAAGTGGGTCTTGGAGGCCTAAGCAATGCACAATACAAAAACAACCCTTGAGCTTTAGGAAGTGATTCCGAGAGCTCCGAGAGGAGTTAGGAGTAAAAACAATATCATCGGAAAGATATTTTAGAGCCCTATAGGATGGTAAAATCATATTCTTCACAACACTTAGGTGCATCCTTTCTACACCATTTTTAGTAGACACAACATTCTGAGCGAACAAAAATCCAATTTTTATGGGGGTTTCGGGGAAGAATAAGAGGTTGATACTACAACCATTATATTAATAAGGTAATTTCCATGAGGAATCATATAAAATTTCATCAAAAAACTCCTTTGGGAACTCAAGTTATGGTCTCGACAAGTCACTCTCTAAGGCACAAGCTTCAACAGTTAGTCATTTTTTGGGTTGGAAATCCAACCAATGGGAGAGTGGCACACTTTTTTGCACCAAATATTTGGTGCAACAGGTGCAATAAAATGCACCCCTACCTTATTTGGGCCCCTGGACCCTCCACATGACCATAGTTCAACTCTTTTCGCAAGGTTAAGCCCCTCAGGATCCATTTTCCTAGCCCCTGCTCCATCCAACCAGAATCGCCAAGTGGCCCAATAGGGATGGGGAATTTTTTTGCACCAAATGCACCAAGCCCTTGGTGCACTTGGTGCACAAAATTGTGCTCCTTCTCAACGTGAAGAAATATGCAATTTTTTCTAAGCTGCTTTGTTGTTTCTTGTTGCTTTTGCTTCTTTACTGCCGCACGCACGCCATGAAATCTCCAAATGCCAAAAACCTTCTTCCCCTCCATTGCTTCTACATCCGGACCTTCCAAGAATCTTCATCATCATTTCTCCATCATTTCATCTCTGCTATAGTAATAAAAGATGATATTTCAAGCCAAAAGCTTGTCTTTTCATTGTTGGAAACCCTCGTGAACAAAATTGGTAAAATGCTCATATATCATGATCTAGAGCATGGATTGAGATGAAACATTTTGCGGAATTTCTCATTTTTAGAGGACATTGAGTATAAATTCACATAAGATCAAATGGTGCCCTAGATCATTTAATTGAACAAAAACTTCATTTTGTGCCCTAGCTCCCATTCATCAGATTTCCCATCAATCTGGTAGTCGAATGAAGAAGAAATTATGAACATAAACTCCAAATAAAAAACCTATCCCAATGGAGTTGATTTCATTGCAATCTGAGGTGAAATTACAAATCTGTAAAAAAGCTTCGCAACTTCATCAATGGCTGCCATGGTAGCTACATGCCCGGAAGCCTATCTTAGGTAAAATTTCTTTTTTATTTCCGAGCTTTTGGGTGAGCGAATCATAGTGAAAATTGGAGCACGAGGTTGCGACGATGAGCCAAATCCAAAAATGTCACCCCATTGCAAACCGAGGCCATTTTTTCCACTTTCTAAAAATAGCATATTCTATGCTCTTCTGCATGCTATAAATAGTAAGTCCCCTGAATTACAAGTTTGATCACTCGGGACAATTAGAAAAGGTGTAAAATGGAAAGTAAGATAGAAAACAAAATTTTCCCAAAATAGCACGTCCCCAAAAAGGAACCTGCTAAAACTAGAAATGTGTTAAAAATAACAATATCTTAGTAACAAAGGAGGATGGAATATGCCAGAAGGTTTAGAAGGTGAAACTGAAGCAAGAAAGATGATATGCCCCAAAATAGCAGGGCATGGTCTCATATTCTAAAAATAGAAAGTTTTCATTTTGGGAGCAGAAAGTTGCAAATGACTTTGTTTTCACTCACCTTACTAATTTTTGGACTCTCCTTCAGATAATATGATGGTTTCATGGTTCAAACAAAGGAACGAAAACTTCACAGAGGTCCTGGAAGAATCATCTTGAGTTATATTATGTTCAAAAGAAAAGAAGAATGTCGCATGAGGTGCACCGAATGGATCCATCACTATCTCTTAGGGAGTTGGGTGATTCAAAGTGTGTCGGTCAAGGTGAGCTCAATGAGCTAAAGAAGTTCATCAATAAATTGTCAAGGAGGATCATCATGGACATTGCATGTGTTCATCCTGAGCTCACATTGGGAAATCTCATAACAATGTTTCTAAACACTTTTTTATGGTCCAAAGTTTCTATGTATCATGTAGAGGTTGTGATCATCACCAACAAGATCTTCATTGAAGGCAGAGGTACCCTCACTCACGGTTTAGAGAATTCTTCTCTTTCTCTTCTCTCATTCTTCCTCTTCTTTTCTACCCCTTTTCTAATTATTCGTTGTGTGTAATCATGATAGTTTGTCTTATTCATTAAAGTGACTTTATAAAGTTGAATTGTAAAAGTCCCTTTGATTTATAAAAAGGGAACTTAATTTCCTAGATCCTAGGAAGGTGAAAAGTCATGAGTTGAATGAGACAATGAAGGGTCATGTGGGGGGTAGATGAAGATTTGTTTCTTGATCTATATAATGTAATGACATACTCTTGCTTAAGGGTTGTCAATTTTGTGCACTCAAGAGAGAGATCTATTGAGAAATACAAGAGAGATAGCATTCTTCCACTTTCCTTCACCATTTTTCTTCCATTTCTTACATTGTACAACTTGATGAAAATGAAAATAAAGAAAGGGATTGTTTCTTTTCATGGCTTATGAATGTGTGCAACTTTGTGTGCATGGTTTCCTCGGCCATTGGCATAATAATCTTGTTGTTTCTTTCTAACAAATTTTGAATGTGAAATTTCTAATCAACCCTAGCGAGAATCTGATTTTCTACTCATAGAGTTGGTTTTCCTTATCTAATTTCCCACTCCCCTTTCCCCACATTTCAGCAAATTCCTCCCTTATATAAGCATTTGGAGTATAATGTACACTTGGATCCTTGGCCTCTTTCCCAACAAAAAATCTTCCATTATTTGTCATTCACAATAAAGTGGAGTTACAACACCCAATGCAGAGGAACCTAGAGTTCCATATCGTTGTCCATAAACCCACTAATTTGTCCCTTGACAAATTTTCTCACCAATGCCTTTTTCTTTGTCTCTTATACTTTTATTGGCCTTACACATCTTACAACCCTATCGGTACTTAACTTATTTATCTCTTATGGCCTTGGACACTAGCACCCGATTAGTACGAGCGTCTAGGCACTCCTATCCCTTTTGGGTGCTCCCGACCCCTTAGCGCTCCCGACCCCTTATATCCCTTTCTTAATCTTTTGGGTCTCTTTTACTTTTCAGTCACCTTTTACAACTTTGGGCTCGCCTTTTAGTTGTCAATTATGAAATTCAAATAAGGGAATAATGTATATATATAGTTATAGCTCTTAAATAAGGGGCCAAAGCAATTATATTTGTTGGGGTTAGCACACCGGTTGTATGCGAACAATATATCATATCTAAGAATACATGCAAATAAACGGATATTCTACCGGAAGAATATACAAAACAAGAGACATAAATCAACACCCAGTTTACCGTGGTTCACCCAAAGTGTGGGCTACGTCCACCAAGAAACAAGCCAATCTATTATCCAAAGCTTTGACAAGATATACTGATGAAGATTTACAATCTCCCACACCTCTAAGATGTTTAGTACTTTCTTTATCAAGATTTTGCTTCATCACCAAGAATTCTCTCTCTCACCAACCTTTTGTAAGTTCTTTTTAATTCTTGTTAATCCTCTTACTTCTAAACCCTATCTTTTATGCTTATATAGTCATTTATAGACTTAAGACACTTAGTCATGCAATTAAAATTAATAAAAATAGTTTAATGCTAAAAATAGATCTAATTCCCGAGAGTTAATTAAAACATCCTTGCACAAGTAACCAATGCCGATTAGACCTAACCACTGCTGGTTCCTTCCTTGCTTGACCGATGCCGGTCATACTTGACTTCTTAACACGGTCTGGGTGACCGATGTTGGTTCCCCCTTAACCGATGTCGATTACTGTATTTTCCAGCAAGTTTCCATTGCATGCTAAACTGAAGTAATTGAGCTCCACAACTCAACAATCTCCCACTTGGAGATTAATTACTACACCATACCTATACAGTGTCATTCTTGGATCCTTCCTTAGCTTTGTTTCTTCCTCTTGAGTCTCGAACTCGAAGACCAACGAAGTGGAGTGTAGCTCCAAATTCTTCTTTCTTCTAATGGCTTCGTTAGCATATCCGTAGGGTTCTTACTCGTATGAATCTTTTTTAGATTCAACTATCTATCTTCTAGTACCTTCCGTATGAAGTGATACCTCAGCTGAATGTGTTTCGTTCTTGAATGAAACACTGAGTTCTTTGCCAAATGAATTACACTCTGACTATCACTAAACAGTTTACAATCACCTTGCTCCTTTCCCAACTCTTCCATGAACCTACTCATCCATATCATCTCCTTACTAGCCTCTGTAGTTGTAACATACTTTACCTCTGTAGTAGACAAAGCCACAACCTTCTGCAATCTTGAAATCTAGCTAACTGTCATCCCACCTACTATGAAAATATATCTAGTAGTGCTCCTCCTACCATCCAGATCTCCAGCCATATCCAAATCAACATAGCCACGTAATGAAATATCCGAACCTCCATAGCATAACTACATACTAGATGTTCCTTTCAAATACCTGAGTATCCATTGGACTGCTTTCCAATGCTCTTTACCTGGATTAGCCATATATCTACTCATAACTCCCACTTTGCTTGTGCGATGTGCAGTCAGGTACAAACCATATCATACATGAGACTCCCAACCGCTTGAAGCATATGGTACTCGTGTCATGTATTTGACCTCCTCATGTGATGAAGGACACTTTGATCTTTACTCATTTGAAGTGTCCAACCATAGGTATGCTAACGGGTTTTGCATTACGCATGTTGAACCTTTCTAACACCTTGTAGATATAGTCCTCCTAAGACATACAATTTCTTGTTTTCCTATCTCTATGTATTTGCATGTCAATGATTCTTTTTACTGAGATCCTAAATCCTTCATAGCAAATGTGTGAGCTAGATTTCTCTTAAGCTCACCAATGTTCTACATACTAGATCCTGCAATAAGCATATCATCCACATATAGTAACAAAATAATATAGCTCCCATTTTCAAGCTTCTTGAAATAAACACAATGGTCATATTCACATCTCAAGTAACTATGCTCTTGCATAAAACTATCAAACCTCATGTACCATTGCCTTGGAGCTTTCTTAAGCCCATATAGGCTCTTTTTCAACTTCGCACACTAATTTCTCCTTACCCTTGACTTCATACCCAAGCGGATGCTACATATAAATCTCTTCATCCAAATCACCATGAAGGAAAGCCATCTTCACATCTAGTTTCTCTAAATGTAAATCTTCTACTACAACTAAACTCAATACAGTACGAATAGAAGTCATCTTAACAACAAGAGAAAATATTTCACCAAAGTCAATACCTACTTTCTGTACAAATCCCTTTACTACAAGCCTTGCCTTGTACTTTTTGTCCACCCTCTTCTTCCTTGATCTTGTAAACCCACTTGTTCTGCAATGTTCTCTTACTTGCTGACAACTTAACCAAATCCCAAGTTTGGTTCTATTCCAAGGAGTCCATCTCCTCATCCATGTCATGCTCCCACTGAATGTGAGTCTTATCCTACATTGCTTCTTCAAAGATCTCTAGTTCACAACTATCAATCAATAATAAATAAAATAGAGAAGGTGTAAATCTTTCTAGAAGTTTACTTACCCTTTGTGACCTTCTCATAGGAGTTTGGGGTACTGGAGGCTCAATCTGGACCTCCTGGACATTCCTATCCAAATCTGACAGTGACTAATGCCGATCACCTCTAACCATCATCGGTTCTGCTAACCGATGCCGGTTTGGATCCTTTGTAACCAATACCGGTTCGTCTAACCGATGCCGGTCAGGAGTCAACCAACACTGGTTACTGTGTAACCATGTCGGTAATTCTTTTAAATCCGAGAGTTCATTTTCATTCACAAACTTCTCAACTAGGTCATCCTTGGGTACCAAAATTTGACCCCTATACATTATCTTTTCATTCCATTCAACATCACGACTCCTAATAATTTTAGAATTATCTAAATCCCAAAAACGAAACCGAAATCACCAGATCCATAACCAATGAAAGTGCATCTCTTGGATTTTGCATCCAACTTTTTCTATTTTCTTATCAACATGCACAAAAGCTTTTGAACCAAAAACTTTAAGAAAAGAAAGATCTACCTCTTTTCCGGTCCAAGCTTCCTTTGGTATTCCTCCATCTAGTGAACTTGAAGGCCCACGGTTAATCAAATAAACCGTTGTATTAACTGCTTTTGCCCAAAACTGCAAGGGTAATCCAAAATGTATCCTCATACTTCTAGCACGTTCCATGATTGTCCTATTCATTCTTTCTGCAACACCATTCTCCTGTGGTGTTCTTGGAACTGTTCTTTCTCTATGTATCTCATTCACTGAACAATAATCATTGAAAGCCTTGCTACAATATTCACCACCATTGTCAGATCTAAGGCACTTTAACTTAGAATTTGATTCATTCTCAACAAGGGCTTTCCATCTTTTAAAAGTCTCAAAAACATCAGATTTACGTTTAATACAATAAACTCATACCTTTCTTGTAGCATCATCAATGAAAGTAATATATACTGGGATCCTCCATGAGAAGCTACAGTGGTCCCCACACATCCGAGTGTACAAGCTCCAACTTTTGTTCCTTCTTTTGCCCCAATTTTGAGAAATCTCACTCTCTTTTTCTTTCCAAAGATACTGATACTCACGAAATCAAGATCTAAATCTTTCAAATCGATAACTTACCCTTAGCCTTTAAGATTTGCATTCCTTTTTGACTCATATGACCCAACCGATTATGCCACATACATGCATCTAAATCTGAAATAGATAATGCGAAAAGGAATCGATAATCTGAGGTAGATAAATATAACGTTCCTACGTTCTTACCTCTTGCCACAACAAAAGCAACCTTGGTGACTTTCCAAGAGTCTCTTGTAAAAGTAACCATGCAGCCAAATTCACCTAGTTGCCTTGCGAGAAATAAGATTCCTCCCGAGGCTTGGCTCATGTCTCACATCTTTTAATACCCATGTATTTCCATTCTCGTATGAACTTCCCCTTTAGCGATATCTACCGCAGGCTTCATCATCACCCAAATAAACATGCCCAAAATTTCCTGGACATAATTTCGAAATAACCCTTATTAGGGTTGCATGGAAAGAAGCTCCTAAATCTAAAACCCATGATTCAATTTTACTATCTAAAGAAAGAATAAGTGCATCTTGCATTACCTCTCATGCAACAAGATTTGCTTCTTTACCTTTATCTCGTTGTTGGTTCTCTTTATCCTTTGACCAACAATCTTTCTTTTCGCATGTCCTTTCTTTTCACATTTCCAACAAGTAATTCCCTTACTTACGGATTTAGATCTGTTGTCCCTTGACTTTGATTTCCCATTACTCTTACTCTTGGATCTCTCCTTTTGCCTGCCCTTGCTTTCTACATTCAAAGCATTTCCGGATGAAGATTCCTTTGTAATCTTCTGTGAATTTCTTCATTCAAGATTATACTAACCACATCATCAAACTTCAAAATATTATTAGCGAATGATGTATTACTAAAGAACCATTACCAAGTTATCCCAACTATCGAGCAAAGAAAATAAGAATAAAAGTGATTTTACTTCATCATAAAATGGTATAACAACTGATTTTAAGCGATTTGCATAGATCATAAATCATTCAAATGACTAGATGCAGATCCACCTTCATGCATCTTAAAACTAAATAGTTTCTTCATCAAATAAAATTTATTTGAAGCACTAGGTTTTTCATATAAATTAGCAAGAGATTTCATTAACTCTATCATAGAAGGCTTCTGTAATATTGGAAGCCACGGATGCTACCAAGCTCAATCTTATAGATCCCAAAGCCTTTATGTCAAGAATCTTCCATTATTCATCAGTCATCTTCGTAGGTCTAGAATTCTCATCCAACGGTAAGTACAAATCTCTTTGATACAGATAATCCTCAATCTGCATCTTCCATAATTGATAATTTCAACCGTCAAATTTCTCTACCTTGTATTTATTTTCTTCTGCCATTGTTGTAGCTCCCACTCAATCAGAAAACCCTTTGTGAGTAAATCTGATCAACACACAAAACCCTCAAACAAAGCTTTGATACCAGTTGTTGGGGTTAGCACACTGGTTGTATAGACAATATATCAAATCTAAGCATACATGTAAATAAAAGTGGATATTCTACCAGAGAAAATATACAAAACAAGAGACATAAATCAACACCGTTTAACGTGGTTAACCCGGTGTGGGCTATGTCCACCAAGAAACAAGCCAATCTATTATCCAAAGTTTTGACAAGATATATAATGAAGATTTACAATCTTCCACACCTCTCAGATGTTCAGTACTTTCTTTCTATCAAGCTTTTGCTTCATCACCAAGAATTCTCTCTCACCAACCTTTTTCAAGTTCTTTTTAATTCTTGTTAATTCTCTTACTTCTAAACCCTATCTTTTATGCTTATATAGTCATTTATATACTTAGGGCACTTAGCCATGCAATTATAATTAATAGAAATACTTTAATGCTAAAAATATATCTAATTCCCGAGAGTTAATTAAAACATCCTTACATAGGTAACCGACGCCGGTTAGACCTAACTACTATTGGTTCCTTCCTTGCTTGACCGATGCCGATCATACGACCGTTGTTGATCCGGGTGACCGATGTCTGTTCCCCCTTAAGTGATGTCGATTCTTCGTATTTTCCAACAAGTTTCCATTGCATGCTAAACTGAAGTAATTGAGCTCCACAACTCAACAATATTATCTACTATTACCTAATCTTCCATCCAAAGGCACAAAGAGCATTACAAAGCATCGTATAACACATTCACTCAAGGGACAAGGGTTGCATCACTCTGCACATACACAACATAGGAGGGGAAGTTCTTTTTATTCCATTACACACATTTGCATTCTTGGAGTATTCTAGATCTAGCCCGCTATCATAGTACAACTTTACATAAGGGCTTCATTACACACACATTCACACAAAACTACATGGAGTTTGAAATGTAATGTAGTGATTGGTACTAAGTTCACTCTTCGGGTGACTGCCGAGGTCAATGTGACTCCACATTTTGTATATTTTTTATTAGATTTGATGTGGTTTGCGGACATGTGTAGGTATACATTTATTTTACAATTTACAAGTACAATCGGTGACATTGTAGTAAGAGCATAGAGAAAAAGGAAACCAACAAAGTGAAGCTCATTCTACACAAAAAGCACGAGAACCTTAGCATCCGACTAGACACTCGACACCTAGATTAATCACTAGTGCCCCAGATTGATATGAAAATTGACCAAATTTGTTTCTCAACCACAGACCCCTATAGGCTTTAAATTCTTTTCCAAACTTACCCCATTAAAATCAATTTAAAGCAATGCAAGAATTAAAACACACTTTGCTTTTTTTGGGTTGATAACAGAGTTGAGCAAAATGCCTACGTCTCCAGGTTCATCAATAGAATTGATATATTATCCACTTTAATGACTGCAATTATAATACAAAATTACAATCAAAGTATGATAATTACTTAATACGAAGAACAAGAACCTCCTATTTATAGTAGATTCGATCCAGTATTCACCTTCATGGTACAATGCCCTATGGCTCCCTGATCGGTCTTCCAGATGTTATTATGGTTGTGTGGCTAAATAATCTTGAAGCATGAGAACCTCCTCCACGACCACCGAGTGATAACATCCCAACTTATGTAGCAGATATGATCTTCTTTTACAAAATACCCTATGGCTCAAAGTCCAGACTCCACAATATCTCCGGTGAGTTGATAATGACTCTCGTAATAATGAATACCTCAACACCTCTGTTTCATGGTGCTAAGTATTCTTCTAGAAACCTCCACACTCCCATTGTATGGTGCTAAGTCTCCAAATGTTAGCAGACTACAATCATCGCCAATGAGCTCAATATTGAATAACGACCCTCATCCAAAGCCAGCGGTCGACAACTCATCCAACGTACTTAAGGTTACAGTTGTATTGCTTCTTGTGTTTCTTCACGACCCTCGGCTCCACGGTGTCTTCGGGCTCCAGCTTGAGAATTCTCTCGGTGAGTTAAAAATAATAACTCCCGAACCATTATGAAGATGCATATATTAGCACGATGTTGATCTTATATCTCCCTTATGCCTATTAGTACAATATAGGTCTTAATCGTGCCCATACTATTACGATATGGCCACGATGCTTATATTATTACGATATAAGAATTTATCTCTCCATAATGCCTATAATAGGACTTACATCTCCATTGCATTGCCACAATCATGTATTTGAACTTCCAGTCATCCTCCTCGGCTCGAGCTCGAAGCATTACTTTATTGGAGAGAATAGAGCTTGATATCACCTATAAGACTTATCCAATGCCTATAATAGGCTTCTATATTTTTTTGCTCCAAAAATGCCTATATAAAGATAGGGCTTATATTTACCTCCAAAATATGACCTTAAAAAGATAGGGCTTATATAAAAGATATGACCCCCATATGTATCATGGTTCGATCATTCTTGTTCTGCATCGGCCCACGTATTTTCCACCTTGTCATTCATCTTGCACGTGCTCCTCCTACTTCTCCGCTCACTCTTGGCCAATCTTGGCTAGATTATATCGGAGGGACACTCGATCCTCGATCACATTTTTTTATTATTGGCAAATAGTTTTTTGAAAGGGACTATACCCTTGTACAACAAGGCTCAGAAGCCAGAATAGAAATAATAAGCACAAAGAAAGGGATCAACATCCAGATATAACAATAAGGACCAACTGCAGAACGCCGTCTGCAAAGAAGAAACAACAACCATCAACTTCAACAACAAATAAACAAGCTATTTGAACAACGAACACCCAACAATGGTACACCAACACCATTGGAAAGAAAACATGTTGTAATCTGGCCACAAAAATGATAACAATGTACTCCGGCCGAACACAAACAAAGAAAATCATCCAGACGAATAGCCCTCCTTCAGGGTGATTTTTTTTTTTTTTTTGCTAACTCAGAACCCAACTGATGGAGTCTCCACTGTTGGAGGAGAAGTCAAAGGAGGGGTATTCTCCTTAGTCACATTTGTCCCAATTGGGACAGCCACAACCTTAATCATATCCGTGTTGCCCTCAACAACTTGAGCATTATTCATGTTGCTAATAGTTTGATTTTCGGATAGAGGGGTTTCCAGGGTAGATTTGGATTCAGCCATTGTTTCTACTTTTGATTCAAGATCCCTTTTAGCATAAAAATTAGGTGCTCTGGGAGTGCATCTTTCCACCAATTTCGCTTTTCATGTTGATGTTTTTCCATCCTGGCAAGCAAGTAGAGGTGTGTCTAAGCCAAAAACATCTTCTACGGTGGAAAGGTAGACCTTCATAATCAAGATTTTGTGACCAAGTTCTATTTTGCACTCTAAGATCTATAGTAGCAGGAAGATTTTTATCAGTGTCAAGTTCCACTAGGATCCGGGCATAGGTAGTATGGGTGTAATTAGTGGTTTGAGAATCTATAAAGAGTGTAATTCCCAAGGTGTTGCCAATGGCTATCAGACAGTCATGACTCCAGAATTGGATAGGTAAATGGGGTAGCCTGATCCAAACATGTTTCCATGAGAAAGATTCTGTGTGCGGGTTAAAGGATGGGAACCAGGGTTTCATGACCAAATATTTAGATTGATCCTAATCACATTGATATCACTTTTCCCATGCCATTTGGTGATGTGCGTATTTATAGCAGTTCTTTCCTTTGTTATTCACCTAACTTCACTATTTGGTATGCCTTGGGCTGCCCATTGCCTCCCTTTACCGATGAACAATATGTCATGGTCATGCATATTTTACGTGTTCATGGTTATCTAGACAACCAACCACATACCCTTGCTTATCAAGTATCTCGTGTTGTACAATACGATTTTGATGCCTATCTTGATGATTCTCTAGAAGACATTCCTTCTCCCTTAGCCTCTTGCGTTAACACCAATTCACCTCCTACTACAATACACACTCTTTCTTCTCCGAGACAATTGACACTTCTTAATCTCACAGGTCCTTCTTCTAATACACACCTATGGAGGCTATACACACGCTACAAGTTCAGTGTCAGTCTATGGAAGCCACAATTGCATCTCTTCATGCTACGATTGTGCAACTTCAACATGCTTCTACTCCTCCTACAACTCCTACTCCATCCACCTCCCCTACTGGTCCCTTCCTTGATCCACCAGTTCTACCTTTCCCTTCACCCATTATTCTTCCCTCTAACACTATGCCACAACACATTCTCGGTCACCTTCTTCACCGCCAACTCCTTACATTTACCGCTACTCATTCATATCCTCCTTCGCGATTAATCCACACCCGTGATCGTCCATTTTGTCACTATCATCGCATTCAGGGTCATCATACAAATTCTTGTCATGCATTAGCTTGTGTTATCAAAGATATCCAACAATTAGGCCTCCTCTCATTCAACACCCAACCTCCTCCTATGTTACGTACATCCCCTCGAGCACACCTAGTTTATCGGCATCAAACATGCCCTACCCACATATCGTCTCAACACCCACCTCTAATATCACATTCCCTATATCTCCCCTTGAGTTTCACACCAAAATCTTCATCGTTAGGTCATCCTTCATACATATCAATTCCTCTCACCTGCACAACCCATCTCTACTATATCCCCGCTAGTAGATTGTGGCCCTCTATTTGCATCATCTCAAGCACCAGTCAAAGGACTTTTGTCCTTCGACCTTCTCGGTTAATTTTTATTTTTCACACACTTGGGGGCACATCACATTATATTCTCTCCCCCTTATAGTCTCGCATACTTATACAGTCTTCCATTACATATTTTTATTCAAGTCATCATCCCTTCTATCTCGCGTATTATCGCACCTTCGTTGCGAGACGCACTCTTGTGCTTCGAGTTCACACTCGATTGTTGAGGGATTACCATTACATTAAACCCCACACACTACACTATAGGACCTACACATTTACATTCTACCATCCTACACCTATACATCACATATCTTCATAGCGTTCATCATCCATATACTACACTAGTTGTCATTACATATGAGTCTAGTTTTATATTCCATCTCTACATTCTACATTTATGCTAGAGTACATTATATATGAGTCTAGCTTTATATCTTACCACTACACATTCCATTTTCTATCTATGCTTATTACTACATATTACACACCCACACCGCATCCATACATCCTATACATTCTACATGCTACACTAGATTTCCTTATACATGGGTCTAGTCTTACCTATCATCATTACACATTCTATTACTATCTACACACTTATTACATTACACATTCCATACCTACTACACATTCTACATTACATTACCTACACCGCGCATTCACATACCTTGGTCATTTATACTACGCTGCTGCACTCACCACCCTATGACACACTTTAGTTCCTCGGTCCATACTCGATTGCGAGGGTTTACCAATCAAATGGACCTTACCTACATGTAACATGTCATCATACCACATTCATCGGACTAGTGACCAATGCTCTAGGCTATATCGTCACCCACATACATCATCACATACCATAGTGGTATACACCTTAGGTTAAATCACCACTCTTTTCATCACTTCTACATCATCCTATTACGTCCTATCATCTGTTATTCTCTTCTCCTCTTACATTTTCTCAAATCCAAATTATTCCATTACATTATCACACCTTCCATCATCCTATAATGGTATACACCTTAGGTTAAATCACCACTCCATTCATCCATTCTACTTTATCCTCTTACATCCGATCATCACCTATTCTATCATCCTTCTATTGCCTCATCATTTATCCTAATCATTAATTAGTGGTATACGCTTTAGGCTAAATCACCACCCTCGCCTTATTCTTCACATAGTGGTATACGATTTAGGCTAAATCACCACCCTCCCCTTATTCTTCACATAGTGGTATATGCCACCTTCCATTCTTTCATCTTATAGTGATATACGCTTAGGGCTAAATCATCACTCTTCCATTCAACAAGTCGTGATATACGCTTAAGCTATAGGGTCCACGCACATCTTTCCATTTGTCTCATTCCCATACACTCCTATAGTGATATACGCTTAGGGATAAATCATCACTCTCTCATTCAACAAGTCGTGGTATACGCTTAAGCTATAGGGTCCACGCACATCTTTCCATATATCTCATTCCCATACACTTCTATAGTGATATACGCTTAGGGCTAAATCATCACTCCTTCGATCAACAAAGTCATGATATACACTTCGGCTATAGGGTTCACACACATATTCTCCCCATGTCACATTTCATCACCATCCCATACATATACTCATCATAGCACGCTAGATACAACCAACACTACTCGATTGTTTCCCAATGATGCACTCTCGTTTATGATTCATTCTTGACTATTGAGGGGGAAAACAAAATGAACCTCACTGCATACACATTCCATCCACTCGGGGGCATGTTGATCCTATCATTCCATTTTGCATTCCATTCCATCTATCTACAACATACTGCATTGTCTTGGTAGTATTTACTCTTGCTTGCTAGTGTTTTGCATGCTCATTCTACTACACATGTTAGATGCTTTCTTATATGTCATTATCATACACACATGCATGTTCATGTCTTTGTCTAGTGTGATTACATATACATGACTCTACACGCGACATGGATTCTCACCTCGTACACTTCCTATATCGGTCATTGGGGGCATCCACATTCATCCTATTCAGGTGTTATTGTTTCATTTTGTACTTAACATCTTTTACTACTTGTTCATACACGCTTTGACATATTGGTTATCACTCTAACATGCTAACGGGTGTTCCATGTGCAACACTTGTTTTTTGCAGGATTACATGTTACCATGACCACCTCTTTGTTTTACTTGTCTGCGTTGTTTGCCATTATTTGCTGGGTTTTGCCCTTTGCTTGTGTGCACACTTGACTATTGTTTGCAGACCATGCTGGCCTTGCATGTCTTGTGACATCGTGAGTGATGTCCCATGTTTGAAACCTGCTTTGTGCGGTCTACTTGTTTACACTACTTTGCTTAGTAGTTTTACATTGTTCACATATTTTACACTTGTCAAATTTTGCATGCATGTGTTTAAACTAACATTTGTATTGGCTAGCCATCCCCTTTTGTGCGCACTTAGGTATCCACCAAGCGTTTCCCTTCCCCCTTGTAGGGCGTAGTTCTACAATTCAGAGTGCAATTGGTCATCTTTTGGGGCCACATTCTCCTTCTAGGGTCATTACATGCGCCCCCAAAGAGGGGGGCATAATTGATGATTTATACTAACACGGTGTATCTACACTTTGTTCAAACAATGAGTGAGTTCAGACCAATCTATGAACTCTATACACAATGGCCTTAACATGACATGGTGTCCTTGACAATTTTGTGGAGTGGTTACAGGCTCGGGGTTACAATGGGTGTGCCTCTCTACACTTCTCTATCCAGTGGCATCGGATCGCCCAAAAAAAACTAGGATAGTATAAAGATCTCTTCTAACATTTCAGCAGAAGCGGTTAAAGGTTGGAGGATACAACATGGTTCCTCCTTATACTTCTTCAGCTAGGGTGGCATGAGATCGCTCAAAAACTCGTGACACTACATGATATCCTTCTACACCCTTTTTCTCGACATGGATTAGGTGCACATGTTCCATTTTTCCATTTACACTTTCTATTCTAGTGTATTTTACATTTGTGTATTTTTACACAACATTTTTACATACATACATATTTGACTACTTGATCGTTTTCTCCTTGCAAGTCCGCCGTATGAGAAACAAGCAATCAAATTGGGGGCAACAACAACGATGACAACGATGACAACGACAACACACTGCGGCGGTACTTGCCATACTAACCATGCAGGTACACTACACACATATAGCAGATACACATGCGTTTCACCCTAGGTTCACTCTCACCACTTTTTATACACATTTTTCATCTTTAGAATCCACACTCCTCCATATTTTTCTTTCTGTCATTTCATGCTTGAGTCTAGTCCATCAGCACGTCTTCTTCTACACTCTACATGGTTATCAAGTACATATCTCTATCTACTTTATGTTACCGAGCTTTCGCTCACCAACATAAAGTGGGGGCAAATGTAGACAAAAATATTGCACATTAGACAATATTTAGCCCGGTCTTATACTACTATTTAGAAGGTTCTCAAGTGTACAAAGTACTAATTAATCCCACCTTTTGGCCATCTTTTTCTTATCTTTTATTTTGTCTTTCTTGCGTATTTCCCGATACCTATCAACCCATTTCATGACCTTTCCGACATTCTAGCCTGAAATCAGGGCGCCCCAGCCTGTATTAGGGTGCCCCGAGGCGCCCTGGTCCCATTCCGGGCACCCCGGTCTATGCATAACCTCTTTCATTCTTTTCGGTCACTTACAGTTCTATTGGTCATCCTTATCTTCTTCTCAGTCGGCCTTGTCGGGATTAATTACGAAATTAAGCTTGAGATCCCTATAAATATAAAGTTATAAGACCATAATGAGGGTCCTAGGTCATTTGCATCTTATCACTACTATCACTCCATCTAGGGTGCATCCATTGCATCACTTGTATCCACATAATGTCATGCATTCAAGCTAGGAGATCTGCATCACACACACTTCATAGGGGAGGGATTCCATTATATTCCATGCACACATGTTGCTTACATTTCTATAGCTACTATTGCTCGCTACTTCACAAAGTGCGACTGACACGAGAGCACCTAGGGCACAACACGCACACACACACACAAAACTACATCAAGGTCCATAATGTAGTACAACGCTTAGTGATAAGTCCACTAGCTTGGTGGACTGAGGTCAATTTGACCCATTCATATGCATCTTTCATTTTTCTAGGGTTTAATACTTCTCCTTGCATTACGGGTCATTCTCCAGTTCATCCGAAAATTCAACGTGATAGACATGAAGTACTTAGAGACAATTAACGACCATACTAAATTGATTTTGAGGATTTGCAGTGTTCTGAGCACCAAGATTGTAGACTAGGTCGCCTAAGGCGCCCAAGTACACTCCCGAACACTGTGTCATCTCGGGCCATCTATATCTACGCCCTTTGTAGGGTTCTTGAGGGTTCGTCTACACTTCTAGATTCTATTTCTAGATCTGCGACACTATGCGCAGTCTCTTGTTATCAACTGAGTCTTCTCCTTACTCTTCTCTTGCACATTAGGGTTTCATTTCATCTAGAATAGTTTTACTTACATTTATTTCATATTGCTTTAGTTCATTTACATCATTCTAGTCCTCCTAAACTAGATTAACATTAATACCCTAGATATCCCTTTAGGACATCTAGGTAAAACCCTTATTTTTGTTAATCGGTTTTAAGGTTTTTAAACTCTAGTTTTTTGAGTTTGGGTTTTGGGATTCGAGTTTCAGGTTTTTAGGTTTGGGGCTTTTGAGTATCGGGTTTTCGTGTCATGCTTCGGAGGAAGAATATAGTGGATTTACAATTACGAGTAAGAGTACAAACCTTCGACTTAAGTAGCTAGGAGTAAAAAGGCATCCACATTGTCAAATTCACCCCGGGGCACGATCCTGGCCTAAACCGTTTTGACTCTCTGTGTCGGGTATCTCCAAGGCTTGCACTAGCAAGCCCTGATCCCTTGTAGGCTCATTGAAAGTCTAACAACATCACCAATAGACCAAGGGCCCTTGAATAACAATGGTGTATTTCAGTTTCACCTATTATTCTAATTAAAACATTTTTTTTTTTATGACTAATTAAAACATTTGACTCTAAAGTTTCTAATAAAATAATCACAATTAAATATTTGAAGCCACTTTCCATGTTTTTCATGATTCTTAGATTTATGTTTTTAGGTTTCCAATATAACAAACACTTGCACCTTGGAAGCAATTGCGGGTTAAAAATAATAAGGCATGTCCTAAAACCCATTTCTGCCTACATGTATATATATAGGGGGCACAGTAATGAATAGGCACACTATATATCCTGTGTCACGTGTGTATAGACAAGCTAAACCTCATAAAATATAAGGAAGACAGAGACGTATATAGGCTTTACATACATATACATTTCACAATTTAATGCCCGCCCTGCTGCTGCCAATATTACAACGTTAAAAACGTCAAACCCTGTCAGGCAGCCAGTAATGTGAAAATATCTAACCATACAAGGGCAAACAGAAGACATTAAGTATTACTCTGTATATTTTACTGTAAATCGTACGGTTTCCAAAGCACTGTGTCATAAAAATCTGTATGATTATTTTTTCTGCCTGTTTGGGTTTTATTGGGTTGTGGGCAGGCAAGTATTTTTTAAAACAAACAAAATTGGTCTGTGTGTGCATGGTTTTTGGGGACTATAATTGTTGTTTGCTGAAGACAAGTTGCTGGGTGGTCTGACCACAGCGAGGGGGGAGAACAAGAAAAGGACAGCTCCTTCTGTGCGTGTTTGTGGGGTTCTTTTTTAGCAGGAAGGCAAGGACTCTATGCAGTATGCGCCATGTGATTACTTGTAATGAAAAGATATGTACTCTTGTTATATGTTATACGAAGACTCTCTGGAGTGTAGCGGAATCGAAAGGCTAAACAATGGTTGGAATTTATTGGTAAGTTTAAAGCTTTTTGCTGGTCCAAACTTGCCTTTTATTTTGTCTTTTTGGTAGCATTGCTTTTCCTGCAACGGTTATTTGGCTTACTTTCTGCAATTTTCAGTAACGGGCATCTTTGGGGATCCAAAGAACTGAAAAGAGACAATGTCGAGGACATTCAATGCCACTGTAGTTTTATAGTCTGGTACCCACATGTCTTTTTCAAGACACGTTTTGTATTGAGGTAGCCACTGATATTTTTGCATTTTGCTTATTAGCCCTATATGAGATGGTAGGAAGTGGAGTTGTGTTTTGTTGCATTTTGTAGAGCTCTCAAGATCTGGGTATGTCACAAGTTTTAACTTTGTAATGCAAGGATAGAGATCATGGAAGTGTATGTATGCTAGTGATTGACAGGGGAGATTGTAAGTATTGGGTATTGCCACAAAGTGGCAAGGATTGAGATGGTAAGAGCGACATATATTGTGTGGTCATGAATGGAATGCCATTATCCTTGGCTGTGTTGCCTGTTTCTTCAGTTTTTTTTTTAAAAGAGTTTCAACTTTGTAATGCAAGGGCAGAGACAATGAAACTGTATGTAAAAGGCTGATTTATGAATGGAGATTCAGTCTTGGGTATAGCAGGGCAACATAGCTTGTGAATATGCATACACCTCAGACTGACATGTCTAACTGTGTAAATGTGTGTTTTATGGCGCATGAGATGTGTGAGAAAGTCATAAAATGTTGAGGGCGGCATAAGGGAAGAGGGCACATTCTCCAAATGGCTGCACTTGGACCACTCGGCATTGGGCTGAGCATTATCTTTGGTGGCTTTGTCCTGGTGCTACTTGCAGAGCTTTACTATGTCTTCTTTTGGAAGAAGTATGGTATCCTTAGCAGAAGAGTGAGCAGAATAGGAGCAGATTACTGCTCAGAGAGGGGTGATTTTGCCCATGAAGCAGCGCTTGTCGGGTCGTTTGGGGGCTACTCTGACTCCTCGGCAGAGGCAGAGTTTGTGGCAAAGCTATTTCCAAAGGGACCCGAGTCCATCGATGGTGACAACTTGTACATGCACGGTGTGTTCAGGAGCCCAAGTTTTTTGTTCACCATCAAGGAGGAGACTAAAGAAGATATGGAGTTTGAAGAGCCTGTAAAACACAAGGATGCAGACAGCAACAATAATGTCTCATTTCTTTGTACTGCTCAGCCGTCACCGCCTTCGAAAATGTCATCAGACTCACCATCTCCAAAGCAACAGCAGCGGCAACAATGGCAAAACCAGCAGCATTTAAGTCAGTTTCCTTATTCAATTGGGCTAATCCAGCAGCCACAGTTTTTCAGGTCAATGTCTACCAGGTGCATCTCCCATCAGACTCTTCTTGCCCCAGTGCACCAGAATATGTTGAGGGTGTCCTCAGATTCATCGCGCTCTTCATCCAGTCGTCCTTCCTCTCCTGCTCACCGTTCGTCTTCCTCTTCACCTTCGAGACCAACTTCTGCTTCCGTATCTCCTAGCCTTTGCTCTATGTCTAGTTCTCCTAAGCAGCAACCTTTTAGTAGGTCTGAGTCTAGTTCCCCTAATCAACAAGCTTTTATTAGGTCTGAGTCCGGTTCTCCTGAACTGTTCTCTGTCTCAAACCCCATTTACGAGGTTGATTCTAATGAATTCCTCCGCAGTGTGAAATGTAATGAGTCCCCTGCATCTTCGCATCAAGATGAAGAATATGACAGCAACCGGTCCAATAGGCCCAATAGCTACTCACTTGAGATTGAAACACCCTTTGGCACACCCATATCCTCACCGTCTCTTCTTACACCATCTGAAACTCCTCCGGGCACACCTCCTCTCACACCCATGAAGGCTCCAAAGGACCCTTCTGCATTCCTCAAAAAGATGGGTCATCACAGGTCTGGAACAAGCAGTACCTTTTCCTCCTCAGAGAGCCTATCCTTCATTCTCATCATCAAAATGCAGCTCTCCATCTTCAGAGAGTTATCACAAAAATCCCAGTTTTTGTCAATTCCAAAGACCTCCAAGGTCACCTCCCATGGTGGCAGCAGCTCATCATCTCGATAGGCAACCAACATTAATGGAGAGAAGGGCATTTGCTTCTCTGTTCAATCAGCCAGCTCTTCAGGCTCTTCCCAGAGAATCCCCATGTTTGAATGGACTGCCTCCGATCCCAAGGTTTACCCATGGAGCAACAAAGTCAGCCTCAAATAACAGTTCCAATGCATGCAGCCCTTCCACACCTTTCAGCACAGCACCATCTACACCCTACTTCACATCTGCCAACCAGTGTCTCTCAAATGATCCCCAGAGGCTCACCACTCGTCAATGTGCAGTTGATGAGTCATTGTAAGGTTTTAATGTTAGTGCTTTGGAACAGGAAAAAAAAAAAGGAGTTTCTGTTGTAATATGCATTTCATTTCTATCAGGGATCAAATTTGGAAAGACTTGAATGCTCTTCCCAGGATTTATTAATGATCAGTGTTATATAATATGTAAATATTTTGTTTATTTAAAACTTTGTTTCTTTTTCCTTGTTTGTATTTGCTTTTGGTTTTTTTAAGATAATTGCAGGCCACATTTTGAACAGCCTTTACTCTTGGAGACAGATCAACTTTGTTCTTAATTGTTACTTTCATGGATTTGACTGTTTTTGTGTATTGAATGAAATGGTGGAAGAACATGTCTATTATACTGTGTTTTGTTTATTTTCAATGTTCATTGTATGACAGTCAAATCTATTTGCTGAATGCTATATGAATGATCATTGATTCAACACCCACTGAGACAAAGGCTTGGTCTATCAAAACTTGAGACAAAGGTTTGGTCGATTAGAACCTGGTAGCACTGTATTGGTATCATTTCCTTCCAAAATCTGAAGCAAACAGTTGTCTAAATAATAACCCAACTGGGCCAAAAGTCTAAATCTACCTTTAGACGACAGATAAGTTACCTGAAATTAACACCAAACTATAACTCATTACAAAACAAAATCCGTCTCTTCGAACCCACAGACATAGGTTTATAGTTTGATCTCTGTTGGGGCTTTTCTGGCTGTAGCTGGTTAGTTTTGTGGCTGTTGTAACTGTTGGGGCATTCTCAATTTAATTTTTTTGTCTATAGTGTTTAATAATTGCGTAATATGCTTGGGTTAGCTTTGAGCCTGGAGCCTATACAACAAACATGATTAAGTTCCATGATATATATATATATATATCAATCAGGTTGCAGTAGATTAATTAGTCTCCTGTGGTTTAGTGCGCGGAGCATCCAACCAATTCAATTTGAATTCGAACTAATCTCAAAACTTTTAACTTACTATCATCTCCAAATAAAGCTATTTTTTTTTTTTTATAATATTCAAAATTTTCAAAATAAGTTAGTAACATAAAGGCTTAACAATATTTTCGATCATATTCAAAAAATCTAAGAACAGTTCAGGAGCATAGCTAAACAACGTCTTCAATCCATTCAAAATTTTCAATAACCTAGGAGCATACGGCTTAAGGACATTTTTAATCATATTAATCATATTCAAAAATGAAAACAGTTAATCCTATTTTATCTTATTCAAAATGTCCAATAAGGCCTTTTAAGAATCCATTCAAAATTCTCAATAACCTAGCAGCATAATGCTTAAAAGACACTTTTAAATTTTTTTAAAAACAACCTTTTAAGTATAAGGATTAACAACTCTTTTGATCATATTCAAAACTTTCAAGAACAGTCTAGAAGCATAAGGTTTATCCTTTTTTATCATATTCAAAATATAAGGTTTACAAGTCTTCCATTTTATAATATATATATTCAAGATTTTCAATAACAACCTAGAAACTCCAGGTTTTCCATTGTTTATATTTTTTAATAATATATATTTCAAGATTTTCAATTTCAATCTAGAAACGTAAGGCTTCTCATTGTTTATATTAAAAATATATATGTAGATTTAACATTTTTAATAACAACTTAGAAATGCAAGGTTTAGCATTGTTTATATTCAAAAAAATTAAGATATATATTTAAGATTCCCAATAACAACCTAGAAATGTAAGGCTTCTTATTGTTCATATTCAAAATTTTCAAGATGTATATTCGGAATTTCCAATAACAACCTAAGAGCATAATGCTTTAGTGCAAGCAATGATATATATTCAAGACTTTCAATAACAACCTAGAAGTGTAAGGCTTCCCATTGATCATATTCAAAAATTTCAAGATATATATTTCCAATAACCTAGAAATGTAAGACTTCTATTATTCATATCCAAGATTCCCAATAACAACCATTGTTCATATTCAAAATTTTCAATAACATAAATGCAAGTCATAATATCTGAAGCCATAACGAACATTTCTTAACCTGAATTGTCTCCAGTAAACTCCATTGAAGCATCTGGTGGGTTTCATTACACACAGTGCCTAAATTTCCTATGATACTCGTGATTTTCTAGTTTTGGAACATCTACCATAATTTATTAAACAATTATCAGCTGCTACTTGCAACAAACTATGATGATAATCATTTCTGTGAAGATAGTTTGTATTATGCAGTAAGTATTCCCAGTCATAATGCAAAAGCTAGCCAGCTCAATGTGGCATGTACAGTCATTCCTGCATCATTGCACTTGTTCAAACGTACTTATTTTAAGAGTCGCAATACATTTTTTTTTCTTCAAATTATTTTGTACTTCGATTGTGGCAGTGTGTCTGTATCTGTATCTCTGCGAGATTCGCTCATCATGTCTTCTTACAAAAAGAAATGTATTGAAGGCCACTGTGCAGTGTGTGACTGTCAGGAATCCATGATGGGAGTGTTTATTAATAATAATTATCTACACGGTTTTCAATTTGAAGCAACAATCATACCTAATTTACTATAAAACCCACAGGGTTGTGGCTGTTGTGCAACGGGATATTGTGCGTCGCATCTCATTGTGGGTGCCTCCCATAAACCCACAATTATATAAAAAGTCTACTTTATCTCCATATGAAAAGACAAGTGGCAAAAGTACTAGCAGTTTCTTATTTAATTTAATTTTAGTATAGCCCACCATTTTTATATTAGTCTAGTCGCTTGACAAGATGGTGAAAATTTGGACAATAATGCAACCTCCTTATACTCAACAAGAATGGTAGTTAATGCATTTATTTTAATAGCTACCCCCTTAGTAGCTATTGCCTTGTAGGTGTATTGACCTCTACCTTCCGTTTTAATTTTAATCTTATTTTTTTCAAAAAACCTCTCTATATCATTGATTTTTTTCAATAGTTAAAAATCATTCATTTTTATTATATTTGTGGCAAAAATTGAATCTTAATGGTATTGGTCATTACGCCCGAAAGATGTTCTTAGAGCGCGAAACTTGTCTCCCCTTTGACTGTCTCGGGCTACATGCTAAAATATGGAGCGTCAATTTTGAACATTGTATCAACGTCTTCTAATGAATCTCGAGCCATTCCAGGTCAATCATCATGTCGTAGTAAACCACCATTGAATAATGCCTCATAGCCCACCCGCCGACCGTAAATCGACTTTAGGAGTCCAACCTTGCAGATCATTTCAACGAACTTGCTCGCTAAATCACGTGGTAAATCACCAACAACATGACCATCCAAGAACAAGTCGGAGCTAGACATAAGAAACAAAATAGCCTTAGTACTCTTTTGCCCTTGATACAAGTGGCCCACCTGGTTGTAGGAAATCATGCGGCGATCGTAAAAGGCCTTGGCCACAAAGTCATCATAATAAATCTGGATCTTCTTGTTGGAATTCATGATCATGATGTTGAACTCCATCTTCTTATTCGATCGGTCCCCGATGACATTGAGCTGCGAGACGTTGGTGCTTACAATGTAGAATCTGGGTGAGTGTGAAGAGAATCAATCCGATAAACTAATAAACAAGAAGATATGTTGAACAAAATATTCAAGATAATAAAAAAACAAATGACAAAACACAAGATTTATCCTGGGAAACCCTTTCGAGAAAAAATGCAAATAATAACTTCTCTCTTATTATATTAACTTAATCGTTTACAATACAATAATGTACTTCCAAGTTTTGTTTTACCCTACTGCATCTCCAACTATTTGTAAGCAAAACAATAAGAAACCATCAAAGTAGTTTTACAATACAATGGGTACCAAAACCATGGGTTAATAAACACCCATAATAGTTCCCCATAATTCATGGATTATGACATCGCCCATATATACGTATAGCTAAAATTAACATATCTATACTCTCGAAAAAATAGGGATTCCAATTTTTTTCTTGGGGCCACCCTGAACCCCGGGCAGGGGCCGCCCCGTCCAAATGGGCCGACCTCGGACCCCTGCTAATGCTTGTGGAAGAGGTGTACAATACTCCTGGGTATACAATATACAAAATATACAACACATTCTAACATTCTCCCACTTGTTGTATACTTTGCAAAAGGGGGCTACACTGCCATATAGTCAACAACTCAGGGCATTCAAGCCCATCAATTTTCTGCACCAAGAAAATTTCTCAGCACTCACAACCTTAGTTAAAGAGTCAACAACATTATCCTTTGTGTCCACCTTACTTAGTAGTATCTTCTTCTCCTCCACCATTTCTCTTACAAAATGGTATTGAACATCAATGTGTTTCGTTCTTGAATGATACTTAGGGTTCTTTGCTAGACAAATTGCACTTTGACTATCACAATCGATCCTTACAACATTTTGAGTGAACCCAATAGTGGAGATCAATCGCCGAAGCCAAACCGCTTCTTTACTTGCATGAGTAGTTGTCATGTACTCAACCTCTGTGGTGGATATCACAACACTTGTTTGACGTTTACTCATCCAACTTACCACTCCACCAAACAAGTTGAATACAACCACTAGTAGACTTGCGCATATCCAAGTCTCCACCCCAATGAAATCCACAAAACCATATAGATCTAATGTTTTACTTTCATCAGGTTTTCCTTGATAATAAATTGCATAATTAGATGTCCCACACAAGTACCTGAAGATTCTCTTTACCGCAGTCCAATGTTCCTTTCCAGGATTTGACATGAATCTGCTCACTACTCCCACTTTGCATGTGCAATATTAGGTCTAGTACAAACCATTACATACATCAAACTACCAACTGCATTAGAATATGGTACTTGAGACATGTCCTCTATTTCTTCTTCAGTTTTAGGACATTGTTCAGAAGACAACTTTTGACCAACAGGAAAAGGAATACTAACAGGTTTACTTTCATGCATTTGAAACCTTTACAATATCACCTCAAGATACTTTCTTTGATTTAACACTAGTTTCCTATTTACACGATCTCTTTTTATATCCATACCCAAAATCATTTTTGTAAGCACCGAGATCCTTCATATCAAAATGAGATGAGAGTTGAGATTTAACATGATTGACCAATTTCTTATTGTTACCAATTAACAACATGTCATCAACATACAATACAATGATAACATAATATTCACCTTCATGTTTAAAATAAACACATGGGTCAACTTTACTTCTTTCAAGCCCAAGTCTCAACACATACCTGTCAAATTTTTGGTTCCACATTCTTGGTGATTGCTTCAAGCCATATAATGACTTTTTCAGCCTACACACCAAATCTTCCTTTCCTTTGATCTTAAAGCTTTTTGGCTGCGTCATGTAGATTTCCTCCTCAAGCTCACCATGCAAAAACGTTGTCTTAACATCCATCTACTCTATTTCCAGATCGAAAGCAACAATAATAGCTAAAAGAAATATAATAGAATGTAACTTAGCAATAGGAGAAAATATCTCACCAAAATTGAGTCCCTCCACTTGAGAGAAACCCTTTGCCACAAGGCGAGCTTTATACTTTTCTATTTTCCCATATGCATTATACTTCTTCTTAAACACCCATTTACAGACCAACTTGTTTTCTTCCAAGAGGTAATTTCACCAAGTCCCATGTATTATTCTTATATAAGGACTTCATTTATTCCTCCATAGCCTTTTTCCAAAACTTGTTGTCATTAGATCTAAAAGCCTCCTTCACAGTCTTGGATTCATCATCGATAATAGACAAAACTGGAAAGATAGAAGTAGAACGGAAATCGGAGGACTATACCTCTTAGGTGCCCTTCTCAACTAATATGATCTTCTTAAGATAGGATTTTCTAGTTCAACATCTTCTAGTTCCTCATTTGCTTCATCTAAATCTTCCCCTTGCAACTCTCTTTGTGGTTCATCTTCTGTAGTCGCATCAAATTCAGACACAAATTCATCTTCCTCAATTTTAACATGATCTTCCTCTGGTTTTGCTTCCTGCTCTAGAATTTCCTTAAGCTCTCTAAAAATTACATTACAACTAAAAACAACCTTCTGTGATTCTAGATTCCAAAGCTTGTATCCTTTTACGCCATTAGAGTATCCAATAAATATGCACTTAGCAGATTTATTATCTAACTTGGTTCTTTTCTCTTTGAAATATACATATAAGCAATACAACCAAATACACGTAAATGTCTAACAGAGGGTCTCTTACCAGTCCATGCTTCTTGTGGAGTTTTTCCTTCAAGTGCAGATGTCGGTGATCTATTAACCAAATAAAGCACGCATTACACATCGTCGCTTGCCCAAAATTTTCTGTCCAAATCGGTACCACTGAGCATACTTCTACACTTATCCATCAATGTTTTGTTCATCCTTTTTGCAACTCCATTCTGTTGTGGCGTATATGGAGTTGTCTTCGCCTTTCTATTCCACACTCTTTACAAAATTGCTCAAAGGCATTAGAGCAATATTCCCGCCATTGTCACTTCTCAAAACCTTTATCTTCCTTTCTGTCTGATTTTCCACAAGAGCCTTAAACTCTTTGAATTTATTGAAAACCTCAGACTTATTCTGAATAAAATATACCCAAGTATTTCTTGAGAAATCATCTATGAAACTAACATAGAACATGGATTTTCCTAATGATGGAACTTTTACAGGTCCAAAAACATCACTATGTATCAAATGTAGAATTCCTTCTGATCTTGTAGCATTAGTAGGAAACTTTACTCTAGTTTGCTTTCCAAACACACAATGCTCACAAAAATCAAAATCTAAAGGACACTCAAAAATTCCTTCAACCATACCTTTTAATTTTAAAGTATGAATTCCTTTCTCTCCAATGTGTCCCATCCTTTGATGCCATAACATCATCTTCATTGCAATGATGTAGGAGTTGGATCTGAAGCTTTCTTCTCCTCTAGAACCACAGAGCTATTGCACTCATCAGTAACAATGCTTGCCTCAAGCTTGAACAATGTTCCAATATCGGATGCCTCTTGCCAATACCATTGCACCCGAACCATCTTCAAAATTGTCTTTACTAAATGCTACTTGAACACCTACATCATTCATCTTACTTACAGATATTAGGTTTCTGGTCAAACCTGAATGTGCATAACACCTGGGAGGGTTTTAATCCTTCCATCTTTAAACCTCATCTTGATTCTCCTGTGACCAATGATCTTGCAGGTTGAGTTGTCTCCCATATATACATCACCTCCATTACACTTTTCATATTCACATAACCACTCCTTGTGTGGTGTCATATGAAAGGAGGCACCCGAGTCAATCAACCATGCACTGTCACATGCATGCAAGCTAGAAGCCGCCAAAAAACAAATCTCCCGAGTCTTCATTAGAGGGTTTTGTATCTGAAGATCCACCATAAGTAAGAGGACTTACCCTTTTCTACCTTCTTAGATCTACAATCTTTCTTGAAATGCCCCATTTTACCATAGTTCCAACATTTCCTCTTATCTTTTTCGTAGTCTTCGATTTACTTCTGGACTTTGACTGTCCTTGCCTCTTCTTTATTTTCTCTTGGGTACGACCTCTTACATATAAGGAATCCTTGGATTGATAATCCTCAATGGATTTCCACCTCATTTCTTTTGATAGTAAGGCCACAACTACATCCTCAACTAATAATTTTGTCGTAGTACTAGTAATAGCCATAACTAGATTATCCCAAGACTCAGGTAAAGAACACAAAAGAGTAATACACTTATCCTCTTCTTCCATTTTAATATCAACAAAAATCAACTGACTTACCACAATATTAAAGACTTTCGATGTTCTGCAACAGAGTCTCCGTCATTCATTCTCAATGAATATAGCTTCTTTCGGAGAAACAATTTGTTCACTAGAGACTTTGTCTGATACAAAGTCCCCAACTTCTCCCATAACACCTGAGTGGATTTCTCATTTGACACATTCAACAAAACTGAATCTGACAGACACAATCTGATTGAACTCCTTGCCTTCCTATCGATCTTTTCCCAGTCCTCTACCTTCATACCCGTAGGCATGACTCCAAACATAACAATCCACTGATCTCTATCCACAAGAAGATCTTCCATCTTGAGCTTCCATAACTCAAAATGTTGGCCATTAAATTTTTGATTTCGATCCTTGTGCTTCCCGTCATTTTCTTCTACTTGAAAAATTCACCCGTAGAGCTCCCACTCGAAAAAGTTTATCACAGTTTTAGAAACCCTAACTCTTCACATAAAAGCTAAAACCTAGCTTTGATACCAAATGAAGAGAATCAATCCGATAAACTAATAAACAAGAAGATATGTTGAACAAAATATTCAAGATAATCAAAGAAAACAAATGACAAAACTCAAAATTTATTCTAGGAAACCCTTCCTGGGAAAAAACCCAGCACATATAACTTCTCTCTCTTATTGTATTAACTTAACCATTTATAATACAATAACGTACTTCCAAGTTCTGCTTTACCCTACTGCATCTCTAGCTATTTGTAAGCAAAAAATAAGAAACCGTCAAAGTGGTTTTACAATACAATGGGTACCAAAACCATGGGCTAATAAACACCCATAATGGTTCCCCATAATTCATGGATTATGACACCACCCATATATACGTATAGATAAAAATAGCATATCTCGGACCCTACTAACACTCGTGGAAGAGGTGTACAATACTCTTGGGTATACAAAGATACAACACATTCTAACAGAGCGGAAAAGCCAAGCCATGCGATGAGAATAACTACATCGGTGATGACTGTGGTGGGTTATCTTGAGGGCTATAACATGGTATAAAAAAACACCGACACTACCTAAGAGGTTGTTATGAGGTCTTAGAGTGGGCACCTAATGACCGGGTAGGGTCAAGCAGAGCTTGTGGTGTTGTAAGTGCCATGTCCCATGGCGTAGTTCTCGTTTACCTCGATGCAAGGTACTCAATAACTGGCTTATTTTGTTACGTCACCATGATAGAGAGATTAAAGGGAAAAAAATTATTTGGGGATTTGATGTAGTTGCAGAAGGAAGAGTCGAAGATGGCATTGATACCATCGTTGACACTTCTAGCCCCTGCATTCGTTGTCACCAAGTTTTGTTCTGTAATTTGGGTGGTAGACTCTTAGACTTCTACTTATTTTTCATGGTTCTCCTCACCTCCTTCTCGGGAAGCTAACCCCTTCATCATATTCCTCTATGATATTGTTACAATCGATGGTCTCCTACACCATTGTCATTACTCTATTTGCTTACTTCCTGCGCAATGACTTAAGCAACTTTTGCATTAGTTGGGACAGATTCCACCCTACTTGGATTTGGAATCATTACATTTCTTTAATAAAATATCCATATGAATGAATGTTGTGGAATGAGTTCGGGATGAGGAGCGATTTTTTGTGAGGGATCACAGGTGTTTGATGGGCCACCCATGGCCAGGTTGTGCCCTCAGCTTCAACACTCCTTTCTCGCGCTTCTCACTTCTAACGCAAATATAACCATAACGCCAACCACTTGTATCACTAGAGGGTTTGATATTTTGAAGCAACAGGACATTACACAGCTTAATAAATGGATGTGTGTGTTAGTCACTTTCTGTTGGGATGTTCTCTTCTTGATATTGTTCTACATTTTCCTCGACAACAAAACAAGATGCATTGATATGCCCTCTATTCTCACATATATAAATGTATTACTTGTGGTAGATTTTATAGTAGTTCACTATTTCCCCTCGAATAAATGGAGGTTGTATGGAAAAAAATTGAAATTTGTATCACCCAAAGAATTTTATGCTTTTTCATTCAAACTACTTATTTTTCTCTTTCTCAAATTTTATTATTGAAAATGATTTGTAAATGCAGACTCAATTAACTTTTGTATGATGCTTAAAATCAATATATTTAATTACGCCGAAAGGCATGTTTACAGGTGGAAAGCTTGAGGGTCTCTAACAACATCTTGTAATCTTCATTATCCATATTTGCGCCGTATCAAGGACCCTAAAATTAATGTGTCATTCACGTCCACTCAGTAACATCCATGTCCGTATCAATGAAATTTCCTCTCGTGTGCAAGTCATCCGGATGGGAATGAACATGCAAGAATGGTGTTGCTTTCAATTCTTAGGTTTGTAATAGAAAGTTCATATGAGCATGCTCTTTTAAAAATGGCGTGTGGCCAAGTACAGGAAGATCGACCACGTTGAGTATTATGACCATGCGAGGGAATTCTATGGGCATGGAAACCATACAACGTCCATCGCAATAGGAAACTACATGGAGGATGTGGGATTCTTTGTATCCACCTGGGGCATGGCCCCACAGGGATGAATTGCTAAGTGCGAGATTGATTTGTCGAAGGACATTGTGGGATCAGACATGTTGGTCATCAACGATTGCACATTCTTCATGACTGACTATTGAATGTACCTTACCATTATGAGTTCTGATGACAAACTGTGAGAAATAAAATAATCATTCTAGATCTACATTGAATATATATAACTTTGAGCTTATATATCATTTCCTTTCCATTTAGTTATATTTGTAAATGTTGCTTATTCGCTTTGTAATTCCAAATTTATATGGTGCCATTAAAATCCCACTTTGTTAGTCATCTATTCTTTCCATTATCATTAGATGCGCCATCGTTGCAAATAATAATAGAAAACAAAAACAATGAGCAAAAATTTGTCAAGAAATAGGACATGAAGCTCAAAAAATCAGCTTCAGTAAGACCCACATCTAATTGATTCAGTTGTTTAGGTTTGGATTTAGTTGTTTCGTTAGAATTGATTTTTGAGATTTGTTGGAGTTGAATTTTGAAAATTGTTTTAACATTTTTTTAACACATTTGAACTCTAATTTAAATTTGAATATTATCAATAGATTGCATATTTTATTAAGCAATTGTTCCATGACTATAATTTACAAGAGGTGAACTGCTTAAACGTAGACTAAACACATCAGATCTCAAATTAAGAAAACAAGCAAATTATTTCCACCTGTACATTGCATGGTACACTTTGATGGTTTTATTAGTTCAAATCCTCTTTCTAATGAAAATAAAAGACATCTGTAATATTTCATTACAAATGTCTTTTCATGCCTTAGAAATGGGTTAGGAAACATATGATCTATGAAGGCTTGCACCATTGATATTAAGTGCCATGATAAATAAACCAAATTATAATCTTCCAACCGATTGACTGAATTATAATCTTCAAACTAAATCATTCCCTATTTATAATCTTGGATGAGATAAAGCATTGAAGGAGAACCCAAGAGCACATTCTTTTCTCTTTTCCCTATGCCTCGCACATTAATTATGTCGACAATCATTTCCAGACATGATTCTTAGTGGTTATGTCTAACATGCATTGGGGGAATACATGGTTAAGTATGATAAATGGACCAAAAAGTTTTATGTTGGTGGTCATTCATGAAAAATGTTGTTAAGACTGTTGATGAAGGAAACCATAGTTTCTACCTTTATCAATAAATAAAAAACTAATTAAAAATGTGCATGAAATTGACAATACAAGGAACCTCGTAACATAGAGTTTTTGTATCATGCCTCAGCAATGGACTAGGAAACAAATGATCTATGAATGCTTGCACCATTAATATAAATTGCCATGATAAAGACAATAAACTGAATAGGAAACTATAGTTTCTATTGTAATCTCTAAATAAAAACCCAACTAAAAATGTGCATGAAATCGATGATAGAAGGAACCCTTAACATATAGTTTCTATATCTAACACATGTAGAGTTTGGAATTCAAACATATTCAAGCTCCCTATCTACAAGTGATGATGATGGAAACTTTGCAATGTGACCAACCATCCCACCTCTCCATGCAATACACCAATGAATTCCACTCAAAGAATGATTACTATTTTTATATATTTGTCAAACAAGCTGTCAGGGTAATTGTGATAAGAGTAGTATTAGGTCATGTGTTCAAACCTTGGTGATAAAATTTCTAGCAATGGTTAATTCGATGCAAGAGTAGTCACCATAAAAACCTTTCCTGATATAGATACATATGACAATACTTCAAATTTATCCGGTGTTAAGAACCTGGAATGTTGAGGATAAAGTCTTGGCTACAAATCCACAAGGAAAAATCTTACAAATGATACCTATTATTGCCTAGGAGAGCATGGAAAATGGCATAAGATAATGGTCTATAAAGATGACACAAAAGCACATGATCGACCCTATGTTTTGTGGTTACAATGACTTGACTTGGGATGATGAGTCCACTCCACGTATCCCTATCTCTAAAGTGTATCAGACACAAAGAAGATAATTCCCCTTAAATTGAAATGTGTTCTAACTACCCACAAATCACAAGGGATGCCATTGTTAACGATAACTTCCTCCACCCCCTTTTCTCCAATTTAAATGATTGCCAAAAATAGTGTGTGGTTTGTATGTTCCTAGTTGTAACAAAGCAATGTTTCACATACATTCCCCCAACATTTTTCCCATCCTTGAAATTCTCCTCCCTCAAACCCCTTCTTTGTTTCCCCTCTTCCTCGTGTAGTGTTTTTCTCCCTTAATTTTCCTTTCTTCGACCCATCCCCTTCGGTTTTCACATCACACCATTTTTTTGTTTACAACTATTTTGTGGTTTCTATCTTTTGATGACTAAACCTCTTTCAAAAAATTTTTTTGGCTAACAAAAGTGCATGGCTATTACCTGCGTATTAGTATTTAGTGGAAAGAGAGTCATACAATCACATACACTAACAAATTATATATTAAACCCCTTTCTTGCTTTTACAAATATGTATTACTTCACATATCAAATCCATTATATATGTGTGTGTGTGTGTGTATAAACATAAATATTTTTATAAAAATGTATTTTTTATCCAATATGAAGCTTACACATATTTCTTGGCCTTAGTTACCAAGGACTGGAGAGAATTTGTTCTATCAAATTCGCCAGAGCTATGATCCCGACTCTTGTTGTATCATTGATGCTAGCATATTTTTATGACATCTATCACCAAAAATGTTGTTGAGAAAAACCCTTATCGTTAACCTGCTAGTTGTATACAATAAAAATCATCTTTGTAAGAACAATTTCACCCATGGAATAGGTGTGGGACATTTAGGTATTTAATTCCCACCTTTTTTCTAACTTTCCATTCATGTCTTTGTCTTATCTAACAAATTGAAGACCACCCATTCGTGATCCTTAACACCGATGCTCGTAGATGGATGCCACCTTCAAGAGCATCGATGGTTCGAGATGATGCCACCAATTACAAAAATAATGCTCTTGGAATTTTGTTTTATAAAAAGCTATGTTACATATACAATTACATTATGGAGGAGGCTCATGACCACCTAATACCATGTTTTCACATTCGCCCCTCAACTGGGGACAAGAATCGTAAGTTTTAATCAGAGATGGTTGTTTGCACATTTCTTACTTTCCTACATTTACTCAACCTTACAACTAAAAGGGGGGCAACCAAGGAGCAAGCATTGTGGTTGGATTTTGAACGAATAACCTATTAGATTTCCCACATTTAATATTTTGTCTCTTTAATCTCGAATCGTACTCACATGAATGATGCAAGTGACATGAAGACAATAATGTGAAGCACAAAGAACAAATATTATTTTGGTAAGAACAATTTCAGCCATGGAATATGTGTGGGGCATGTTGGTGAAATAATTTTTTGTATGGAAAATTAGTTGATTTCTGATGAGGTTTGTCAATCCTCGCCATTAATAATGTCAATCCGGGTTGGTGTCCGAAGGTTGTATGCATTAAGAGAAGAAGATCTTGGAAAACAACTCCCTTAAACACAATCCAAACTTGCATAAATTGAAAGCACACATGTAGAAATTTAAATGCACACTTGCAGAAATGTAAACACACTTGCATAAAGGAAATCAAACTTGCAGGAATAAAAAAACTTGCATAAATTGAAATTTCTTGAATTGGAAATAAGCAAAATTAAATGAAACACCTACAGGTTTACAACAAACTGAATGTTACAATACAAAGAGAAGAACAACACAACAAGATGATAATTACGAAAAAGAAATAAACACAAATTATTACAAAATAAAATAAAAAATATACAGATCCATCTTCCTTAGAATGAGTGGCTAGCTCATTCCTTGGAAGAGGATTTAAACCATGCTTCGAGATCTTAACTCAAAATTGTAAAATATTGGAGAGAAAAGAACAAATTCATTTCTTGGTAGTAAACATTACATATTTGAGTGTGGAAGGTTGCATTTATAATTTATGCATCCAACCAACTCCTTATTTTGGGAGATACAATCTGATCTTATCTTTATTCTAATCCTAACAACTAAGATCTCCATCTCCACAAAATATGGAAAGAGATATATTTTTGGAGTCAAATCTTATCTTGCTTATTTTAGAAAGATTTGCTCCCAAATCTTCTCCTTGCTTTTCAGTAACAAAAATCAAAATGATTTTATTCTCCTAAATTATTGGAAGGAGGTTTTTCCTCAAAATATGATTTTGACCAAATACCTTTCTCGGATTTTCCATTTGACTTTGTTGTTTTTGATTTTGGAACTTTTGACACTTGTCTGATACGCTTTTTCTTAGACTGCAATTCACTAAAAGTTAGATTTTTCTTCATTGGTAAAACATGTAGCAAATATGAATGACATTTTTATAAAATAAATTGTTGTGAACAAAAATCTCTCTCATATTTTCCGTTTGAATTTTTCTATTTATGGAACTTTTAGTGCTCATCTAATACACTTTTTCCTCGGACTACAGCTCACTAAAAGTTAGATTTCTCTTCATTGATAAAACATGTAGCAAATCTGAATGATTTTTTTGTTAAACACATTTCTATGAACCAAAACCTCTATCATATTTTCCATTTGACTTTTCTATTTCTGTTTATGGAACTTTTAATGCTCGTCTGATACACTTTTTCCTCGACATGACTCACTAAAAGTTAGATTTCTTTTCATTGATAAAAATGTAGCAAATATGAATGAATTTTTTTTAAACACATTTCTATGAACAAAAGCCTCTCTCAAATTTTCTTTTGATTTTTCTGCTTCTATTTATGGAACTTTTAGTGATCATTTGATACATTTTTCCTTAGATCATGACTCACTAAAAGTTAGAGTTCTCTTCATTGGTAAATCCTATAGTAAATATGAATGAGGTTCATGTTAAACACATTTTTATGAACAAAAACCTCTCTCAAATTTTCCATTGTATTTTCTCGATTTTTCACAATTCTTCAAAAATTGGCATTCCATTGATGTAGGTTCGGAACTAACACTGTCATTCCTTTTATGCAAGTTCCGGAACTAAATCTTCTTTGTCCATGAATTGCAAGTTTCAGAACTAAATTTTATTCGATTGATGCAAGTTCTGGAACTAAATCTATGAGTTCTAGAACTAAACCAAGAGTTCCGAACTAAATGTGAGTTCTGGAACTAAATCTGCGAGTTCCGGAACTAAATTTGTGAGTTTTGGAACTAAACCTATGAGTTTCAGAACTAAATCTGTGAGTTCCAGAGCTAACTTAAAATAACTATAACTTTTGCATGTGATCTCGGATTGAGATGATTATTTTTTTGAACTTACATAATTTTTGAGAGGAATCAATATGAAATCATATTTGAGTTTAAATGTACTATTCATGATCAATTCCACTTTTCCCAATACTAACATTATCTTTCCTATATGGCCTACATACACAAGAATTTACATATTTTCCTAAATAATCAATAGGATTAGTCAACAAAATAGATAACAAAAGATTTCTAAATAATGAACAAGATATATATCATATATTCTATCTTAAGAAAACTATAAGTTCCTATATTACATTTAAATCCACTTTCAAAGATAACTTAGAAGGAAAAATAATGGTAATTTATGGCCAATTTATGGCCTTATCAATTTCCACCAACATTCACAGGGTTACACCCATCCTTATTGTGTATGGGGAGGCTCCCATTATTAAATGTAAACTAATCTACTCCTATCTATTGTTTTGGGGTGGCCAAATAGGTCAGGGATCACATAGGAACACTTCACTAAACATGCAAAAAATGCTTATACAAGGTACAAGGGAGGAAATTACAATGATGAGGGGTGAAGGAGAGAAATTAGACAAAGGAAGGTTATTGTTGTGAGTAGGAACAAGAAGAATTCACACCCAATAACCGAGTAGTTCAACATTCAATTGGAGGAAAGCAAAAATGAAGCCATTTAGTGAGAAGAACAAACCCAAACACACAATTCTTAGATTCATTTATCAAAGATACAAAGCTCTTTCTTGATCATTATGCTTACAAAGTGCATAAAAGAGAGAAAATAGAGGAATACATAGGAAAATGGAAATGGAAGAAATATAGCTTTATTTCATGTGTTGGTGATACAAAGCTCAACACCCAAATCACAATCCACCATTGCTACAAAGAACTAAATTTTCAAGATCCTTTGGAATGGAGAAGCCATCCCAATTTATAACAATGTGAATTGACCTTGTTAGATTGAGTTAATTCCAATGCCAACTTATATGTCTCTGGAATGCAAACATAGACCAACACCTTGGTCCATGTCCCGAGAACATCACTAATCCTCTTACATTTACTAAGCTAGCCTTCATGATCCATTGCAATTACAACAATGCAACTTCCGATATTGGTCGGGGACTCTATTTGTATTCATTGGAGGAGAGAGAGTCATTTGTCTCTTTCTTGACTAGCATATAAAACAAACAAAGAGTTCATCTAATGACGAGTCTTCAGTGAGTGAAGGGAACTCAAGCCTCTCCGAACATGATTGCAAAAATCATGCAAGATCTCGAAAGTATGTTGTCCGCAAGAGTCCAACTTGGGTATTGGATTCTTGAGCATTGCGTATCTCACATCCATGATGTGGATCCAAGCTTGAGACAAGTTATCTACAAATGATTCAAACACGTTCTTATTCACGAGAGTATGAGAGCCAAAGGAGATCATCTCTGACACTAGTGGGAAAATCCCATCCAAGTGATTTACCTCTTTTACAAACTCCTCCTTTGCTTTCTTTACTTCTAACAAAATTGCAAGAACGTTCTTGATGAGAGAGATGATATCTAGAAACAATGCCTTGTCGTGTTTAATGATTTTCTCAATCCATTTTTTTGGCCTTCCTCGCATCATGTAGCCTTGTGCTCTCTTGAATGCCTTAGGATCAACATTGTTGATAGGAGGAATGTCTTCAACTGGAAGAGAATATGTCGAGTTAGGTTCTAAGAAGGGTTGAATGTGAGCACTTTGAGATTTTTTTACCTATTTCTCTAATTACAAAATTATTTATATGTATTCTTCATTCCAAGAGAGGAGGTGAGAGGTGGATTCCTTGAAAAGATGAGATTCACCCTAGTGTGAAGCTTTACCTAATGGGATGCAGGTCAAATCATAGTTTGATGAAGTCGTGTCCTTGATGACCTTTTAATTCTTAGGTCTTGCAACTTCAACATATTGATTACCCAAGAAGTGGAATGTTGTCTAATATTTGTTTATTTTCTTAGAATTATGTGTTCCCAAGATTTGTGTGAGACCAGGCACGATAGCAAGATGCCTTGTACTTGTCTCACTCTCGATCATTTATTGAATCCAAGGAAAAGGCTCGTCGGTAGTTGACATGATGTCTTCAAGTATCGAGCACTTTCAAGAGATTTTTATGGAACCAAATCTCGATCATTAAGGGAGGCTTCAACTTGGGGTAGATATGCTTGATACTTAGTTTCTCTGCAATGAATCTCTCTTTCTTGATGGGTCTTTCTTGTAATGCTTACCTTAACAAAATTTCCTTGAACAACTCACTGAGCTCACTCAAACAACTCAACTCACTTTGGCCAACTTTCTCGGCTCATTCAAATTGCATAAAACCATAGAGGAAAGATGATGATGAATCCAACTTGAATGAAAAGTTGTGATGAATGCCTTGGCTTGAATATCAACTGAGATATTGATTCTCTCCTATGTCTACACAATGCTTCTTGTTTTCAATTGTTGCACCTTGCAATGTTCTCACTTACTCTTGTAAACATTGTATCCAAAATGATGCCTCGAATCTCTCGTGAAGTATGGATTACCTTGTTTGAGGTATGAGATTACTTTGCAACCCTGAGGATATAGAAAACTAGAGATATGAATGAAAATTGAGCCTACTGCAACTTTCTACACTCAGAATGAAGACTTTTTATTTTTAGCAGTTGGGTGAAGAGACTGCTATTTTGGGAAATATTTATTTTTTGGCTCGGAATCAGTTTTTGGAACCCCTAACATGCTAGGAACACTTTCACAGATGTTTATTTGACATTCTCAAACACTTCCTATTTTTAGAAAGTTGTTTTTTTAGCTTTTTTACTTTTTAGTCCGAATAGCCTAGTTTGTCACCTTTGCGTTATGAGTTCACTGTCTTGAAAGGTTTTCTATTTTGGGAAAGTTTATATTTATAGTAAGTGATGGCACCAGATACTTACTATTTTTAGAAACCCCTACCTCATCCGGACTCCGTGTTTAAAATTCTAGCCCAATGTCCGTCCGCTTTAATAATGAGAATTTGAGAAAACACAACTTAGGGAAGAAAATAGGGTTTGTTATCATTAAAAATTTGGGTAAACTCTATGTTTTATTTCACTTAATTCTTGAAGGCACTTGGGAAAGAGGGAGATAATGAAAATTTCATTCGAGTTCGTTCATGGATTGGGAGATATGAATTTTTCTTGTTTTTGGGCATGGAGTCATTTTGGAAACAATTTGGCATGGTGTCTGGAAAAAATAAAAGTTTATTAGTTATTTTTCAGCTATGAACATGAATGAATGGGGGAGAAATGGAATGGAGATGAGTTTCAATGTTTTTTTAAACTTTTCCTAGAGAGCTCCTCTCAAGCACACACATTGAAGGAAGAAGCATGACAATTAGATTTTTTTTCAATTTTTGGTTTTAAAACTTCTTGGGAGTGAGCACACTTTTTTTTCCCAATTGTCCCAAAAGGGATGAGATAGAAAATGCACCTCATCTACGCATGACAAGTGTCACATGATGATTGTATGGTAGAGGAGAGAGAAAAGGCAAGTGAAAAGCACTCGAGGGCTGAGACTGGGTCACATGAGGAACTTGGGAAAGGGCTGGACATGGGTGCATTTTTATGTCCCAAGGGGAAGGCAAAAATTGGGCTAAAAATGGGTCCTCACCCTAGAGTGACAAGTGGCGGAAATTGGTTTATTGAAGCGAGAGAGGAGAAGGGGTTAAAAATGGCTTGTGGAGCCTTCTCAAGATCACATGATGAATCAAGGGCTAACATGGGCATGATGCACATTTTTATGTCCCAACTATCCCAAGGGGATGGGATAGAAGGGACATAAAAGTAAACCCTCACTTGGGAGTGACAAGTGGTGCGTCATGATTGCACAACGGTAAGGGCTATGATTAGTTGAGAAGAGGCTTATCTTGCATCATCGAGCTTCATCAGGGTCAAGTGATGGACTAGGGGGCTCAACTAGGCATGGGAAAAATTGTGTATCCCCGATGTCCTAAGGGGATGAGACATATAGGACAAAAAAATTCACCTTCACCACGGGATGACATGTGTCAACATGTAAAATTGAAGTCCCGGAAGCTTACCTTGGGGAGAACCTTGAAGATGAAGTTTTTGGAGCTCTTGGAGGAATTTATGGGCACTTATTTATATGAAATTGACTCTAAATATCCTTTTGAGAATAATGGGATGGGTCTGATGATCTAATACTTCCTTAAACTCTCTAAAATAGCATTTTCTTGGGACTACAGGTGTGCCTACCAAAAATAGACTATGGAAAGAAGCTCTTTGGTATTGTGAAATATATGAAATAATCATCATTTATAACATTTAATTAGATTTAAAATGGTATATTTTTTTACCTCTAAATATTTACGGAGCTCATAGAATCACTTTCGAAAATCGAGACTATTTTGAACTACAAACTCCTTCACCTTCAAAAACTCGCTTTTACTGAACTTGTCCCTAAACCTTCAAATATTCCCTAAACTTTCCTAAATCACTTGAAATATGTTCTTGTCTCCTCAATACCACTTCCCAATGAATTTATATCTTCAAATATGCTCTGGGGGTGCACACTTGTCTTAGAAAGGCTAAAAATAACCATTTCTAAGTCTACTAAAACATTTACCTTGATAAACACTACATCAGAAGAACTTCATGAGATTGTTTTCATCTTTCAAACACACAGAAAGGTTATTATAGAAAATATGAGAACTTGGGGGATTGGGATAGTCCTAAAAATGGGTGGGAATATATTTGGAGGAGTTCTCAAGAGGGATTACAAACAAAACTTTTGACACTATGATATAGTTCTCATGTTTTCAAACTTGAATTTTCCCTTGCAAAAACACATGACAACCCACCTTATTTCTAACTTTTCATTAATGTATTTATGTTATCCAACATATTTAATACCATCTAATTGTAATAATTTACTCTAATGCATGTTGATGGATGACACCATCATGACTATTGATGAGGGAACTCTTAATCATTACCCTTATAGCTAGAGAGAAATCCCTAATCTCAAATGTGTATGAAATCGCCACCCTCGAACGCCATGTATGGTCAACATCTCTTTGTCTCTAAGTTATCCCATGATATATGCATGTAAATTACCATTACACATATGTTTTCTCTAAACACCCATAAAACATAAGGCATGAAATTGCAAACAACTATTCAATTCAACATTATTGATCAATCACTTTTTTTTTTTTCAGATATCTCCACAATACATTTCCTTAATGACTGTGCAATTGGTCCTTACCCCTTTAAAAGGTACTCCATACCACTTTACCTAGTACGAGTGGATTCATACTTATCTATAAGGGATCATACTGTAGATACTCTCCCTCATCTGCCATTTTCATCCTCCTTTACATCCCCGTTGTAAAGATGTTTTGGTTGTTGTCTATATCATGAAAATTTCCAGCTCTTATTCCCCATCAAATTTAATTCTTTACATAATTTTTTTTTCATGTCAACTGTATTTTATGCAATATTTTCCCATTCCCTTCACTCACATTCCCAGTACTTTCCTTTAAACTATCACCATAATTAGTTGCTCCTCTTAAAAATTAACACACATTACACTACCACCCCCAGTATTAATTTTAACTTCTAATCCACTCTCTCTTCCTTTATATATCTGACATATCAAATACCTTAACCAACACAACTACACTTCTTATTTTCCTTCCCTTTTCCACATATCTTTCTTCCACAACATCCCTTTTGGTGTTCACATCACACTTCTCGTGTGTGATTTCTAGTAATATGGTCCAAAGATATATTTATCATACCCATCTCCTTCTTACATCCTATTACGTAAAAATTTGTAACACCCAAAATTTGGGCTAAACACTTGGCATAAATGTCTTATTTCCAGCATTTATTCTATTTATACATAAATGACCAATTGAAGGCACCCTCATGTTCTATCTTGAATTTAATTTCCACTAGATTACATCTATTCTCTAACTAAGATGTGTATGGATCACTACACATCTTATGGAAGGTCTCTATATATTTTCTCGTGTTTCATACTTGATTCCTTTTACACCTTGGATAGGTTCGTAGGACCACAACATATTCAACTACAACTTTTTCCCTTGCACTTCTACCAATCACTTTTTCAAAATGGTAACTTATCTTAGTCGATCTAGGTGGCACTTTTGGGTCACTTGGGTGGGAAACCATACAAATAGATGTGTATAAATACACACCCACTCTTAAGTTATTGGGGGCATCTAGGGATCCAAAAATCTCTCACTATAAGAAGGTAAGTGAAAAATTTAATCATTCAATTCCTTAGAGCATCATCACAATTAAAAACTACTAAATTTATAAAGTCATTCATATTGTTGTCCTAGATCAAATATGAGCACAAACTAAAGTACAATTGTCGGGGATGAATAAAGGGATTCATTTTTATATTGTTTATATCATGCACATCTCATCATAGGTTGATTAACTTCATGGACTTGATACATCTTCCTATTAGTAGTATGGTATTGTAATGAGGTAGTCTAATTCAAAATTTTCTAGCCCCTTTTCAAGGCCAAGACACAAGATTATGATTTCAAAGTAAGGAGAATACATATTTCATCACATGTACCACACAAATCCAAACCAAAAATCAAAATGCTAGAAAAAGAAAAACAAAATTCTAACATTCAAGGTGAGTGTCCCTATCCTAAGGAAAAATTAGCGCTTGTAGGAGACAGGTTCAATAACAAACACATTCAAATACCCATAAAGATGTTACATGGATGAGTATTGGTTAGTGCACATGGGTTAGTGAATAGTGCCCCAAGCTTGTCCTTACCCAAATTAAACCCTTAAATTCACATGTAACTTCAAATGATTGCAATAAGAGCACCGTTTGGATAAACTTAGAAAATGAGAACTTTTCAAAAAGATCTCAAGATGTTGGATGAGATGATATATCATTTGACCTTGTGTTGGTGAAATAATTTGTCATATAAAAATTATGTGTTTCCACTAACGCTCACGGCTACGCCTCCTTCTCTTCTATGGGGAGGCTCTCATTATTGAATATAAACTAATATACTCCTATATAATTGTTGTGGGTGGCCAAATATGCCAAGGATCAAATAGGAACACTTCACTTAACCTATGGAAAAGTGTTTGTATGAGGTACAAGGGAGGAATTTACAACAATGAGAGGTGAAGGAGAGAAATTAGGAAAGGGAAGGTTATTGTTGTGAGTAGGTGCAAGTAGAGTTCACACCTAATAACCAGATTAGTTCAACATTAAATTAGAGGAAAGAAACAATGAAGCCATTAGTGAGACTAACAAACCCAAACACACAATTCTTAGATTCATTCATCAAAGATACAAAGCTCTTTCTTGATCACTATGCTTATAAAGTGCATAAAAGAGATAAAATAGAGGAACACATGAGAAAAGGGAAATAGAAGAAATGTAGCTTTTATTTCTTATGCATTGGTGATACAAATCTCAACACCCAAAACCACAATCCACAATTACTACAAAGAACTAAATTTTCAATATTTCAAGATCCTTTGGAATGGAGAATCCATCCCAATTTATAACATTGTGAATTGACCTTTCACCTACCCCCACATGACTCTTCATGATCTCATTCAAATTTTGAATTTACATCTTCCTAAGAAATGAGAAATAAGTTCCCTTTTTATAAATTAAAGGGACTTTTACAATTCAAGTATAGAAAGTCACTTAAGTGAATGAAACAAATTATCATGATTACACACAATGAATAATTAGAAAGGGGGAGAGAAGAAAAGGGAGAAAGAGAGGAGAGGGGAAAATTTTCCATATCTAATGAAGAATATCCCTATGATGAAGAATTTATTTGATTCATTCTCCCCGTGGAAGAGTTTATGGAGCAAACTCTTATTATTTGAATTCCTTACTAAATTAAGCTACAACAGATGTCAATTTATTTGCCTTTGGAATGAATATGTATCCCAACACCTTGGTCCATGCCCCAAGAACATAACTAATTCTTTTGCATTGACTAAGCCATTGTTCATGATAATTTACAATTTTAGAAATACAACTTCTGATGTTGGCCATGGACTCTCTTCATTGAAGGACAGAGAAATACTTGCCTCTTTCGTGACCAACTCCTGGAAGGAAACAATGAGTTCTTCTAATGATGAATCTTTAGTGAGTGGAGGGAACTCAAGTTTCTGAACATAATTTTAGACATCATTTAATATATCAAAATCATGTTACCCACAATAGTCCAACTCAGAGATTTCATTTTTGAGCATTCCATATCTCGCATCCATGATGCGGATCCAAACTTGAGACAAGTTCGTGATGGTTAATGCAAACACATTCTTTCTTATGAGAGTGTGAGAGTCAAAGGAGATCATCATAAAAAATAGTGGGAACACCTCATCCAAGTGAATTACCTCTTTTGCAAATTCCTCCTTTACTTTCTTTACTTCAAAAAGTTTCAAGAATGTACTTGATGAGAGAAATGACATTTAGAAACAATGCCTTTCCTTGCTCGATGATTTTCTCAATCCACTTCTCATTATCCTTCCCTTGCATTATGTAACCTTGTGCTTTCTTGATTGCCTCAGGATCAACACTATGGATTAGAAGAATGTATTCTACCAGAAGAGAAGATGTTGAGTCGAGTTCTAAGAAGGGTTGAATGTAAGCACTGAGAGCTTTTACCTGTTCCTCCAATTGAACAATTGTTTGTTTATATTCTTCATTCCGAGTGAGGAGGCGGAAGAGGATTCCTTAAAAAATGAGAATCACCCTCATGCAAATATTTTCCCAATGAGATGTGGATCAGATCATAATCCGATGGAGTCATCTACTCCATAGGCTTTTCATTCTTAGGCCTAACAACTTCAATATATTGATTACCTGAGATGCCACTAAAGAAGTGGGATGTTGTCTCGGTCCTTACTCCTTCATTTATATTTTAGGTTCCTGAGATTACTTTAAGATTAGGCATGGTGTTGTCCTTGGATTGCTTCCGAGCATTTCTTGAATCCATGGAAATGGATCTTTGGGATTTGACATGATGTTGCTCATAAGAGCACTTTTAGGAGTTTGTTATGGAATCAACTCTTGATCACAGTGGGGAAGCTCGACATTGGGTATGAAATACCTGGATAATTTTGAAGAAAAATGCTTCATAATTAATCAATCTTGCAATGCTTTACTTCAATCAACTCACTTTGAATAGTTCACTAAACTCTCAAATAACTCAACTTAGTTTGGTCAACTCTCATTACTCACCGAGCTCAACTCAACCAACTCACCGAGGAGGTGTGGATGGCTCAAACCTGATTGATGATTTATGATGACCCACTTAGCTTGAATTTCAACTGATATCTTGACTCTTTTTTAATATCTTATAACTACACAATGCCCTTGGCTTTTAACTGTTGCGCCTGTAATGTTTAGTTTTGCAACCGTGATCAAAATAATACCTCAAGACCTCTCGTGAAAGATGAATATCCTTGCTTCAGCTATGCAACCATGTTAAAAACCTTTGAAGATTTAAAAAATTAGTGAGATGACTAAAAATAGAGCCTCACTACAATTTCTCGCACTAAAAATAGAGACTTTCTATTTTTAGCATGTGGAATCGGGACTGCTTATTTCGAGATATTTTGTATGTTTTGATCAATTTTTAACTTCTCGACCCTCTAGAAGACTAAATTAAAATTTGTTGATGATTTTTTACCATTTTCGTATACAATCTATTTTTAGATAGTTACCTTTTTCTTTTTCTTTTTCTTTTTTTCCTACTTTTTTTCTTCTTTGGTCAAAGTTGCCTAGTTTATCATCTTCATTATTCTTTGAGTGCATTGACCAAAGAGGGTTTATTTATTTTTAGAATATTTCTATTTATAGTATGTGGTAAGACCAAATAATTACTATATTTAGAAATGCAACTTTCCCATTTCGGATTGCATTAAAAATGTCATCACTTTGGATTCGACTCGCTTCTGGACCTCGTTGTCCAAATTTTACCTCGATCCGCTCATTGGAATGCTCAAAAATTGACAAATAATTATCTACAACATCGACTAAGGTTTCCTAACATTAATAAACTAGGTCATCATCTATTATGATGTTACAATTTTCTTAAAGGTGTTTGGGATGAAGGGCAACCGAGAAAATCTCACCCGATTCCGTTCACTGGTTTGCAAGATATGAGATTTTTAAGTTTTGATGCATATGGCAGCCCTAGATGAATTTTGACAACGTTTCTAGAAAATTTGTAGGTTTTTGGTGTTCCTATATATCATAGAATTCGTATGAAAAAATGAGGTGGGAAAATCTTATTTTATGTTTTAAAACTTTACGATAATGTTTTTACTTCACGGGAGAGTTATAAGTGAGAAGAAACAAACAAAATAATTAGTCAATTTTTGGTTTGCAAAGCATGGGGGTGGGGAAAGTTTTGTTTTCCCCACTTTTACCAATTTCCCAAGGAAAATTGGGACAATTGGGATAGTAAAATGTGCCTCCTACTCTGAGCATGACAGGTGGTGGAGCGGGATTTGGGAAGATAGGGAGGTGAAAGAAACACACTTGAGCACTTGAGAGGAAAGATATTTGGTCATATGGGGAACCTGGGAAGGGAATAAGGGTGAGGTTAATTTTTCTTTCCCCACTCTCTCTGGGACAATTGGGTTAGTAAAATGTGCCCATTAGTAGATAATAGAACTTAGCCAATTTGTAAACAAAACAACTTAGCACCTGTTGGGCAGATGGAAGGTCACATGAGGGACCAAGAGCAAGAGATGAGGGGTGGGGTGAATTTTTTTCCCACACTATCCCAAATTTACTCACTTTCCCTAGGATATTTGGGATATCTAGGACAATAAAATGTGTCACCCACCCAACTGAGAAAATGACTAAGTCCTTGAATCTTGAAATCACTTTTTCTGGAGCTCTCGAAACTCTTTTTATGAAATTTTTATATCATTTTGACTCCCAAGATAATTTCAAGATAAATGGGATGGTTTTAAAGACATGATTCTTCCTCCTTACCCAAAAAAATGAAACTTTTAATTTGGGACCACAAGATGAGTCCGCTGAAATTGAGTTTCCCGAGAAGCGCTTGGTCTTGTGAAGAATGTGAAAAATCCATCATGTAGATCATTGAACCAGATTTCTAATGAAATATTGTTTGACCTATAAATCCTTTTATAGCTCCTAAAATCATCCTCTGAAGCTCAAGTTCCATTTAAGAATGCAAGTTCCTCGACCCTCAAAACCCATTTTCATTGTTCTTATTCCTAAACCTCTCGAAACCTTCCTAATTTTTCCTAAACCAGTTCCATTACATTCTTAACTCATTGATGTTAGAAATATAGGCACTTAGAGGGGGTGAATTAGTGCTTATTAAAATTTTTATAGTTGAATTTGTCAATCATCCAATTTTTAAATTATCTTAGTTGTGATAATCATGCATATTCAACTAAGAGAGAGAAAAGAAACCAAACATTCATGAACACATGCAGAGACCAGATTTAATGTGGGAAACCCATAAGGGACAAAAACCCACTAAAACCAAGAACTAGGCTTAGGACAAAAATGTCCTGCAAATGTTACATGATTTCATGATTGAGCTTCAACTCAATCTAGAGCTACAACTCCAAAATTTAACCAAACTCGCTACTCAGTATTTGATAAGATTCAACTTGTCTGGAAGCTTCAACTCCCAAATTTAATCGACAACAATTGATCTTCTCGTAAGCTTTTACTTACAATGAGGTTTCAACCCCTATATGCTAACATGCAACTTAGAATTTTTACGAGAGTTTTGGTCACACTTAGTTAGTTTGTTGTCTTCAACAACCGATAATGACCTCTAAATTAGGTGATTTCTCCTTCTCCTCTTCTCTATTAATTTACCGTGGTTTTCAACACATTTGATTTCCTAGAATTTTCACATAGCTCTCTAATTTGCACATATATCTCTCTGCAACAACTTTCCTTACATAAAAGTACTTTAAACAACATCTCTACTCTCAACAACAACATTTACATGCTCAAAAATGAGCTTAAATAAACAAGCAAGGTTCCTGAAACATGACTCTTGATGTTTCACGTTTAATGACTCTTCATATGACCATTCTTCCCTCCTACAATAGATCTCAAATAAATTTGGTGTTTTCAGTTTGACAAGTGGCTCTTCTTTAGCTACTCGATGCAACTAAATTTTGAGCTCCTTCACTTAGATTTCAGAATCGATTGTTCCTCATAGAATCTTCTCGACTAAGATAAAATTATGTAACGAATTTATCCTTTGTTTTGAGATGAATAAACCTATTTTATTTTTTAATACCTTCACGAACCTTAGACAGAGTTAAGTTCAAAATTTTAGACAATTTCATTAGTTCAATCTTGAGATTCGATGAATTTTCCATTTGTGACAAGCTTCACTAGTATCTCTGCCCTTTTCCACGTGTAAAAAAAAACTTACATAGTCACCACTATGTCCATATAAATTTGAAATTTATTTTAATATTCTTATCAGGTGTGTACCATTTGTGAAGTTCTAGCCAATAATAAGGCTTTACATACTTCACTTGTCGGTTGTTCTTAACCTCCAATGGTCACTATGAATCATGGGCCAATGAGAAGGCTCCATGCTTACTTCACAATCCACTTTAATTTTGTAAGAACCTTGTTAAAATGCATAGCCTAAGCCAATCATATTGCTCCACATACCTTTGTGGTTTTGGTGTGAGTTTGTGATTCTTGAACCAATCGACAACTCCATGTAACTCAATTGTGTGAGACTTATCTTAATGCGAAGCTTAAACCAATAAGAAGGCTCCATGCCTTCGCAATGTCATACTATTCTTAACCTCCACTAGCCACTGCGACACATAATCCAATAGGGAAGATCTACATATCTTTAAAATTTCAGGCTTTTGATAACTCGTATGTCGAGTGTAAAAAGTGATCCAATCATAATGTTCTACACGCCTTCACATTTCACGAGTGTCGACCAAATTTATTTTGTCATAACTTACTTACTTTCTTTATAACTAACTACTGTATGGATCTCAAGCTTTATCTAGCCCTACCTTTCCACGTGTCTCTGGGTTTAGGGAGAGGGGATACATAAAACACATTGACTTATGTTGACTGTCATTTATCTCGCCTTGTCATACGGTCCCAAAAATAATTAAATCATGCTCATCCGACTGCAAAACTTTAAATGGCAATATATTTCTCCAGAGAGCTTCAAATTACACAAAGTTGGACTCATTGAAAATATCTCATCGATTTATCAAAGATACATACCTCTACCATTTCCAAAATCTCTTCCACATAAGAGCTTTATCAAAACACTTCGTGAGCACATAGAAGACATCACAGTGCTATCTAGAACATGAAAGATTTCTTCATGATAGACCCATCACACTCCTTTACCTTTAAGATTTATCTGAAATTGTCCTTTTCTATCGAGCCACATTTTCACTCTTCATTTACTCTACCTATCCATCCTTTACAATCTTGGAACAATATCATACCTCTAAAACACTCCTAATACCTCTGAAACACCTTTTCCATTCATACCAAGCATTACAAGCTCATACTAAACATTACTACATCTTGAAACCATCCAAGAACCTCCACCTATCACCGAGAAGGAACTATCAATAAAACTTCATGCCTTTGACATGATATTCACTTCACCATTCACACATTTTCCATCAATGAAACTTGAAATCAATAACAACACCAATGACCAGGCTTCAACAATCTCTCCCTTTGTCATTGATAGAAACATAATAAAAAAATTGATGGAAAACCAATTCACCAACACCTTCAGATATGCAAGCCAATGAATTCTTATTTCTGACACACTCTCTCCCCTTTGACATCTATGAAAAGGTGTACACACACAATAACATGAGTAACATGAAATAAAAACATGATAAATCATGTTCTTACCTCAAGATTATCCCCCAGAAAGATGTTGTTCTATGCTTGATAGAATTAAAATAACTACCAACCTTTCTTCATTAACCACCTAAAATACTCCCTCGAGCTTTTTCCTTTGAATATTCAGCCTTTTCATTTTCTACACATGCCTTTAATGGACCTCTGGACTTGTGCCTTGGGTTAGAGAACAAACTACCCCTATCTAGACTCAACATGAGCCTTCTTGGAGTAACTTTGGCACAAGAACTTCTCCCCTATTATTATGAGATCTTTAGTGACTATTAGGGGCCAATATTACCCCGATTTATGCCTTAACTACTCAAAACTTGCTCTAGGAAAAGGTTTAGTCATTATATCAACCACTTCTTCCTTTGTAGACACATGTTCAAGCTTAATTCTTTTCTCATTGACTTGTTCTCTTAGAAAATGATATTTTATGGGTATGTGTTTTGTCTTAGAATGCAACACTGGATTCTTTGAGACACTTATAACACTTGTGCTATCACAATATAGAGGAATATGACCTTCACTTTCAATTTTGTAGTCTTCAAGAGTTTGCTTCATCCACATCACTTGTGTACAAAAATGGCTGCTACAACATACTCAGCCTCACAAGTAGAAAGAGCTACAAGAGATTGCTTTTTACTCAACCATGAAACAAGGCACTTACCTACAAAGAAGGCTCCACCAATTGTGATTTTTCTATCATCTATGTTTGTTTGCCCAATTAGCATCTGAAAGGATTTAATATGAAATTAATTGCACTTTGGATACCAAATACCATATTCCAATGTCCCCATGAGATACCTGAATATTATTTTGACTGCTAGGAGATGCACTTCCCTTGGTTCTTCTTGAAATCTCCCAACCAAGCCAATTGCCTGCATGATATCAGGTCTAGATGTTGTTGAATACAAAAGATTACCTATCATGGATCTATATAGGGTCTAATTTACCTTTGGTGAGCTATCTTCCTTGTTGAGTTTACATCCTACACTCATAGGAGTGCTTATTTGCTTACAATCTTGCATATGAAATATTTTGAGCATTTCTTTGATGTACTTTACTTGTGAGATAAATATTCCTTATTTTCCTTGAAGAATTTGCATCCCTAAGAAGAATGAGAGTTCACCTAACATAGAAATTTCAAACTTCTTTTTCATTACCTCTGAAAAATCATGTGACATGCTCTCATTATTTCTCCCAAATATGATATCATCTACATAGAAAACAAAAATAAAAAAGTGTTCTTCTTCTTATTTTATGTACAAGTTACTATCATCTACACCTTTTATGAATCCTTGCTCAATCAGGTACTTGTATAACCTACTATACCAGGCTCTAGGTGCTTATTTGAGCCCATAAAGTTCCTTCTTCATCTTACACCATAATGCAGTCCTCAAAGAAGAGAAAACCATCTGGTTTCTCAATATAAACCTCCTTATTTAAATGCCCATTGAGGAATGTTGATTTCACATCCATTTGATATACTTTGAAGCCTTTGTGTGTTACATATGCTAAGAAAATCCTAATGGATTCCATCCTAGCCATAGGGAAAATGTCTCATCAAAATCTACTCCTACCCGAGCATATCCTTTGCTGCACCAACCTTGTCTTATTTCTACTTGTTTCACATTTTTCATTCAATTTGTTTTAGAATACCCACTTGGTTCCAATAATGTTCTTGTCCTTTGGCCTAGGTACCAGCTCCCATGTTTCATTCTTTTCAATTTGGTCCAGCTCTTCATTCATTTCCTTTACCTAATTCTGATCCTTACTAGCCTCAATGACATTCTTTGGTTCTATTTTGGATAAGAGAGCAATATTTTCTTGATTTTGAGAAATCATCGACTTCTTCTTGTTTGGATGTCTGCTTATTTGTCTCCTATGATTTGACTTGGAGGATGGTATCTTTTAACTTGTCTTGAAGGTGCCTTAGTATTAGGTCTCTCTTCTTCTTCATCTTCTTTTTCATGTTCAACTTCTGAAATTTCTTCATCATCTTGATTTGCAACAACTTTTGGAGTCTCTTTGGGCTGATTTATGACCTTCTTTGGATAAGATTCATCAATTGTGACATTTTTACTCTCAACTATCTTTTTTTGGCTCTTATTGTATCATATATATGTTGAACTAATAGCTAAGTAGCCTAAAAAGATACCTTCATCACACCTTGAATAAAATTTACCCAAATTGTCATCATCTCTCTTGATGTAACACTTGCTTCCAAAAACTCTAAGATGTTTCACACTTACAAGTTTGCCTCTCCAAAGATCATATGGTGTCTTCTTGTGATTAACTCTAATTTGAGCTCTATTTAAAATATATACTTTTGTACCAACTGCTTCTCTCCAGTATCCATCAAAAAATTTTGATTCATTAAGTATATTTCAATCCATTTCATGTATAGTTTTTTTCTTTCTTTCTACTACCCCATTTTGTTGAGGTGTCCTTGTAGCTAAGAATTGTCTTCTTATTCCATGAGTCTCACAAAATTTATCAAATTCATTTGACCAAAACTCTCCTCCTCTTTCAGACCTTAAACTCTTTATTTTGACATTCTTTTCATTTTCCACTAGTGCTTTGAATGATTTAAATATTTCTAATGCCTCTGACTTTTCTTTGAGAAATGCAACCCATGTCATCCTTGTGAAGTTGTTGATTAAAAACATGAAATAGATATCTCCTTGTATGCTTTCAGTTCTTGTTGGTCCTACAAGATCAATATGTATCAACTCTAGAGGTTGTGTAGTGGAGTATTCTTTTGTTTTGAAACTTCTCTTAGTTTGTTTCCCATGAAGGCATGCTTTGCAAATCTTATCAGCGGTTTTCTGATCTTAGGCATATTCCTTACACATCCCATGGAGCTAATTTTGACAAGGTTATCAAATTGAGGTGTCCTAGTCTTCTGTGCCAAATCCATCTTTCATCCACTTTATTGGTGAAGAATTTTTCTTTGTTTACCTCTGTTGGGCCCATAAAACATTAAATAAGTACAAGAAGGCGCGTAGGTACGCAAGGCCTATTTGAAGAAGGGTGTGCAAGGTGAAAGTAAACATGATAGGGTTTTAGGAGGGTTTAGTAGAATTAGTGGCATGCACGCACAAGGCAAAGCAAATGGGTTGGGACTTAACCATATTTGGCATATCTCGGCGAACATGAGGAAAGCATGACCGATCACGCATACAGAGTGGATAAGTTTGCCCACTGTAACTGGTGCCCACAAAAGGAATATACCTTGCGATAGAAGATTCCAAAAGGTCATCATGGTGAAGGATGGAGAGATTGCATCTGAAGGAGAATGCTCCCATGGAGGACCACTTGGACACTTGGCACCCAATCTACAACTTTAGAAAGGCATGGCGATGCTTGCTAAGGCTATATATACAAGCACCCAGTAGGAGAAGAGGGACATATATGAAGAGAATGGAAAGAGGTGAAGCTATGCAAGAATACTGTGAGAGCTCTATGGGTTGGGTTTAGAGGATCTATAGGAGTATGTTATATCAAGGGGATGGGTCTAAATATTTTTCTTTGTACTAAGAAGGGCTTAAGTCTAGTTCTGATGCATGACATTGGTCTGCACTATTATATGGATCTGTGATTGCCTCAATAAATGTAATGTGGTTATCAACATACTTAATATGAATATATGTGGTTCCATTTTTACTTATATCTGTATGGATCAGTTTTATATATATTTCATATGAGTGGGTGTAAACCCCTATGCATTTCCTTTCTGCTATGATTCAGATCTATGTTTTGTAATGTTTTTCTTATCTGAATGAATACATTGGTCTAGAAGCCCATTCTAAGCTCTAAGATGAATGTATGGTTTGTTTCTAGTCTCTTCACTTAAGTTTATATCATAAATAATGCATTCTCACACAACTCACATAAAGGATGGGCTCGACACCTACACACACCTCGGGTGAGCACCCAATGCCTGCTTGGGTGATAGGTCGACGTGCATGGGATTTCCTTGTTCTTTGAAAAGGCATAAACATGACTACATCTTGGTTCCATTTCCGGGACATATTTTTGAAGTTGTTGTGAGAAATGACATGCATCTTTGTCCTTGTGATGTGTGATGACAGAGTGCTTGACTTTAGAAAGTGTTGAAACGTGGTTCAAGAGCACGAAGGATGAGTTTTCTCAAAGATTCAACACTGGATCTAGTTCATTACATGTAGATGGGTAGAAGAGAACCTATACCATGAGTTATATGAGACATTCTTTTTATACTTCCCAGTAGAGCTATCTAAATGGCTTTTAACATACGCATTTAGATTAAGCTGGTACTATAGATCATGTGTGTGGACCCAAGATGACTATCAGAGGCTGCAAGATGCAGATTTGACTTGGATGCATGCTATTGATCACTAGTGGAAGGGAGTGCTAGCCAGTTACACTTTAGAATACACCATTTTGATGTATTCTTGCCTAGAATTTACCGAGTTCGAGTTTCTGAGGGAGCTTAGAGAATCATTTCTGAGTGCTATTCCTCTGGCTTATGAAGATCTTGGTCGTTACTTTGAGTTTAGAAGCATTCCCCATGGCCGGATACTCTGAGTGTTGGGAAAGGAAGCTAGGGTGGAGGAAGATGGTAGATGTTGCAACTAAAAGGAAAGGGAGGAGAGATGACTCAAGTATAGAGAAGCTCATGAAAGGGAGATGACTAGACAACGTGAGGTTGCAAGTGTGATGGATCTATGGAGGCATACGTTGCGAGAGGGTGTTGAAGTTCATGTGGAATACATGGAGCATGAGTAGTCTATTCTACCCCATCTTGGGAAGCACGGAGATAGGCCCTTTCACTTTTGATGATAGTTCGTCAATGGAGAAAGAAGAGCCGTCGATGCTCATCTCAACCCACTTGCGACCAACCCGCCCGCGCTTGGTTTTCCAAATCAAGGAGAAGTATTGATAACCCATTTGGTATCAATGGGAGTGACCGATCAACACCCAAGAGATATAATTTTTGTTTGGGACATCCATGGCTGCACATACCATTCCGGTGTTTGGAGGAATTTTTGGGAAAATTGCAAGTATGCAAGGTTTGGGCAATGCATCCGGGAGTGATGCGAGATAAACGTCTAGTAGTGGAGAAATCTCATAGACCATTGGTATGTAATTTAGTGGGACATTGGGGACACTAGGCATGACCAATTTAGGCCTATTATCGGCTACAGGAGGATCTAGAGGCACAAGACCTGGTGGATCTAGTAGATCTCATGGAGGGAACACCAGAGGAAACAATGAAGGGAACCAAGGATCTGGATTAGGAGGATAGGGGCCTCATCCACCTCCTCAAGTGTTCTTTGAAATGTCTTTATAATTTCCAGATTACCAAGGTATAGAGGATGCTACAGAACACATGCAAAAGTGTGAATTGCTATGGCGTGCAAAGGGGATCACTACCCCAGAGCGAAAGGCAAGTCAGTTTGTAACAACGTTGCAAGAGGGCACGCACATATCTCGGTATATGAAGTATGACCCTATTAGATGGTGGTAGACTACACCACATTAAAGAATGCCTTCCTAGTAGAGTTCCATATACCAGAGTTTAAGCATAAAAGTATCAAAGCACTTTGAAGGAGATCCAACAGGGAATAACAGAGAGTGTGTGGGAGTATGATGTACGCTTTTAAACTCTCTTGTCAAAACTGTCGTATGACATTCACCTTTCACATGATGTTCAATGGTTTGTTGGAGGGTTGATCACTCCATTTAGGAGGGCATTGTCACATAAAACATTCACTAACCCACGTGAGGATTTAGAGGCTGCCTTACACACTGAGGTAGTTGGGAGCATTGATACTAGTGTAAGCCCCTTTCTGGAGGCTCAAATCACTGTCATGGCCAAGTAGTTAGAGAAGCTATCTACAAACTCTACACATGAGACTCGTAGTGCTCTTTCTTTGTAAAGAGATTGTGAAGTAGAGGGGCATGCCAAGGATAGTTTCCCTAGAAGTCAATACATGCCATAGCAGTAGATTGTGAAATTTGTCACGGGGACCATGATGCGAGTAGATGTCCCTTGTTGCAGTATGTAATTCGGAAGAATGTGTCTTGCTACTACAAGATCTGCACCTCTACGACCCATGATACTAAGGATTGTAGGATTATTGACTAAATCCATGAGGCCATTGATCATGGTGTGCACTAGACCAGCCTTGCCAGTAGTTCTAAGGAAGATGATCGCCGTTATGAAGGACGTGTGGATGGAGGGGTACGTGGGAGAGGTTATTCTTGTATTTTAAAAGATTCTTCAATCAAATTTATTTTTTCCTTGAATTCCTTGACCATATCTTCGTGTTATTGAGGTTATTTGTTTTTTTCTTCAATACGACTGATTTTTCCTTCATACTCTTTCACCATCAATTTCAATTTCTTATTATTCTTTCTTTGATGTTTCAACTCTTCTAAAGCATTGATTAATTCAACCTCAAGGTTAATCTTTGTCTCTTTTCATCTAAACTGTCATATTCAACCTTGATTTTTCCTTTTGAAATTCTTATAGAAGATACTTCCACAACCATGAACAATGTTTTAGCTTGAGTCCTTTCATCATCACTCTCGAGCTACTAGAGTAACTTGACCGAGAAGATCTTGCACCTTATTGTGTGTATACATTCTTCTTGTTTTTGAAATATTTCTTCTTGCCCCCTTGCTTCTTGAATTTCTTCTTTTTCCTTTGAGAAGATTCTTCATCATCTTGATCTTCCTTGTGTTTGTTGGGACATTTTGTAGAAAAATGACCAACTTGGCCACAATTGAAACATTTAAATGGCAGCTTTCCCTTGTACTTACCTGATCCTCTTTTCAGCTTCCTCACAAACATGGCTTCCACCTTCTCATCATCTATCTCCATGTTAGACTCAACTTTATTCTTCTTGACATGTGATTCCTTATTAGCCTTGAAGGCTACCTCTTTCTTGACTGAATTTGAGTCACTGATTCTCATCTCATATGTAGTTAAGATTCCATAAAGATCATCCATTTTCAAGGTGGTTAAATCCTTGGCTTCCTCTATTGTTGACACTTTGGAATCAAATTTTGAAGATAAATATATCAATACCTTTTGAACAACCACACTCTCTTCTATTTTCTCTCTTAAGCCTCTGATCTGATTTATAACTTCATCCATTCTTTGCAAGTATGATGCAACATTTTCACCTTCCTTCATTTTCATGCTTTCAAACTAAGCACGATAAGTTTGTAACTTGGACAATTTTACGTGTTGTCTCCTTCATATATTATCTTCAATTTGTCCCACATTTCCTTAGTGCAGTACAATACACGACCTTTATGAACTCAACCTCATCCATCCCATAGAGAATTGCATTCATGGATTTAGAATTGTTTTCACTTTCTCTTTCATGTTGTATCAGTAGGAGGTGTAGCTAGAATAGTATAACTACTATCAACTGATTGCCATATGTCAACCCAAGTGACATTAAGCAAGTCTTCATTTTGACACTCCAAAAGGCATAATTTGATCCATTAAATAGGGGGATTTAGAGGTAGAAAACCCATTTGATGATTGATTTCAATTGTTGAATTTTCTTGATCTCCCTAGCTGTTAAACTACTCGCTCTGATACCAATTGTTAGAAATCTAAAAGCCGAGAGGGGGTGAATCAGTGTTTATTAAAATTTTGTGCAATTAAGAATTTGTCAATCATCCACTTTTCTTAATTATCTTAGTTGTGATAATTATGCATATTCAACTAAAAGAGAGAAAGGAAACCAAAAATCCATGAACACATACATAAACTAGATTTAGTGTGGGAAACCCGCAAGGGAAAAAATCCACCGAAACCATGAACTAGGGCTTATGACATAAATGTTTAGAAAATGTTACATGATTTCATAGTTGAGCTTTAACTCAACCTAGAGCTACAACTCCAAAATTTAACCCAGCTTGATCAACTCAATATTTGATAAGATTCAACTTATCTAGAAGCTTCAAATCCCAAGTTTAATCAACAATAATTGATCTTTTCTAGGCTCCTACTATAAGGAGGATTAAACCCCTATATGATAAGCTGCAACTTAGAATTTTTACAGAATTTTGGTCACACTTAGTTTGTTGTCTTACAAAACCGATAGTGAAATCTAAATTAGCTCATTTCTTCTTTTCCTCTTCTCTGTTAATTTTCCATGGTTTTTAATACCTTTTCTTTCTCGTAATTCTCACATAGCTCTCTCTAAATCAAATTTCCTTTCATATAAGTACTTTCAATAACTCTACTCTTGACAATAAAATTTACGTGATAAAAAATTGAGCTTAAATAAACAAGCAAGGTTCCCGAAACATGACTTTTGACGTTTCACATTTAATGAATCTTCATATGACCATTCTTCCTTCATACAAAAGATATCAAATAAATTTGGTGTTTGCGGTTTGACAATTAGCACTTCTTTAGCTACTCAATGCAACCGATTTTGAGCTCCTTCAATTTTAATTTTGTCACCGATGTTCCTCATAGACTCTTCTAACCGAGATAAAATTCTCAAAGGAATTTCTCCTTTGTTTCAAGATGAATTAGTCTACTTTCTTTTGCAAAACCTTCACGACCCTTAGATAGAATTAAGCTCAAAATTTTAGACAATTTCATTGGTTCCATATTGAGAATTAATGAATTTTCCATTTTTGACAAGCTTCAAAATATCTCTTCCCTTTTCCACGTGTCAAAACAAACTTGCATAGTCACCACTATGTCCACATGTTATTATTCCTACAAATTAAAAAATTATGGACTTAGGTGGACTCCAACCTCATGGAATAAACGTATTTAATATATTTTTGTTCCACTATCTCTTATTGTTGTCGATGGGCCCATCTTCACAACCAATCAAAATTTGACATTCACACAAAGTTATCCAATAAGAATGCTCCACGTAATTCATACTTGTCATCATGTTCTTAACCTCCATTAGTCACTACGAACCGTGGGCTAATGAGAAGGCTCCACACTTACTTCACAAATCCACTTTAATTTTTTAAGAACCTTGTTAAAATGTGAAGCCTAAACACTTAATATTGCTCCACGTACCTTTGTGGTGTCATACTTATCATTTTTGATGATTGATCAAATCAGAAAATTCTTTATAGCTTATTGGTGTCGACTTGTTTGAATGCGAAGCTTAAACTAATAAGAAGGCTCCACACCTTTGCAATGTCAAACTATTCTTAACCTCCACTAGCTACTACGACACATAATCCAATAGGGAAGCTCCACGTACCTTTGAAATTTTAGGATTTTGATAACTTTGTATGTAAAAGCATGAAAATCGAGCCCATCGAAAGGCTCTACACGTCTTCACATTTTGCGGTGTCGACCAAATTTATTTTTCACAACTTACTTCCTTTCTTCGCAACTACTAGATGGACCCAAATATTTATCTAACCATGTCTTGCCACATGTCTCACAGTTTCAGGAGAGGGGATTCATAAAGCATGTTGAATTATGCTTTGACCTACATTTTATCTCGCCTCATCATACGGACTGAAAAATAATTAAATCCTCCTTATCTATGTAGAAAACTTTTAATGGCCATATCTTTCTCTAGAGAGCTTCAAATTACACAAAGTTGGACTTGTTGGAAAGATCTCATTGATTTATCAAAGATACATACCTATACCATTGCCAAAATATCTTGTACATAAGATCTTGTTCAAAAAAATTGTGAGTACATAGAAGACATCACGAGCTATCTGGAACATGAAAGCTTTCCTCACGATAGACCCATCACACTCCTGTACTCCACAAGATTTTTCTAAAACTATTCTTTTTGTACAATACACGTTCTCACTCTTCATTTACTATGCTTCTCCATCCTTCACAAGATTGGAATAATATCATACCTCTCGAAACACTCCTCACACCTATGAAACATCATTTTCATTCATAACAAGCATTACAAGCTCATACCAAGCACTACAACATCCCGAAACCATACAGAACCTCCAACCATAAATAAAAAGGCACTACCAATCAACCTTCATGCCTCTGACTGAGATTCACTCCACCATTCAAACCTTTGCCATCAATGCCACTTGACATCAATGACAACACCAATGACTAGGGTTCAACACTTGATACCAATCCTAGATGATTTAGGTATTTCACATCTATCCTGGAGGATGCACACCTATCCTAGAAAGGCCAAATATATACTTCCTAGGCTTATCGGAAAATTCATCTTTAGAAGCACCGCATCAAGTGGCATGATTCATATCGTCTCAAAATTTTGAACACTTAGGTAGGTATGTACAACACATATGAGGGCCTACAAGGTTAGGATAGGTATGACACATAGGATATACTGATCTAAAGTGATGTTTATGAGGGTTTTCAAGAAAAAATTGATACTAGGGTTAAGTTGTCATGTTTCATCATTAAATTTTTCCCTTGAAAAAAAAAAACATGACAAAATATGGCTCTAACATGTGGGACATGTTCGGATTAAGGATAAAATAAGCAGAACCCCAAATCTCAAGACACTATGTGGACTAGTGCATTTTCCATTGGGATTATGGAGCCATTTCTTCCAAACACACACAAACAAACAAAATGATGAAAGGGAAACACACCAAAGAGGGAAAATACACACAACATAAAAGGAAACTATATTATAGGGAGGGAAATTTATAGAGGTGGGGAAAGAATGTACACATACCCGACAATGAATTGGGAGAAGTATATACCATCATGGAATAACAATCAAATCTAACCTCTGAAGCACAAACATCACTATCTCGATCATACCGTAGACACCAAAATTGGGTCACACTCCCCTTGGTCCCTCGTCAAACAAACACCTTGAACACATTCACCTAACCATGGCCCCTTTCATCCCACTCTAATATTAATTTAATTAATTTAATTAAATTAATTCATTATCTCACAATATTTATTATTTTAATATCCTAATTGAGATAATGCCCACATATCCACCTCACCTAGACACCTCATCTAGCCACCTCACCCTAAGACCTATTCTTAGTATGTTGCCATAACTAACTAAGACCTACCTAAACCCTAAAAATCAAAGCCTATATTCCCTCTAACCACATTCCCACACATTAGAAAGGAAGCTTCTATTCTAATCCGTGGAGCAAACGAATGAGATCCCAGAAAATCAAGGGGATCTGCCCAATTTAGTAAACCTAGGAAATCCCACCCTAACCGACGCCGATTACCCTAAACCACTGCCGGTCAACCCAACCGCCATTGGTTACCATTTAACCCCCAAAACAACCTTATTTCGAGGTTGGCACATTTCTGAGAGATTGACACATCTTTTGAGAACAAGAGACGAAACCAGAGCTGCATGCAAGTAGAATGAGCATTTGTACACGCATCAGAGCGCCCATAGCCAACATCAGAAGCACCCATAGAGCCATCTAGCCTTCATGGGAGCATCCGGGGAAGCATCAACACCACATCAAGTTCCTTCCATTTGATCACCCACCATTTCCAACCAGACATCAAGCTCGTACAAATAGTAAGTGCTTTGTTAACCAACACTTGCCCATTTATCATTTGGTAGATTCTTTTACTTCTGTTATTAGTTTCTGCTCCCATTTCCATTCCACCACCATTTACCTCCATGCAAACTTGACCATCCCTTCACCCATACCCTTGAACTACCCATACCTGGATTTTAATCATTCATGTGCATACCTGAGACCCACACGAACCTTGTCATTGCCCTTCCATTTTCATCTAGCCTCAAATCTATCACCCCACCAAGTTTTTACTGAGTTTCCTGTACCATGACCATACCGATGCCGGTTACCTACAACCATCGCCGGTTAACCTAAACCGACATCGGTCATACCAAATCGACGTTGGTCTCTATGTTTTTGACCAGAAACCAAGAATAGAGCTTCCACTCTCTACCCAATACCCAAAACGGCCCAGAACCTGACCCTAACCAATACTTGTATTCTAACAGAGACCTTGACCTTCAGATTCAGTCATAGCTTAGCCTGTTGTGAACGAATTTGCTTATTGTAGATGAATGAGATACCTAAATCATTTTAACTACAGTAGGATTTCCTTTATTGTTGGCATTAAGTTGTTTTAAACAGTGGATTGACACCGCTTAGGAAGTATCACACTTCCCGGATCTAGCATATGCTTAAAAAGCGGGTCCATCGCATATACTTTGTTTAACTTTTATTTTGGGGTCTTGTTTCCATTTCAGGTAGTTCCTCCAAGTAAAAAGGAAGCTCTCACGATCAGTTGTGGATCAAGAAGTCATACACGCACAACAACCTACAACCAACATTTCGACAGGTATTCCTCCTAGCCCTTTACCCTTATCTGTTTCGTCAACATTTGAAGAAATGATCTAGAATCGTGTGAAACACATACCATGCTCTTGTGATGGATTTGCATGGTTTGAGAATAAGGAGACTAACCAAGATTCCATATTCATACTTATGATACACTAAAATATTTTTCATCCAATGAAAACTTTGCTACTTGTTTGAAATCCTTGTATCTTGAACTTCCACTTGATGTTTTGTGATTATGAGAAACCATTCCTCCATGTTCTTGAAAGTGGAAACATTGCATTTATCCTGAAACATTCATCATCCTTGAATTGTAACATGAAATCATTCCTTGAATCAGTGAGGCACTTAGAAGAAGTGAGAACAAACTGATTCTCTTCCCATTCAACAACTTCTTTGAACCTTATACTTTGTTTCTCTAAGCAATTTCTTTCGGAAATAGAGGCTACACCAATGGCATGAAGGTATTAATCAATTGAATTAATGTTACAACATGGAAACATGTTCAAGACCAATAGGGGCTTTGGAAACAATGAGTGCAATCTAATTTAGAAACCATTCACAAGATTCTTACACATTCTCACTTAGTTTTTTGAACAATTGTTGTCAATACCTACCAGCTCAAAATTGACTTTGACATCATTTTTAAAACTGCAATCCTTGATTTGGTCATAGAAGCATTCATCACCCTTGAGTGAATATTGCAATATGGATTCTTTTTCCAAATTGGTAGGGCATCCAAAGGTGGTGAGAACAAGTTGATCTTGACTCCACTCACAAGACTCCTACACCTTTTCACTTTGTCTTGAACAATCACCTTTAATAAAAATTAACTCAACATTTTCTTTACTATCATCCTTCATGACAGAGATGTTTCCTTCAAGGTTGAGAATATTCATAGGAGACTCAAGAATATCCTTTCCTTTGCATTCATGATCTTCTTCACAAAACAAGATAGAGGAATTTCTTAATGAAAGTGGTTTCAACAATATTATCATTTCATTTGATTTTATTTGTCCCCGATGATGGGTCCAAAATTATGACCTCAAACATTGGACTTTTTAACTCTTACACAATTTTTCCAGATAAAATGATCACTTTGTTAAACTATCAAAACATTAGAAAATAAAAGATAGAGGAAGACTTACCTTCGTACTCATGCTCATCTCGCCCAAGATTCAAAAATAACATTGAGATTATTTGTTTTCTCCATCTCATCATCAAACATTGGTGCATGGAAATGATAAATGCAACTTGCCTCAAATATATCATGCATTTCCATGGCCCAATTTGGGATCTCAAGATTGAGTTAAGGATCTTCAATTTCTTCCATAGTCTTCAAAACTTCTTACAGTGACTACTCTTTCAAATTTGCAATATGCTCATTGTCATCTCCATTAGAAGACTTATTGCACTAAGCCTCAAGGGGATTGTTAAAAATATGATTCATACATGGTCAAAATTCATTTGAAGAATCCACATTTTCTTGTGTTTGTGATTCTTGTCCTCCAAGGCTCACCTTCTTGTAAAAATGGGCATAGTTGATTTTCAAAATTATCAGGAAAGGAGAAAAGATCCAAGCTATGTGGGAAGGGAAAACATTTGAGCTCAAAATACATTAGGTAATCCTCATGATATGAGGAGGAATGCATTGTTGGGGTAGAAATATGAGAAAAAATTTCAACTCTATCTTGATCATTCCTTATTAAAATATTCTTGCTCGCACAAAAAGGAAAGACTTTATACTTACTATGATGATTGTCACCGTGTTCCTTTGGTGAGGATGGTGAGATCATATCTTTAGAGTGGTCATGCTTAATTTTCTCATCCACCTTGGTTTCGAGAAATAAAATGGACATCTTCCATTTTCTCAGCCATGATTAGATCAAGAAGGTAATTTGATTCTCCTACTATCTCCATTTAATCATTCAACATTTCTACATCACTTGAAGAATCAGAATTGTAAAGGATATTATTATCCATGATTACCTCAAATTCATCATATTTAGTCTGGGATGTAGGATTGATTTCTAGTACATCTTCATGATTGATGGAGTTCTCGAAAAGTTCTAGATCATCTATTGTGCAAAAATAATCTTCCTCTCTTGAATCCCTTGTTTCTCCAATGGTTTAATAGCTTCACGGGAAATAAATTTCATTGAATCACTTACAATGTTATTGGTGGGCATACCTTTCTTCTCCTTTTCACCATCCCACAATGTTTTTAGGATCTCTTCCTTAGCTTGTAGTTCACGATGGAACTTTGTGATCATTCCTCTAAGGAATTCTATCTGAGTATCAAACCTATATTACAAATCTTGCTTCTCTGATGTCATGAGTTGTAGATGTTTCCTCAATGGAAAATCCTCTCGGGCTATGGTGTGTGTGTCGAGTTGTAGCTACGAAGGTTAACCACCGGTATTTGTCGATGCCTCTCTATATTCCACCATTTTATGTTAGAACCACCTTGGTACTCGGTCTAGGAAAAAATACCAACATTGTTCCTTGTCATGCCCAGTCATAGAGTAATGTGCACATACCTAAGGACCATCACATTCTTCTTTGGTCCCTTGGTGACAATGTTATTCTTACAATGTAGATTGTGGAGTTCCCAATATAGTCCCTCGGCACATGGTCTCATTGATTTAAATTAATCATGTGCAACATAGTACCCAATATAGTGAGTACAATGGGCCATAGTATGAACTAGTACAAGTCCATATCACTGCTACTCGCATGTGAAAACCCAATTATTGATATCAAAATTTCTTGAGAGCAAGTTTAAGAGTGAAACTCTTGCTTTGAAAAAAAAACTTGATCCATAAACTATCCAAAAATATTCTCGACCAATAGATCCTTAGAGGAAACCCATTTGATTATGATTATACCCAAAAACATATCAAATTTAATCAATGTAATGCACGAATAAGAACCTACATTACACAAGATTTGATAACAATTTTTGGAAATTTCCCACGTCTCCTTGTTCATTAAAAAAATGAACTAATTCATTATATCAATCTGATCGTAAAGTAAAAATAAACTTATGATACTAAAATGAATGTGTTGGACCACGATTTCCGTTAGACCAAAACCATAGGTGTTAGTCTCCACTACAATCATCAGAGTTAGCATCTACGAGAGGTAGTTAGTCCATTGCATGAAACTCATGGGGAGTGTTGGACACACATGCCAACAATATCCCCTCGGTTACCCGAGTGAGTTTCACACTCGAGACATGTCACTTTGATCCCATTTGTTGGACCACGATTGTCGTTAGACCAAAACCCATAGGTGTTAGTCTCCGCTACAATCGTCAGAGTTAGGATCTAGGAGAGGTGGTTAGTCCATGTCATGAAACTCATAGGGAGCACTGGACACACATGCCAATAGAATGTTCAACCCGAACCTAGTACCAATCAATCCTATCAAATCTAAATTGGTCTTGGAAGCTCAAAGGTGCTCTAAAGACAACTCCCTAGTTTGAAATCTCCCGATGACCTCCACTCCATTGCACGGTCCTTGCCTCTATATGGAACTAAGTATACAATTGATGATGATCATATTCCAATCTATTGCATAGCCTCCAACCTCTATGCAAACCTAAGTCTGATCTAATGTCCGGTGTTAATGATGATAATCTTCCACTTTGTTACACTACCTCCATCCTCTACGCAGAGCTAATTAGGATCTGGTGTGGTCAATGAGCTCAATAATTATTATAATTATCCTCTATGGCCTATAAGAAATGAATTTGGTGATACACCCATTATATGAAGAATCAGTGCTCCATGTGCTTCTCCATTGTCTAGTCATGTCCCTCGGCTTCACAATGAAATTTCTAAATCCCACTCGAGAATAAGGATTCAATTTGGCCTTAATGACTACCGATGATTTAAAAATAAAAAATCATGATTTTACAATGTTGCATGTATAATAATAGGTCTTATCTCATCATAAATGCCTATTATAGGTCTTTTAATATCATCATGCCTATTAAAAATAATAGGTCTTTAATCTCCTCCAAAATATTTCTTTATTTTCTCTAATGCCTTCTACACATTTTCCTCTCCTAATGTTTAGAGTAAATTTTACCTCTTCAACTTAACCTAATAAGCAAGATAATAAAACTTATCAAACCTTGAAATGACAGGGTTTATAGGTACCCATAGATGTGGATGGACAAGATTTGATTTTTGCGCTCCGTATATGCAAGAATTCCAGCTCCTCTCCTACGAGGAAACCTCGCACCCAAAGACACTAAACAAGATGGGATTAGAAAAATGTATGATAGATTACCTGGAAAGGGCCAATCCTCGAAAGTCAAAGGAATTCCTTGTAAGGATGTCAATCCATGTTCAAGAAATTAATCAAACAATGATAATATGATGATAGATAATAAAATGATAACAAACGATATAACCAATCAATGTTGGCTTGATGGTTTTTCTTGATCCAAAAGGAATTTGGGAATCACAATATCACTCAAAGGAGCAATGGTGTAGATGGATATGCACTCACAAAGGCAAGTGAGATGATGTGTTTGATTGAGATAATTGATGAAATGCAAAGGATGGCTCAAAGGAGCTGGATATGGCTCAAAGGAGCATGATAGGATTGAAAGATGCTCACAGAGACAGAGTGTTGGTCAAAATTGAGGTTTGGATATCAAAAAGGTAGGTTGTAATGGAAAAGGGGTCTAATAGATAGGAATCACCAACGATTGGGAAAATCATTGGCGATTAGGCCAAATATACACAGGTTGACAAAGGCCGAGACATGATTGATAAGATGTAATAATTAATGAATGATTAAGATGATAATGCATAAATAAAGTACCTACCTGGTTCCAGATGATAGGAAAGGATGAGAATAGGTGTTACCCAGAGCTGTAGATGTCTAAAGGGATCACTGATTTAAGCATATATGAGAAGGTTGTGGATGATGGTTTTGTTGATGGTGAAGCTCTGGATCTGATGAAAAACCAACCTTTGATGTTTTGACGATAACTTGAGAACCGTAGCTCTATTTTACAAAATAAAAAATGTGTCGAAAGATGACTTCAAGATATTTCCAATGATGTAGAGAATCACTAGTGATTTTTATGAATCACTAGTGATTTAGCCAATCTTTGGTGATTTTTTTGCAGGTCTAGAATTATTGGTGATCACTATAAAAATCACACAGATGCTTCTAGGTCCATGTTTTTTTCACATTTTGAAGCTGCAAGTTGTGAGAAATTGAGGAAGCATCCACAAGAACTGAATATATACCGAATTGAGCTCTAGGATATGTTGATAATTAGAATTTTTGGATTGAATTTTGGGAAACCTGGAGTTGTAATTGAATGATGATTTGTTGGTCCTGACAGGCTCCAGAACAATCCTCAAACTTGTTTGATGATTAGAAATGACTAGGATGGATGATATTGTGTTGACGTGGATGTAAGTACAACAACAATAGAATCTAATTAAAAAATGAGGTTTGAGAGTATGAGAAGATGATCTCGTAGAGAGGTTGCATTTTGGGCTTAAATAATCATTGGCAATTTAACAAATCATCGAAAATTTCAGGATTCTTGAGTTTGTTTTGGAACAAATTCCTAATTTAAACTTTTTGTTCAAAATTTCGAAGGATAGGTTTGTTGGTTTTTTTAGGGATGTGTTGACTAGCTAAGAAGTTGATGAAATAGATAGGATTTGTTTAGGATTTTCCTAAGTCAAGGCGATTAGGAATATTTCTAGATGATTTCTTAGGATTTAACTATTATACGAAAGGATAATAATGAGATGATAGGATATTGATTTTAATTAATTAAATAGGGACGTGTTTAAGATATGGGGTGTTCATGTATTAATTAATTAATTGGAAAAATATGGGAGGGAGTTTTAATTTTGAGTAATAAAAATGAGGAGTGATAAGGGGTGTAGATGTATTTAATTAATTAATTGTATAAGGATAAGGGGAATAATACTTAGGATTTTATGGGGTGTAACGATGATGTGGAAAATAAATAAATGAAGATAAATGTTAAATGTGGTGTAATTAAATGATGTTGTAAATGTATGATTTTTATAAGAATGACATGATGTAGTGGATTTACACGAGATAAGTATGGTGATGATGTTGATGTTGATGTACTTAATAAAGATGAGGGGTAATGATGATTTTATATGACTTAGGATAGGGATTAGATGTGATAACGAAGAGGTGCTAGTGGACGTGGACATGGGAATTAGTGGTGCTAATTTTAGGTGTCTACATTTTCCCCTTTTTGTTAAGTGGTTTGAGACAAGCCATGAGACAAAAACGAGATGCGATTGATGAAAATGCAAAGGATGTGGAAATATATAAAGAGGTGTTCCCCTAAAACTAGAGATTGATGGAATAAAAGGAATTGATCACGAGTTTAGAAAATAATGGAAAATGAGAGGTGATGCCCTTATGGGAGACTTGTATTTTGAAATGACCATATCGAAAAAAATTGAAACATGGTAGTAATCGTCTTCAAACACATTGGTAGGGAACATATCACAACCTCAAAAGAGACAAAGTCAATGACCTACGAACTCCGTGAGTCGGAAGACTACTATAATGATGGAGGGAATCCACTCGGATAGATGTACAAAGTCTATGAGACCGAAGGGTTAGAGGTAGACATCAAAATACGTGTAAAACTGTGAAGATGGTCAAGACAAAGGTCTAACTAGTGTCTAGGATAAAGAGATGAACATGCATGGCCACAAAGGTGGAATTTTTGATGAGGTTAGATAACATATGGTGCCCCATATATGAAAAAAATGATTATGGTTTGACGAGGTCAAAGGACCAAAAGCTAACATTGCCAAAAAGGTGGGCTTACAAGACTAATATGGTTTGACATGATATAAGGTCTTGACAAAGTGATAAGAGGATCAACGCTCAAGGAGGAATTTTATTTGACACATGCTATTTTTGATTGAATAAATGTGATGTTTTAGACACAATGAAGTCATGTTGAGATGTATTGAAGATTATGTTGATGTTAAGAGATGTTAATGTTTTATATTTTATTTCTTTGTGATGATGTTGATGTTGATGTTAATGATGTTTTAGATGTTGTTGGTATTTTTAGGTGATGATGTTGATGTTGATGTAGATGAATTTTTTATTTAATGTTTGTCACAACCATGGTCAAGAATGAAATGTGGATTGATTGCTTTATACTGGATTTGATACATATTTGATGGGAAGCAACAAATGAAAGTGCTTGCATTTTTTTCCTTTACAACAGTTGTTAACAAATGACTAACAATGGGTAGTCACACATAGGATTTTGAATACAAAGATAAAGTGAAAAAGTGTACCTTCCTAGAACATGAGAAGGGATGACATATGTAGGTCGTATTTAAAAAGAGGGTTCTCCTTTCAACAGGTTCATAGGAAATGCCCCAACTTTACATTATTTGATTTTTGAAGAAAACTGATCAATACGGGAAGTTTTCTATAATGGGAAAGTTGATCGATGCGGGAAGCTCTCCTAGATGTTTTTGATATTTTGACTTTTGAAGGCTGATCGATGTGGGAAGCCTTTTTTCATAGGTAGCCATCCTTCGAGGGTATGGTCTACAATTTTGACTTTTGAATTTTGATTTTTAAGATAGTCATCCTTCGAGGGATTGGTCTATGAATTTGATGGGTAGTTTTCCTTCGAGGGACTCATCTATCATTTATTTTGACTTTTGATAAATGCATCCAAATAATTTTAATACATATATTTTTAGTTGAGGGCAAGACCCTAATAGACTGTTTCGAGGAGGGGAAAAATATATGTGCATGACCTACACATGTGTGCCCCAAGACATGTTTTTGGTTGGTATACAAGGTAGATGAGTGTAATGATTGTGGGGTCCCTACTAAGGAGGAACTTATCCATGTGAAAGATGCAATGAATAGAGCCATGGTGCTCATCTTTAAGGTTTGTGAGGATAGTGATGGAAGACCACATGATTTCAAATCATTACAATAATAAGATGACTAGTTGATAGTGAAATAAGATCTTTGATGTGACTACTATCTTGACAATCAACATGTTAATAGTAGTAGAAAGGCAACACATGCAAGACATTCAAAGGTTGACCCATGCTATATGGACTGATCCAATAAGGGTAAAACTTTCCACGTTTAGTCCTTCCCAGAGTAATGACATTTTGATTTGATTATATAAAATAGTTTTTAGTGAAGATGTGCAATGGGAATGTGAAGGTAAATACTTTCAAGTCTTTGTAGAGAGGAGTCCCCTAGCATATTGTGGTGGATAGAAACAATGTTCACTATGAAAGGAACAATACCTCTCAGGTTAGGATGATGAAATTTTGATCTTGATTGATTGAGTATATGGTAAACAAATGGAGATGTGGAGATTTTAACAAAGGATTCATGAAAATGTGGGTTGGTAAAGAGGGGTTAATAATGAGGCTTTGGTTTTACCTTTTCTTCATGTATGTTGATTTTGGATTCGTATAAGTGGGTGAACCACATTGATTTGAGACAAAGGACCTTCAATGAAAGGTGATGAGAAGCTGGATGAAAAATGTTTGTCAATATTTGGTCGAGTACAACCTCCTAGTCCTGTTGATGTCAGTAAGAACACTATTAATGACTTGGATGTAGATGTTAGCGAGGTTGAAGGACCTTCAATGGAAGGTGCTGATAAGATTGAGGGACCTTCAATGGAAGGTATTAACGAGATTGATGGACCTTCAATGGAAGGTGTTAACAAGATGAAGGGACCTCTAATGGAAGGTTCTAATGAGTTTGTTGGACCTTCAAAGGAAGGTGCTAACAAAATTGATGGACCTTCAATGGAAAGTTCTAAAGAGATGTTTGAAAAGGTCTGCTAATGAAAGAATTAGGATGTCCCCTTGACTTACAGATGTCCTTGAGGACACTGACGAGGATGGAGATGTTGGTAATGTTGATGATGGGTTAGGATGGTCCTCTTCCTAGGAGAAGATAATTGATGAGGAAGATTCGTTGGATTATGGCTTTCAATGCTTTACAACTTTCTGTATTATGACCTAGGCTTCTATGATAGGCACATGTTTTGTTTTGATCGTACCATGTGGGTTTTTGAGTTTGTGGGTTGGGTGTTTTAATTGGTGGTAATGTGATGAGAGAATAATGTATGAGTCTCTCGAGGATTTTGATATAAGTCCCTTTTGGAGGGTTTGGATTAATGGATTTTTAATTTGGGTTTTGATTTACGAGAATGCTTAGTAGGATGCATATTTTGTTTAGATATAGTTAGATTAGATGTCATATGGTGTTGCAACATCGTAGGAATGTTTTGAGGTTGATAAGAAGGATAATGTGACCTAAGAAAGGGGTTGATAAAATTGGATGAGGGATGAGGTCCCAAAATGGATGAGGAGGGATGAATAGGGTATGACTGTGTGTAGTATTGAGATAAAGGATGGGGTCCCAAAATAGATGGCAAGTATGATGACATGCACTTTGGCTTTGTAATTTTAATTTTAGGAAAAGGAGGAGTTTTTACGATAGATGAAGAGGATGAGGCGGCGGATGTGATAGGTTTTGAGTTTGTAACATTTATTTCAGATATATGAGAGGGACTCACGTTAGATAACAAAGGTGTGGTTTTGATGTGATGGTATTTGACTGCATAGTGTCTGATTCAGGACAAGGTTCTATGTTAGATGGTAAGTGATGATCTATAGATAAGATTGGATCGAATCGGATGAAGGAGACATTGCCTCTAGACATGATTGAGGTGGATTAAAGAAGTTTTCTAATTATTTGATTAGTTCAATGAATGGTGGGATATCAAGATTTTCAATTACAAAGGATTCTTTAGTAACAAATTCTAAAGTGGAATATGAAGATTGCAAGGAGGTAATAGGTGTTTGAATAGGGACACTGGTAATTTCAATGTATGAGTATCATTGGAAGGAGGATCTAGGGGTGTTGAATCTTTGAGAGGAAGCACTGATGATGAAGGGGTCTCCTCATGGGGGAAAAATTGTGTAATAACATTGATGGTATGACTGGAAGGATGTATAGTATCCATATGAATTAATTCAATCAAGAGTTTCGTCCGGAGAATAAGTAACGAAAATCCTCGTGTGGTATATTCATTATGGGAAGACCTAGGGAGTTATATGTAGTTTGATCTGAATCATAGGAAGTCCTAGGGGATTCAGGTGGAATGTGCATAAATTGAGGATCAAGATGGGCCTCTTTAAGGGCTTGGATTTCTAACTTCTTGGCCATGGAGAAAGCTTCATCAAAAGTTTGGAATGTATGGATTTGAAGAGTGGATGAGATGTGATGAGAACATGATCGAGTGAACAACTCAATTAGTTATGTTTGCAGAAGTGGAAAGGACAATTGATTGACAATGTTTTGCCATCTAGTGAAAATTTTTGCAAGGGATTCATTTTCAAACTATTTGATGGTAGCAAGATCAGAGATGGTGATTTTGTGAGTGACATTGGCAGCAAATTGATTGAGAAATAACATGGCTAGCTATGTGAAAGAGACCAGAGTGTCGAGGAAGGGAGTTGTACCAATCCAAGGCAAGTCCTACCAACGACATAGGAAAGGTTCTAAGAAGAAGATATTGATCATGGATGATAGGATAACATGAGTGTCTAAAGGATAATATGTGTTTTTGAGGATCCTCCTATTAGAATTTGAGGATTCTAACAAAAACGTATTTAATCAACTTAAATATTACATAATGTTACGATAAATATTTAAATAAAGATTACATCATAACATAAGTAAATAAAGAAATACTTATATAAATAAATAACATAGGTGACACAATATTTATACTTGGAAAACCCCAATAAGATAAAACCACTTTGAAAATAACCTTTTACTTCGAGAACTTATTTTACATCCAAAGAAGATCACCTTCTCCTTTGAAACCCTATTTACCAAGGGTAAAACCAAACCACTTGATTTGCACACCTTTGATATATTTCTTGAATATATCAAATGAGGACCTAAAATCATTTTTATATAAGGTGATTGGGTATGTCTCTCGACCCACCTTTTCAACCTAAAATGGTTGAAACATACCCAGTAGGTTTATAATATTTAATAATAGAAATAGAAATATTTCATATTATTAAATATTAACCTATATATTAGTGATGGACCCATATATATTAAGGGTTAGCCATACCTAGGTTAGCATATTTAATAATAGAAATAGAAATATTTCATAGTATTAAATATTAATCTATATATTAGTGATGGACCCATATATATTAAGGGTTAGCCATACCACTTAATCATTATGTTCCAACACCTCTTGGCCATAGAACAAGGTGAAATCTTGTAATTCCCAATGCGGAGGGTATGATTTACATGATATTGATGGATGGATGGGTTCATTACAAACCTGATCATAAGTGAGGATGTGTTTGGATCCTTTAGTAGGAGAGTCTAAATTGTATAATCTATTTGAAAAGTCTTGTAAAGGATCATTTGTTGGAGTAGATGTGAAGGAATTATTAACAAGAGGATGTGATTGATTTGGATGTGAATTAGGATAATTTTGTTGTAGAAGAGTTTGATGTGGAATTTGATAAGGAGTGGCCTGAGATGATACTGATTGTAAAGCAAGTTGTGATGAAGGAATATGTGAAGACATGTAAATATATTGAATAGGTTGTTGTTGAACGAGAGGGGCTGATTGGGCCTAAGAAAGGATATGTGTGTAGGTTTGAGATGTCTAAGATACTAAAAATGGGATTGAAGTAGAGATAGATTGATTAGATGAAGGATAGGGAATATTAAGATTCTGATGTAATTGTGATGAAGGAGAGGTTGTGGAAAATATTGTTTGAGTGGATAGGGGCTGGGAAGCAATAGTTTGGAAATAGCTTGGTTGTAAAGAATAATCATAAGTTTTTTTAAAGGGGTTATTGTATGATTGCTTGGATGAGTTTGAAAGGTGGAATTTCCATAAGAAACATAGGATGGTCTAGATGGATCTAGTAACATTCCAGATCTAAATGATGTTGAATGAGATGCAATGGGTTGATCGAACTAATAAGGACTAGATCTTGCATAAGTAATGTTTTGATATTGATAAAAATATGATTCATAATGATTATAAGGATATACAAATATAGAGGATTGATCCATTTTAAACAATAATCAACTGAAAATGATATAGAAAAAAATCCTAAAAGAGATTTAAATATAACAAACAAGTCAAGCAGAAGAATTTTAATTATCTTGATTTAATTAAAAAGAATGAAATGTGTAAAATGGCTAATAGGGTCCTAAGAAATGGGAAGCTATGGATGGTTTCAGGTATGTTTAAGGGAGGAGTCCTCAATATACCTGAAGGTACATGAGGCCCAACGTTGTACTACTACTCGATACGAGTTTGGTAATGGGGCGTAACCCCTCACTTCACGGTCCCACAATAATAAGGGTGTCAGTGCTAAGCCAACATATACCTATAGATAGATGATTATACTAGGCTAGAACACCGAGTCGCCTTATCCTCTTGGTGATGAAATCTAAGTAGGTATCCACCTAGGTAGGAATTGTTTGAATGTGTTTTGTGTTTATGTGGTTTGGTTGTGTGTGACGGAAAAAAATTAATGTAAAAATTTTCCACCTATCTAATACTATGTAAAAGAAGGATGAATGATTCATTTTAAAACCCAAATAGAAATGTTGTTTTCGATGAAAACAATCAAACAAAATGTAAAATTGAAAGCAAAAAGAAAGTTTTTTAGGACTCACCGTTAAACACTCCTTTTATATTTTTTTAGCAATGTTTAAAGCAAGCAATCCAACAATCCAAAGACACGAACTTTCCAAAGTTAATGCCCTACAATCGGGTTAGGGAAAACAACAAGCACAAAGAAACAAACAAGAAGAGAAAGACATTGTTAGGCTAAAGAAAAAAACAAAGAAATTGCAAGCGATTTTTACACAGAGAATTAGAAAAATAAAAAAATGTTATTTTATTGATAAACTAAAACAAAAAGACAAGGGACAAGGTCCCACCGAGCGTGCTTGTAATGTTTAGAGTAAATTTTACCTCTTCAACTTAATCTAATAAGAAAGATAATAAAAATTATCAAACCTCAAAATGGCGGGGTTTAGAGGTACTCGTGGATGTGGATTGACAAGATTTTATTGTTGCGCCCATATATGCAAGAATGTCAACTCCTCTCCTACGAGGAAACCTACACTCAAAGACACTAAACAAGATGGGATTAGAAAAATGTATGGTGGATTTCCTAGCAAGGGATAGTCCCCAAAGTCGAAGTACTTCCTCATAAGGATGTCAACCTCGCACTCTAGAAATTAATTGAATAATGATAATATGATGATAGATAATAAAATGATAACAAACAATATAACCAATCAATGCAAAGGAAAAGGGACTGACGTGGTCCAAGGCTATATGTTGGTCCGATGGTGGTTCTTGATCTAAAGGGACTTTGGGAATCACAATATGGCTCAAAGGAGCAATGGTGTACATGAATATGTGCTAAAAAAGGAAAGCGGGATGACTTGTTTGATTGAGATAGCTGATGAAATGCAAAGGATGGCTCAAAGGAGTGTGATAGGACTAAAATATGCTCACACGCATGATTCTTGGTCAAAATTGAGGTGTGGATATCGAAAGGCAGGTTGTAAATGGAAAAGGGGTCTCGATAGATAGGAAACACCGGTGATTAGGGCCAAATATACACAGGTTGACAAAGGCTAAGACATCATTGATAAGATGTAATAATTAATTAATGATTAAGATGATAATGCATAAATAAAGTACCTACCTGGTTCCAGATGATAGGCAAGGATGAGTGTAAACATCCAAAGGGACCACTAATTTAAGTAGATATGAGATGGTTTTGTTGATGGTGAAGCTTTGGATCTGGCGAAATACAACCTCTCGATGTTTTGATGATAACTAGAGAACCATAGTTCCATTTTACAAACTAAAAATGTGTCGAAAGTAGCTTCAAGATATTTGATGCGAGATAATCACTTTTTATGAACCGCTAGTAATTTAGCCAATATTTGGAAATTTTCCAGGTCCAAATTATATTGGTGGTCACTATAAAAATCACAGATACTTCTAGGTCCATGTGCTTTTCATGTTTTTGAAGCTTCGTGTTGTGAGAAACTAAGGAAGCGTTTACAGAGAACCGATTATATATAGAATTGAGCTCTAGGATATGCTGATAATTAGAATTTATGGATTGAATTTTGGGAAACCTAGAGTTGTAGTTGAATGATGATTTGTTGGTCTTAATAGGCTCTAGAACAATCCTCAAACTTGTTTGATGATTAGAAATGACCATGCTTTGGATGATATTGTGTTGACGTAAATGCAAGTACAATAGCAATAAACTCGATTGAGTAGGCGAAGATGATCTTGTAGAGAGGCTGCAATTTGGGCTTAAATAATCGTTAGTGATTTAACAAATCATAGGAAATTTTGGGATTTTTGAGTTTGTTTTGGAAAAATTCCAAATTTGAAAATTTTGTTCAAATTTTCGAGGATGGGTTTGTTGGTTTGTTCAGGGGATGTGTTGTACTAGTTGATAAGATGATGAAATAGATAGGATTTGTTTAGGATTTTTCTAAGTTAGCACTTAGGAATATTTCTAGATGATTTGTTAGGATTTAACTATTATATGAAAGGATAATCATGAGATGATAGGATATTGATTTTAATTAATTAAATAGGGATGTGTTTGAGATATGGGGTATTGATATATTAATTAATTAATTGGGCAGAGATGGGAGGGATGTTTAATGTTGATTAATAAAGATGAGGAGTGATAAGGGGTGTAGATGTATTTAATTAATTAATTGTATAAGGATAAGGGGAATAATACTTAGGATTTTACGAAGTGTAAGGATGATGTGGCAGATAAATACATGAAGATAAATGTTAAATGTGGTGTGATTAAATGGTGTTGTAAATGTATGATTTTCATAAGAATAATATGATGTGGTGGATTTACACGAGATAAGTATGGTGATGATGTTGATGTTGATGTTCTTAATAAAGATGAGGGGTAATGATGATTTTATATGACTTAGGATAGGGATGAGATGCGATAATGAAGAGGCACTAGTGGATGCAGATACGAGAATTAGTAGTGCTAATTTTAGGAGTCTACACCTAAATCTCCTTTTCTCTTGCTTTCACGAGGAGAGCTTGTTTTTTAATGGAGGCGGGTGAGGGGTTTATATGCCCCTAGCTTTGCTAAAGTTCTATGTTAAAGCCCTTATCATCCGAGTTAGCACTATTTCACATGACTAGGTGGGCTGGTTGGTCCTTACGAGTTGGGCAAGGGGAGGTTATCAATTTGAATCACATGCCTAAGGTTTTTTCCGTAGTTTTTGGTTCCCATGTGCCACATCTTTGACCCGTGTTAGTTTTCCTCTGTAACATTCTTTTGACGACATGTCGCCGTAACTTCACCACCATATTTGTGTCGACCACACATTGGTCACTATCGAGTCTTCCCATATGTCCTGTCTGCCTGTAGCTACCTTCCACGCCACACATCCATTTCCCTATGTCTAAGTCACCCGCTCCATTGGCTATGTCGCAATGCATGGGTTTTGTCCCACATTGATCGAGGAAGGTTTACAATAGTACTTTATATAGCCCGTTTTCGCCGTAGGTGTTTATGGCTTCACTACATCTCCGCGTTGTTTTGTCGTAGCTCGCCGAGTATGTGGCATGGTTGGTGGAATACCACATTGGAAACTTATCTCACTAGCCATGAGCTCACCAAGCTTCTCGCTTCTATCAAATTGGTCTTAACTCGTTGTTAACTCACCTATGAAACTTGATTATAGCTCGCAGAGGTGGCTTGATCAATTCACCAAGTAGCTCGATGAGTTAATTATCGTATTACGGTGGCTAGATCCCCCTCCGAAACAAAAGTTGACACCAAAATTGAAAACATTTTTGTCACAGTCAAAGACTTCCACTATCGATTAGATTCACAACCTTCATTTTTCTCCGTGACCCTTGATAATGTTGTGACGAATCATTGCCCAACCGGAATGCAATGTGCCTAGTCACTACTTTACCTATGTTTGGTCTCTGTCTTGTAAACATTATTTTCTTGCACAAACTGGATCTAGAGTGTACACTATTCATTCTCGGATGCTCCAATAGGCTCTGAAAATATCTTAATGACTTCTACCACACTATAATGATCCCTTTGATTTGATCTCTGATCATAATTGTTGTGCCTTAGAATGTTTTGTTTTACAAATGTGACCAAAATGATACCTTAAGACCTCCATGAAAGATTTATTTCCTTTATTTAGATATGCAACCATCTCTAAAACCTTTTAAGATTTCAAAAAGTAGTGAAATGACTGCAAATAGATCCTACTACAACTTTCTACACTCAAAACAGAGACTTTATGTATTTAGCGTGTGGAACGAGGACCTGCTATTTTGGGATATTTTACCTGTGTTGCTTAAAAATTAACTTATTGACACTCTAAATTACTCAATTAAAATTTTCTAATGATTTTTAACCTTTTTTAAGCACTTTCTATTTTTAGACAGCTTGCCTTTTGTTTTTTGCTTTTTTGAATTTTTTTCTTTGGTCAAAATTGCCTAGTTTGTCATCTCCACTATTCTTTGAGTGCATTGATCACAGAGGGTTTAATTTTTTAGGAATATTTATATTTATAGTAAGTTACAAGACCAGATACTTACTATATTTAGAAATAGTACTTTCTCATGTCGATTGTAGTGAAAATTTCATCACCGGATTCGTATCACTTCCAGGACCTCGTGCTTTAACTTTTACCTCGATCCGCCCATTGGAATGCTCGAAACTAAAAAAGTATTATCCTATGAAATAAATTAGGTTTTATACCATTATATAAACTAGTTCATCATCTACTATGATGTTACGGTGTTCTTGAAGGCTCCTAGGATGAAGGGAAATTGAGAAAATCTCGCTTTGATTCCATTCACCGGTTTAAGATATGAGTTTTTCAAGTTTTGATGCATATGACAGCCTTGGATGAATTTTGACATGGTTTCTAGAAAATTTTAAGTTTTTTTATGATCTTACTCAAAAATCATGGATTTGATATGAAATAATTAGGTGGGAAAAGCTTATTTTATGTTTTAAAACTTTACGATAGTGTTTTTAATTCACGAGAGAGGTAGAGTGAGAAGAAGCAAACAAAAACCTTTAGTCAATTTTGTGTTTGAAAAAAATGGGGGTGGGACACATTTTATATTCCACACTATTTCCACTATCCCGGGATAGTTAGGATAGTAAAATTACCCCCTTACTCTGAGCATGACAAGTGGTGGAGCGGGATATGGGGATATAGGAGGTGAGAGAAACGCACGTGAGCACTGAAAGGAAAATATTCGATCATATGGGGAACCCGGGAAGGGGCTAAGAGTGATGAAAAATTTAATGTTCCCACTTTCCCTAATTTTCCTGGGATGGTTGGGATAGTAAAAATGCACCCATGGGTAGATGATAGAACTTAGCCAATTTGCAAGCAAAACAACTTAGCACCATGTTAGGCAAATGAAAGATCACATGAGGGACCAAGAGAAAGCGCCGAGGGGCGGCACTTTTTTTGTCCCTATTGTCCCCATTATCATAAATTTATATAGGATAGTTGTGAAATTTGGGATATTTTGGACATTCAAGAAAGTTGGGGTAACTGGGATGGTAAAATGCGCCACCCACCCAACTAAGAAAATGACTAAGTCCCTGAATCTTGAAATCACTTTTCCGGAGCCCCTGGAACTCTTTTTATGAAATATTTTATATAATTTTTACTCCAAATATAATTTAAATATCAATGGTATGGTTTTCATGACCTTATTCTACCTTCTTATCTAAAAAATCCACTTTTCCAATTGGGACCGTAAGGTGATTCTTTGAAATTAAGTTACCTTGAGAAGTGCTTGGGTCTTGTGAATAATGTGAAAATTACATCATGTAGATAATTGAACCAGATTTAAGATGAAATATTGTTTTACCTATAACTCCTTGCATATCTCCCTAAATTATCCTCTCGAATCTCATGTGTCATTTTAGACTGCAAGCTCCTCGACCCTCAAAAAGTCAGTTTTCACTATTCTTATTCCCAACCCTCTAAACCTTCCTAAATTTTCCTAAAATATTTCTATTACATTTTTAACTCCTTGATACCACTCCCAAATTATTTAGGGCTTTCACATATATCCCAAAGGGTGAACACGTGTCTTGGAAAGGCCAAAAATAGCCTTTCTAGGCTTACCAAAGAATTTACCTTTTGAAGCAAAGCACTCAAGTGGCATGAGTGACCTCGTATAAAAATTTCAATCACTTGGGAAGGTATTTACATCACATATGAGGTTATACATATTTAGTATAGGCATGACACGAGAGGACATACTGATCTGGAGGGATATTCAAGAGGGTTTTCAAGAAAATTTTGACACTAGGGTTAAGTTGTCATGTTTCACCATTAATTTTTTTCCTTAGAAAAACACATGACAACACCTTCATTTATCCAAAATGTAAAATATTCTACTGGTATGTCTACTACCACAAGATCATCCTTGAAGTTTTAAATTTCAAACATTTTCCACAGTGCCCCGTAAGTCTAAATTTGGAAAATGAAGATTTTCAAAAAGCTCTTGACATGATAGATTTGATGATAGGTGACCGACCCACAAATTTGTAAAAACTAAATCCACTAGTCTCTCTACTATTCCTATATCCTCCTTGATAAATTTTGACACTTCAAAAAATCATAGAAATTCAACCATAAATCTAAATATTTTGATATTTAAATTTATAAAATTTCCTCTATTATTGCGAAAAATATAAGATCAAGTTTTCAAAATCATTTAAAAAATGATAAATAGTGTGAAATGGACATAAAATAATAGTTATGGCTCAAATAATAATACCCAAAGGATAATTTTGAAAACTCGTATGAAGGGTTTGTAAAAATTGTTAAATCCTCAATATTATAGTCTACATGGTTATGACTCACTCCATGCATAAACATTGTGCAAATGAGGTATATCATATATTATATCCCATAAATATACAAAGAGATAGGGGTGAAATATCAATATTCGGGTTTTCTTTATTAAGATTAATTACTAAGTATTATAAATTAGACTAAAAATCCAAATGGTTAATCACCTATCCTAATATCATTAACAATACTTATTTTTTTATATAGACTCTAGAAATTTAGATTAAAAAAACTATGGGTTAGGGTTTGGAACATAATCACCAAAATTTAGATGAGGCAAAGTGAAAATGACATGAAAGTTTTCAAATAAGTTGTGCAAAGTTTCGTTGAGCTGCCCTCGAAAATTTGTGGAGCTTAAAATGAGAGGAGGAATTTTTTTCCTTGTAGGGAAAAAAATTCTTGGGTAGATTTGTCTTATGTGGGTGGTTTTTTCTGTACAGGTTTGATTTAGATTTTGGATTCATTATTATGATATTTTTCATTTTAAGTTCTTGATTATGTGCTTAGATTTCAATGACCACAATTTAGTAGCTTAAATAAGGCCTTCTTATTCTTTAAACCATACCTTTCTCTTTAAAGACCTAAAAAAATTTAAGTACAAGTGGGCCATAATGACCTCACCCTACCCCGTGATGTGATGAGTATTGTACTATGTACCAATACTTTAAAGATGGATCAAACCTCATAGTCCTCCTTCCCGGTGAATGTTTGCACATGCTAAATAACATAATTACCTCCAACACATGGTAATGATAATTGGTGTAGACTATAGCTTGTGAAAAATTCCGAGGGAAGTTGTATAAGATGTATTCAAACTTAGTGTTGGTTGATGTACTAGAGAAAATGATTTTGGAATAGGGTTATTTGTTGTGATCTCCCAAGAAACTCAAAGATGTGAGAGAGGAGGTTCTTTAAATGGGTGAGGTAAGTGTGCTTTTGTAAGTGATTATTACAAAAAAAAATCCTCTTAATTGACACTAGGTTGACTGGGATAACTTTTCAATTTGAAAAGTGACTGTTAAGTGAGTAGAGGAAAAAAATGTTAGCTTTGAGACAAAATCATCACTTCATTTTTTCCATCATAAAGTAGTGACCGATAAAGGTGGAAACTCGCTTTGACAATTTGAAATGGTGGTCAATGTCTGAATATGTGTTTTATATTCAACAATTTTTTTTTGACTAGTCAAGGATGAGTAACAAGTGTGACCTAATAGTCAATCAATGCTAAATTGAGTGAGATGCATGTAGTAATTAGTCATTTAAGTGCACAAAAGGAAATGAGATTATATAGATGCCAAAGATAATCATGAAATGCCATCGGTCTAGTTTTAGGGTATTACTTTTGTCCACCATTTTAATGTAATAATTTAAATTTACATTATTAAAATAAATGAACTTGAAACACAAAATACTCATTAGGACAAGAAATGCATGAGGTTGGATTGTGTATGTTCTCTTCTTCTTTGCTTTTCCCATACATGTGAACATGCACGTTGTATACACCTAATTTTCACCTTTCATCTGTCATAATTGTTACCAACAATTTCCTTTATGCACATAAGTGTCAACGATGCATCTATTTCCGAGTAGGTGCCTTAAGGGGCATACTAGGATTGGGGAATGGTTATTCACCTAATCATTATGGGCTAGAGATGGTACAAAGAGAGTGTCATTGTTTGTTCTTGGCATTAGTTTTTATTGCATCTAGATATCCTTGTCCTCCTAGGACTCATGCATATCATATTCATGAATGTTTTCTTGCATTTCACCATTTTTCACCTTGTTTAGCCTTATTCACGATTGACGACACATTATTTTAACATTTATTTTTGTATCCCGTGCCAACACAATCACCCGTGGGCCATTATGTCATTGTCATATTTTAGAATGGCCAATGCCATCACCTTTGAACGATGACATCCTATATGTACCCTCACCTCATTTGACACTTAAAAAAGAGGAAACTAAGACATCTAAACTACCATTGCGCTCACTATAGCCTCTTTAATTCTACCCATTTGTATGTCATTACTTGTGTGTCTCCTACTGTTGCCTCGAATAACCTAGTTGAATGGATGAGTAAGAGTGTATATTATTGAGACATGTTTTGGACCACATACATTTTCTAGTGAACCCGACGTGAATCCTATATACTTCCTAATCAAGCATAGCTCTCTAAAATAACCCATCTTCATCTATTGAATTCGCTTAAGTATCCAAAACCACCCAAAACCCTAAAAACAAGTTTACACATACACTATCACCCAAGGGCAATTCTTTTATTTCTATCTTCTCATATTTAGACACCTTTGGTTGTTATGCAGACCTAGTTTACACATCCAACCCCATCTATTTGATCAGTTTTGTTCCCAGACACCTTCATCCCCGTGTGATTATTTTAGTGTAGGGCTAATTTTTTTATGTAGTCTGTATTTCGGACCTTTTATCACCAAGATCATCACTCCATCATGGAGTATCTGGGGTCTAGGGTCATCTGACTTTGTTGTGTAGTCATTTCTAGAAACCTACCTTCCTGAAGATAAATTTCCTTTTTGTATGGACTATTGTGTCATAGGAGCACCCAGAAAGAAGCCTTCTACCCATTGTAATGTTCTACCCAGGTGAGGAAGAAGAAGACCAAAATGATGAAACTTATGACCCACCTAAAATTTATAAATTACTAGCTTAATTTCTTCAATATAATAATGAGTCGGAGGAGATGCTTGAAAGCTTCTTCTTGAATTTATCTCTAAGAAAATTAGCCATAGGTGAGAAAGGGAGAAATATGCTGAAATAAGATCATCTGAGAATGTCTCCAATTCTGATCCTACCAATATCATTATTCAGCTTATTAACAAAACAAACCAACTACAATATTCCACTACATCTCAACTCTTGTAAATGTAAGCCAATATGGCTCATTTAGTCAACCTCCCTCCAATGGGATCTCAAGACATCACACCCTCTCCTTTTTCAAATGGGCCTAATGGAGTGCCCATCACACAACCCCAATTTAGAACAAAGTATTGAGAACAGTCTAACATGATCCATATCACCCTATATTGCTAGTATGGATATTGGTAACATTGCTCCATCTATCTCTTATGAAAAGTCTACTAATCCCACTCTTCACATAAAATCCTTCGACCATATTTACAAAGAATGGATCATGACCAACTCATACACAACCACTAAGCTCTTAGTTAAGACCCTTATTAGAGAAGCTTTAGATTGGTATCATACCTTGCCTCCCAATTCTATAGTTGAGCTAGAGTCCCTAATGAATCCCTAGTGAGTGAGTTTTAATATCACAACTTGCCTAAGAATAACATCAATCTTTTCATCAATTGCCAAAAATTAGAGATTGATTCAAGACAAGATTTCATTAAGCATTAGGAGATCCTATTCATGTGGGTGGAACATAACATGCCCAATGATAGCCTTTTTTCAATTTTTCTTATGATCCCTTAAACCTCACCTTCAATACAAGGTGATGTCCTTCTCTCCCACCTCTTTAGAATAAGCCTTTGAATAAGCTAAAAGGCAATATTATCTCATGAGGGAATTTGAGAAGGATCCTTATAAGACACAAACTATCAAGAAAGTCCAAGTTCTTCAACGACCTAAAAAAATGTGACTAATGACGGAGTCTCGGATACTCTTCCTTTTGTTACTTATTTAGTTAGGATTGTTTTCAATATTGACCAACAACCTTATCACAACAAGAATCAACCTAACTATCATCAACCACTGAGTAAGGAAGATTTGAAGCATTAGTTGCCTAAGTCGTTTACCACAATCTTGGATCCTTCTCAACCTATTCCTTATTAGCATGATGAGAGTAAGTTTTGTTAGTGGCACGTTAATTGGGTTCACTCGCATGATAATTTTCATGCAATTTGTATTGGTGTCATCAAATTTTTCTTAGGACATAATTTTGATTATGACATCATCACTCACAAGCACTTGACTAAAGCATTTAAAGCTCGTGACATGGCTCAAAAGATGGATCATCATGAAGCCATCAACAGGGCTAATGAAAAGCTAAAAATATTCTCTAATCCTATGCCTAATCATGATGTCACTTAAATATATAAAAAGCAAGAGAATTCTACCACTAATGTGGTTGAAATGGATTACCCTCTTGAAAATACAAAGTGACAATCAATAATGTAAAACATGACATAATTTATATACAACAAAAATATAATGTAGCATTCCAACCTAGGAATCACAATTTCATATACCCTTTTATACATCAAAATCAAGTTCCCCAAGTCAAAAATATCCCTCCCGCAAAATCCATCGACCCCATGGAAACTTTCCTAAAAGGTCGATTATTTTTAGGCTTGTTCCCCTATCTACAAACACCATCATCCCCTATGTAAACAAAATTTGTAGGGTTGATGGCATATAAACTGAACAAAAATCAGTTTTAGAATAATTTTTAACTATCCATGTTCATTTTGGATTTATTTCTGATGACTCATGACACTCTCAACCTACTGAAAATTCTATTCATGATGAGTGGTATCTTATTGAAGAAATTTCCAAAATTCTTGGTCTAATTCCCTTCTTGGAGCTCATGTGCACATCACCTCACCATTGTGAGAATCTCATGACTATGTTATTTGACATGAATATCCCTTTGGGGCATAGTCCTACATTTTTTGGATTTTAAAAATTATTTGTTGGTAGTGTGCAGAATTCTCCATTTATACTGACCTTGCCACATATACTCATTTTTGTATGTGATTCCCCTAGGTTCCATGATTCCAAATGAGATCTTACTTTGTGTAAATGATATGATGCTCTTCATCTAAATTTAGATCAGTCACACCATGGTTAAGTATGCTCTCATTGATAAGGGAGAAGGCATGTGTGTGGCCTACTTAGATTTTATCAAGACACTTGGTTAATCTATCGATAACCTAAAATCCACGCAAACTACTTGTCAAGGATACAAATATTGAAAATGCCTCTAAGAGGTGTGTTTGGTTACCCATCATTGTTCTCACTAGGAATTTCTTCTTCAAAGTCATGGTATTAAATTTTCCCCTATCTTATAACATTCTCCTAGGGTGGCCTTGGACTCATCATATGTGCATCATTTCTTCTTCCACATGTCAATGTGTGAAGTTCACTCACCAAGGATCTATTTATAAGATTCAAGGGACACTAACCCTTGGAACTATGATACACTTTAGCAAAAGGGGACATATAATCTCCCCATGCTTGAGGAATTATCACTAATCCCCTTTCAGAATATCAACACTTCAATTACCCCATAGATTCTCTTCACGGAAATGCCATCCATCATGAGTTATTTTGGTGCATGCCCCTAATGTCTTTAAATCAGATGACAACAAGCCTGATGAAATCACCCATAGAATCAATACTTACAATCTTCACGATCTCATCATATTTCAGCTTGCCTCCTTCTTTACAACCTCGTAGGAAGGAGCATTCACTTCTTGTAGTTATCTCAAAAACCCCATAATCCCCAAGAGAGCATATGGTACAACTCAAAACCATATTTGACTTTGTGTGTTGGATGCTTCCATGTCATATTACAATGATAGTTACACTCTAGATGACCCCCCATCTAGCTAGTTTTCCCATATTTGTGACCGAGAAGTCTTACATTACTAAGGAACCCTTCAAACCAAATTTACTCATGACATGAATGTTATCCTAGTACAATAGAAACCTCCAAGCACAATCGATGCTTCTTCCCCAATGGAGTTTGAGTTTCGATTGCTCCAAATGATGCACTTCGACATACTATAATAGATTAAGTGACCCATTGTCCTTGACAAAAGAACGGATCAGCAAAATTTCACTACGAAGTTGGTGATCTCATAGATGACAAGCCTATTTATTGTGTGATGCACATACTTAGCTTAGCCTCCTCTATTATGGTCATGAAATAATGATTTTAGAACCATATGTATCTTAGGTAACAATCTTGAACTCAGTCCACAAAATGGTGCTTATCCTAGCTCAAACCAGATCCTATTAATCACTCAAGTCTACATATATTATACTTAAACATCATTCAAATTGTCCTTTCATCATGATTATATATATATTTTTAAATGGGATAGGTGTACATTATTCCTCTATGAAGCTTACCTTAACTTTCCTTCATCAATTTGCAACTTCCATGAGCATTGGTTTACCTTGAAGACCACTAGGCATTTACAAGAGTATGGGTTATATGGTCATTCCTTGCTATGAAATATTTTATCCTTATTTCTCTGCCTCTGATATCTTCAAAACTTTGGTCTCCTCATCTCTAAGTACAAATAAGAACTTGATTTTCCAATCTCATTATCCAAAACTTTGGCTCAAGAACAAATAGTCTAGCAACAAAATTACGTCATGTATCTTTTTCTTCACAAGGTCAATTTCTATAAAAATTTGATATAGTTCAGAAATATATACAAGGAACATATGTTATAAATTTCATCCATTTTTGGTGTGGTATTCAAAATTTATGATTGTTTTCCCGAATACATTACATCAAACAGTTTGCATGCATTCTCATTAGTAAAATATATGTCATCAATAAATTTGTACTATGTCTTATAACTCAAAAATTGTTTTATTTGTAATAGGGATAACCAAAGGTCATACCTTCCAAATTTAATCTCTTCACTCTTCCTCATGCATAAGTTATTGTAAATTCTTCTCACTATACCCTGTCCTGGGTTTCACAATTTACTTCTCTAAGATTATCATAGAAATCTTCCATTTGAGACCTTGAAACATCATAATTCACTTTTTATATGGTTAAGGAGTATTTTTGGATAATATTTTCTTAATTTGAGCCTTCATCTCCTTAAAATCCACAAGATATGATAAATCTTCAATTAAACCTTGGTCAATGGTTTCATAGAGCTTGAGAGATGAATATTTATGATATTTTCTTGTTTCATGCATCTTAAGACTTAAGATTGATAGCCTTAGCTATGTATTCTCCCTACACACCTATATAATATATTAAACCATGATTTCATGGTTTGATTTATATTTTCACACCCATTAGAATTTATAAAACCAAAAAGATACATTATTATGCAGCTTAAGCCTTAAGAGAGAGATAATAATAAATTAAGCATTGTGAGAGTGTAACTAGTGCTCATATCAGTCCAAATATCCTTCATGTGCATCTAATAAATAGGATGAAATATGAAATTGATTCTCATAAAATTTTCCTCTATATTCATGACCACTAACATGGTCTCGTATAACCCCAAAATTCTTTTCGCCAATACCTTTTTCTCATCTTCTATGAGCTTCTTCACTCCATGCATGCTAACTCTACTCTACCTTCATAATATCCTTCTTTATATGTAGATATTTGACCCATTCCTCCTTGTATTTCTCATGACCAAAACAATTATCTATCTATATGATCTCCTATCTAACTTGATACTTATTTTAGCTTCCTTGTTGAGATATTCTCTCAACTTACAAACAACAATATAAATAGTTGTTTGCCAATAAAGACATAGTTAGGAAAACTAAGAGAAGATCCTCCAATATCATATGACATCCAAATTATCCTCTTCCCACGTATTCTAAGCATAAGAACAACTCATATCTTCCTTTATTCTCATGAAATGAGATTTTACATACAAATTCAAATATAAACAATAAACATGGTTTTGGAGGGAAACTTATTCAAACACCTAATGCATAGTACTAATTCCTTGAGAAGGATTCTTCTAACTTGTTTATTCTTATTGTGGCATCATGAGATGCTCCTACATCATAATCTATGGGTAAGAAAAGGATTTGAACTCCAGTTCAAATGTAGTGTCTCTTTATTATTTCTCTTTTCTTTTTTTTATACCCGGATCCTATGATATCTTTTGAAGTATCGTATTTGAGTCTCCTTGATATTCTCTTTATCTCTCATCTTCTTGTTTCTCTCTTTCTTCTTGTATATTATCCTTCTTATCTCTTTCTCAACTGCAATATCCTATATCCATGCTTCACCTTAATATATGTCTTCAAGATCTTCTTGATCTTCTTTGTTTAAGAGTTTACTCATTGGATTTAGGACTTCATTCCTCTTAAAAATTCTTGACCTACATGAAAAATATCAAAAGAAATGTTAGAAGTAAAAATTTGAGGCCATATAGCCCCTTTATTTCCTTCATACTATTGTATTCTTCATGTTATGATACCAAAAATGATGCCCATCCTTAGCTCACCTACTCTATCCTGGTCATGAAATACCGATTTGAGAACCACCGGTATCTTAATTAATTGTCCTTAGCTTAGTCCATAAAATGATGCATATCCTAGCTCAATCCAAATCCTATCAATCACTCAAGTCTGCATATGTTATTCTAAAACATCATTCAAATATTCCTTCGATCATGCTTACATTATTTTTTTGAAATGAGATAGGTATGCACTATGCCTCTATGAATCTTACCTTGAACTTAAGCTTACCTTGATTTTCCTTCATCAATTTGTAAACTTACATGAACATTGGTTTGCCTTGAAGACCACTAGGCATTTGCGGGAGTATGTGTTGTATGGTAATTTCTTGTTATGCAATATTTGATCCTTATTGCTCTTCCATTGATCTCTTCAAAAATTGGTCTCCTCACCTCTAAGTACAAACAAGAAATTGATTTTCCAATCTCATTATGCAAAACTTTGGCTCAAGAAAAAATACTCTCTAGTGAAATTATGTCGTGTAAATATTTTTCTACACAAGTCCAATTGCTTTATAAATTTTATAAATATCTACAAGGAACATATGTTCCTATGTACAAGTATTTGTTAAAAGGTTAAGAAAGTTAGAACTAACACCTAGTAGTCCTATAACCAAACTAAATAAAATTCAATGCACCATCATGCTTAGAGCTTAAGAAAAACTAATATACTAACATCCTTGCATTAGAACATGAACAAATATTCAAACTAACATGTTAATTCATTAATTTCTATCTCTATTGAATGCTTAAAAATCAAATGACCTACTTAGATCCTTAGCAATCAAAATTTTTGATTATATGTTTGAATCTCAAGGTTTTCAAGAATGGATCCTTATCAAATCATGGCTATAAGACCATTTGACCTATCTCCATATGACTTCAAAACTTAGATGAATGCAATTCAAGAAAGAAGGCTTAGCTATTCAAATAGTGGATTCTTCAAGAATGACAAAGAAGCTTATAGTCTATTTGCTAAGTGCTTTGCTTTTGTCTTCTCAAGGAATTTAGGTGTCGGTGTAAAGGTAGGAGGAGTGCTCTTTATATAGCCCAATGGATAAAGAACTACTACATCCCTTTACATGTGGGATAATAGGGATGTTGAGATAGCTATGGATAAGGGGGGTTTAGATAGGGTTGAGTTAACTTTAGGAGGGTTTAGCTTGTCCTTTAGTGACTCATGTGGATAAAGGGGCTCATTAATTAATCAAGATGATTTAATTAATGATGTGTAAGCTTATAGAAGCTTTTAGAGGAATATTAGCATGATTTAGACTATAGAAGGGGATTAAATCAATTAAATATTGATTTATTGGTTTAATGAAAGGGGAAGCTAATTAATTAATAATAATTAATTAGTCTAGATAGAAGGGGGGATTTATTAACGGAAGGTAATTAATTAGGGTATTTGTTGGGTAGGTGACTTAATTAATTAGAGTAGTGTAATTAATTAATGATGATATGAGAGAAGATGGGAACTTTTGGCGATATGTCACCAATTTGTAGAAAAGGGGATAGTGCAATTTAAGTATTTAAATTGCTTAGGCGTAATTATGGGTTTCTACATTTTCCCCTCTTTGGGGTGGTGTAAGTGATGCCACTTCAAAGATAGTAGACGGATGAATTTTTGAAGGGATAAAAGAAAAATTAGTAGGAGGGAGAGATGCCCCCTCGAGTGTTGATGGGGTGATGAAGGAAGATGATCGACAATTGTTGTCCTCTCAAAATTCCCTCTTTCGAGAAGTTCAAAATTGAAATTTTTAAGTTAAACACCTTTTCTGTTGTCCTGGTAATGTGAAAAGTCAAAAAATTGGGAAGAATCTACGTTTTTGGGTCATTTTGTGTGATTTACGGGTCTGCCGGACATTTTTGTCCCAAATGTCCCAAGTTCATTCGGGCTCCTTGTTCGCCGATCGGCCGATTTACCCGAAGTCCACCTCTTTCGCACCCGTCGGAACTTTTTGTCCCAAGTAACACAAGTTCACCCAGGCTCAATGTTCACTTTTCGTCCGATTCGGCCGAATCGCATACTCTGCGTACTTTTGTCCCTCATGTCCCGAAAACATTTGTGCATCTTTTTCCCGCGTCGCCCGCTTCGGCCGAATCGCGCTTTCACGTCCCGCGTGTCCCAAATGAACCAAAGGCTATCTGAGCTAGTTTTTCTCACTCTTCCCAAATATCTTGCTTTTTAAGTTGGTAGATGTGTATTTAATGCGCATTAATCGTCTTTCTCTCTCCCAAACGGCTATATAATGAACTGCCCCCTATGCGTATTTTTGCACACTGCTTTCTTGTATCTATTGCCCATACCCTTGCGATCAAATTCCTGCACACTTATCCATTTCCCTTCAATTTCACCTTGAGTTCAAACTACAATCTTTCTTTTCAAATTTACTGCCGATATGAAGATTAAAGTTCAAGGTCGGGAGCAAATCTCACCGCTCAAGTATGTCGTTCCCGATATCGGGACAATGAAGTTCGCCACCTTGACTTTGGGGATTTCTGGGCAAGAATGACAGACTTGAACCCTTCTCCTATGGCACAAATGATTCATGATAGCGGCTTGGCATTCGCCGGTGGTTTCCCAATTTGAAGATAAGAGATATAGTACTCTCTGCGGAGCTCATTTCAATCCTTACTCGAACAAACTAATGAACGTGCATGGAGAACTCATTGCCAAGCTAGATGTTGCCACCATTGGCACTGCCCTAAGGATTCTGGAGATGGACAATTCTATAGTTATCTCTCAAAACTAGGCACAGGCCCTCTTCGATCAGGACAGTGAGAAATACAAGGCGCGGGTGGCGAAGTCCTGGCTCAAAAACCCTAAAAAGGGGGCGTCTGTTTATCCAAGGTTCTGTTCTGTGCCGATTTCAATAAGGAACTATCAGATTTTATAATCCTACTGGCTCGGGTCATGGGCTTACCCTCTACCAATGAGTTCCATTTATGGATGTGCCCACTTATCAATATAGTGTGTGAAGGAACTTAGAATATCAATTGGGCAAAGATCATCAATATGAACCTAGCAGTGCAGCCCTAATGTACAATAAACAAAGAAATTTTACATGACTTCATACTTGATGTATACTCTTGCAGCATCGAGGCAATGGTTTGGATTCTCATATATTGATGCTCATAAGGGTGACCCTGTATATGCCTACTGCCCTCAGTTCACCCTGGACACTAGCAATCGCAACTTCAGAAGGGTGAATGATGCTTTCACCATGTACATTGTCAGGCTTCTGGAGAGCGACACAATGAGAAGATTTTCTGATGAAGCCATGAACCTAATTTCAAAATATGGTGCCTACTTCATCCAGTTTAGGAAATTCTCCTATATCAGGCTTGCAGGCTATGAGAGCACTCCTCTTAAGCTCCCCATGTTCTACAATGATAAAATGGCCTTGATAGAGGTATGCAGGCAATTAGACAAGTTGCACAGAACCTGCAGGGATAAGAAAATTACTGGCTTGCACTTCCCCATCACTTTGGGAAACTACACCTGTAAGATGGCTCTAGATGCACAAAACATAGAAAGAGCCTTAGCTCCCATCACTGTCCATTTCTTCAGGCCAAGAACCTGTTTTGACTTGAATAAATTTATCGAGTAGAACATCAAAATCACTTATCATCATAGGGTATACATAGAGGACTATTGGGTTGACTGTGCTGATGATTTTGAAGCAAGGAGGAGGCATTATGGTAGGTTTTCTCTTCAATTAATTCAAGAGCTTAACCTGTACCAAGTTCCTGAAGGACTCCAGGATGATAATTCTGACTTGTACTCATATGAGTATGACAATGTGGTCAAACACACTCCCTTGGAGGATTTGGATTGGTTCAAAAAGGAGAAGGATGATCTGGCAGAAATCCTAGCTCCCGTCTTGGTAAGAACCAAAATCTGGTTTGACAGGAGAGTTCACGAACTCAGAAGGCACTCAGGTGAGTCCTCCTCCAAAGACACCTCAACACCAAGAAAGGAGGTATTGTCACCTGATTCAGGAGTACCTATACAGACCCCTCCTACCTCATCAACTAAAGATCCTACATCTTCCACTCCTTCCTCATCCACCCAAGTGTATCAGAAGAAAGTCAAAGAAGTTAAGAAGGAACCTGTGGAGGAAGATCCCCTAAGGAAGCATTCAGAATTGCCTTCAGGACCAGAGAACATTATTGTTCTTAGTGAAAGCGAGGAGAGTGAAGTGCCAGTTTCTACAAGTGCTCCAGAAGCTCCTACAGATAAAGAAAAGGAGGTTCAAAGCACTTTGCTGATTCCTTCACGCAGAAAGCCCCGAGTGCCCCACTCATATCTCAACTAGAAGCAATAGCCGTGCACACCCTGGGTGCTATGAGTTCTCTATCTCTCGGTCCTCTTGCCCCACCTTCTTCTTCTTCCTCCTCTTTTGCATGGGTGCAACCTCTCATCGATAGTAGGAAGAGAAAGTCTTCTTCTCGGATCTCGAGACCAAACTTTGATGTTGTGGCGGCCTTGTTAGGCTCTACTCCCCCTACTCCCACTAAGAAGCCAGGACTACTTCCAGGATAGTATCTGATGCTCAGGGCCAACAATTCCTGGAGATAGCCAAGCCCAAAGTAGACAAGCTAGAGCAGGATTTACAAGCATCTGATCTTGAGCTCTCAAGGATTCCTATGGGAGAGTCTACCCCTAAAGGTGAGATCCACAATCTTCAGGAAATAGTCACCAGAGTCATTGGGAGGGTAGAGAAAGGGCAACAAACCATAGAGCAGTTGGAGGAGTAGGCTCAGGTTCTTACAGGTTTCATCAAGTCACTGCTATCCAAGGATAAGGTTTTAGATCCTACCCCACTAGCTACTCTTCCACCACCTGTGATTCTCAGCCAAGATGAAGTGCATAGTATCAAAGATATATACAGGTATTCTATCTATGGAAGGCATATGGAGGCCATGGTGGATGACCTGCTTATTGCAGGGTTGAATTTCATTGGTGAAGCCTTCAAACTCAATGAGAAGGTGAATAATCTGCAACAGAATCTCTCCTCCACTATTGGAAATATAGATAAAGAGCTCAAACTCTGGAGCAGCTGTATAGTAGACCTTCGCCTCATGGGATAGATTGATGAGAATATTCTAATGGCAAACAAGGTCTTCGACGATGCAAAGGAAAACTTATCAAAGTCATGGGTATATAGCGTGGAATGGAAAATCAAGGTGCTGGAAGAGGCTTTGGGAGAATTAAAAATAGGTGGCGAAGGGTGAGGCCTTCAAGACTTTGGTAATATCTACTTTCAAGGACATACACCGCCACCTCCATGATGAGACCTCTCAGTGTACCCCTCTCCTTGCAAGATATCAAAGCTTAATTCGAGCTTTTGTCAAGGATAATTTGTTCAAGGAGGATTCCATTTCAAAGGAAAAGATGAAGGATATCTGCTCTCTCCAATCTACTATTGAAGAAGCAAATAAAGATCATCATACACACGTCGAATTTGAAAAGATATGGAGAAGTGCCTCGCTTTTGGACCCACCCACTACCAACACATTGGTCCCATGAGGCGAGACATAGTAGAGGCGCCGAAAAGATTCAGACAAAGTGGATCCTAAAATGAGTGGGCCCCTCTCAATCATGAGCACCTGTCTTCTTCTCCTATTTTCTCTCCTTTCTTCCTTCTTCATCCCGGATTTATTGCAATTAGTTGGGGTATTGCGATTAGCAGCCCTTTAACTAAACATTAGTTAAAAGAAGTAGTTACCAAGGGTAATTGTTTTATGAACTATATAGTGGCCTTTCCTCGCCATTTTTGGGGGAGTAACTTGGATTATTCTTGAAAGTGTAAAGAAATCGTAAAGCAATCAATACAAAAGGATTTTCATTCTTTGTCCATCTGATTCTTTTTATTCGCAAGTTATCTATTAAATACTGTTAAATCATTTGTCTGCATTATGCTGAGAAGCTTTGTATTCTCGTAGATGTTATTTATAGAACTGTGTGTCTTTTCAAATTTCATCTTATTAATACATATACAAATGATCTTATTCCAATTCGCTGTATTCTTGCACGCATAAGGAATTATTCTATCATCTATAATTCTAAATGGTGCTTTTCTGCTCATTTCCACATCTTGATTCCTCTGTACTTTTGTAATTGATGATCTATTTAGGAAACGCTTTCATAATATCCAAGTTCCATAGTGAAACCTTTCTTCGTACAAATGTAAATAGGTCTGTTTCTGAATAAGGGAACCTCTCCCACTAAAGAGGAGGGACTTCTTGTCCCCTGACTATTGCTCTGCTTGAAGTTCTTTTTCTGCGACCAACAACAATCGAAAAGGTGAGAAATAGTGAGAAGAATGAGCAGGGAAAAATGCCCCAAGTGAAGTAGAAGAATAGTGGTGAGAGGAAAGTGATGTAGAAGAAATATGGAGAAATGGAGAGAAGAACTTAGTCTCTAGCCTTTGTATTGGAACAAACTTCGAGTGTCATCATATTGCCAAAAGATCTACGTTATCATTCCTTATGAAAAATATAAGCATACAAAAAAGTAGAATGACATGAAAATCCATACTACGAACAATTGTCCATTGCTGAAAACACCAACTCTATGCAACATACAAAAACACAATGCAATATGAGAAGGAAACAAGCTCATGTAACAAGGAAAACAAGTACGAGTGCACATATCCGACCCAACAATAGTCAAGACAGGTTGTACAAATGTTTTATTATCAAGTCAATAGGTTTACATGTTCATGATTGATGACAAGGGTTAAAAATGATGCCCCGAGAAATGATATATACAAGGGGAAATGATGATGGACACTTTGGGTCCAAGTAGGAAGCTATGTGTATAATGAAACAAGATTAGGAAACAAGATGTGCCCCAGTACAAACGAAGCAAGCAACTTGGCTTTGCAATGGTTGTGAATCGCAATCCACAAGTCATATTAATTGAGGAATATGTGAAACAAACCAAAGGGGATATGGAAAGAATACCATACGCAAGACACAAGTTCACTGTCGTAATAAGCATAATGCCTATTTTTGTAGGTGTTTTACTGTTTAGGATTTTGTGAAAAATTTGTCCTGTTTTTGAATTTTTGAAGTGATACGTATATATATATATATATATATATATATAAAAATGCGGTGGACAGTAGAAGAAAATAGAAGGAAGTGCCTAGATGCAAAATAAAATGCCCCAAGGAAGAAAGAAGCAACAGCGAAAAATAATGTCCCTGTATAGTGGAAAAATTAATAAAATAATTATTTTGGAAAATAATTATTTACGAGAGTGTGGAGAAGAAGAAAAATCACCTAGGAGCAATAAAAATTGTCCTAGTGAGAAGAAAGGGGTACTAGATGACAAAAATTCCCCAACACGGTGAAAAATAAAAGAAAAATAATTATTTAATTAAAATAATTATTCAACGGTGAACAGAGGAGAAAATGGTGGTCAAAACAAGCCTCCAGGCACTCACGGTGGTGAAAAATAGCTTGATATACCCCCTTTGGGGGGTAAATCACCGCGACCAATTCATTTGTTACCGACCACTACTGAGTTTTTACCATGAGGCTCTGACAATGATGAGGATGATGGTGATAACACGAGACCGATTGAGATGGGAAGACACAATCCGAGGGTATTAGCGGCATGCCGATAATGGCATCTTTATGAGTATCCAAACCCTCTTTGTCAATTTTACAATTAATGCCCTAGAAGTAGGAATTAGGGTTAGAGGTCACATCGGTGTGCATGCACGTAGGCACAGGCGCACTAAAGGTGGCATCGGAACCCGAGTGGTGGCGCAAGCATCCTAGTGTAAATGCACACACACGCAAGCACACATATCACACACCCGCATGCACGTGTACATGCTACACATGTGTGCGTTGACTCACACACCTCACCATAGCGTACACACAAAGGGTCCATGCATGTGCACATGTGCAGGTACCCAAATGATGGCATAAGCACCCCTAGGTGGTTACACATACGTGCATGTGCTTTGAAAGGGTGGCACACACGCCCTAAAGGGTGCGTAGGTGCACTAGGCAGATGGAGGATATATAGGAAAATTCCAAAAATGATGGCACTTAGAAGAAAATTTAGGATTTTTGGGTTAACCCTAAAAAGGATAAGTAGAATTTAGAGGAAATTTTAGTAACTCGCAAATGAAATGATTTTTCCAGAGATGATTTCTAGTGCTTCATACATGGGAGCGTCATTCATGTATCGCCAAGCTAGAGGGGAGCATGCGTCAGTGAGACCGACGTGCGGTAGCCATTTTCCTAGAGGTAATGGGCCTAGGCCCCATGTCTCGGATGCCTTCGATCACGTTAGATCATGGGCTGCTTACTGCATTGGCTAAGTAGTGGCACAACGAGAGCCAATGTTTCTGATTCCCTACTAGGGAGATGACCGTGACTTTAGAGGATGTATGGTGGATTCTCTGCATGCCCATCCTAGGTTCACTAATCAAGTATACTTCTGACCTTGGGCAAATCAGAGCAGCTGTTAGGGATTTGTTTGATCGAGATGACATACCACATGACGGTATGACTATTGCATTACATGATTATATCACCGACCCGACACTGCACCGGGGCCTCTATATATTATGTCACTTATCAGTGGGTTTTTGCTCACTGATAAGACTGGGACATCCTTTCTAAGAGGGTTGATGACATTATTAGATGTGATATTCAAAGGTCTTGAGCACTATGTATGGGGACAAAGTGTATACTAGCGCACCTTTACTTGGGACCTACATCTTATCACCTACCACCGTCAAAAGATGGTGGGGCCTACCTCGCTGCTGCAAATTTGGTCATGGGACCACATAGCCATCGGGCACCCCATAGGCACTCTACATGTTTGAGCTCCAGAGGAGCCATCTTATATGGTGTGGGTTTCAGTAGGTGGTGACACACGAGGTCACCTGGGCAACTTATATAGATATCGACGAGAGTTCGATGAGTTACCTGATAGAGATATCATATGGAGACCCTACAGGCAGATGCAAAGTGGCCAGAGGATGCAATATAGTTTAGTGTTTGCACCGTGGAGCATTTCCTTCTTGGTATTCGAGCTATATTATTGAGCTATACAGGGTAGATAGATGTCAGCGATAACTAGGCATAGTGTAGGGGTTTCATAGCTAGACATATGGTATGCCCGTCGAGATTCCAGGAGGCGCACCATGGGGCCGCGCATACAGTGGTGACTCCGAGCTAGGGCCAATTTTTTTGCAGTTGGTTACACAGTATGGGACCTAGCGCGACAGTTAGAGATCCGAGATACTACTACATATTATTGGACCTGTGCACTATTGTTTTACCCCAACGCTTGACTATCCTAGAGGAGGCTTGGGCAGCAGGTGCTCGACCATCGAGAGAGATTTGGCATGGTGGTGATATGAGAGATGGTGCAATAGCTTGTGACCTAGAGGATCCATTTGATGGGTTACCACATGATGAGTAGGGTGCCGCACAGGTACAGGGACCAAGGCCATAGGGACCAGGACAGGCACTTGCATAGCTTCCTAGGCCTAGAGTATTAGAGCAGGGACAATCTTCCAGGCCGGTACATGGATAGGCCCTGGTGGCATAGACAACCACTCTATAGTAGCGTTCTGAGAGGCTCTGCGCAGAGGGAGACTAGGTCACTATAGAGAGAGACCAGACCCAAGCTAGATTTTAGCAAAGGTGACAATCGAGCGGGATCGGGCTTGGGCTCAGGTTGGCCAGGAGGTGACAATGTTGTTCACTTTCAGCAGATATGATAGATGGCCTCACAGATGGCTCAGGTAATGGGCCTATATCAATAGACACAGGCCCAGCTATAGCCACTGATACTAGAGCGAGATAGGTTGAGAGCAGAGCGTGTAGTGGGCCAGGCTAAGCTTTCCCGAGCCTCAACAGAGATGGCATCTTTTCGATGCACAGATGGTACAGTGGTGACTTCTTGGATGTATAGAGACCTAGCTACAGTAGAGGGAAGAGCATCCTACTATAGATCCTTGTACTTTGAGGTGGTGTTGGTTGAGTTACGGGTACCTTCCTATAGCCAGCGATCGAGGGAATAGATCCGAGAGGCCTCAGGCCTCAGTGGAGTAGCCACAACCAGTGTGAGCTAGCGATGCTCGTGCCATGCCACCACCATGAGATAGACCAGCCACCCCATCGAAGGGCTCGATTCGGCCTTGATGATTGTATTTTTACATACACCTCTTGATGAAGGCTATGAGTAGATTGTGCTTGATGTACACCATTCTTTATTTGTATAGCAATTTTGACACATGCCTCTGATGAAGGCTTTTGTATTTAGTGATTGATGTATATCATCTCTTTTGTATGCCTCTGATGAAGGAATTTTTGATGTATAACATCAATGTATACCCATTTTTGATGCAGATATACCACACACACACACATGTGTGTGTGTGTGTATATGTATATATATATATGGACATTCTTTTGATATGACATGCGTGTATGAGATGTTGGACATTTATTTGTTATTTCTTGATGGAGTTCATGGATAGATAGATGTGTTTGTGATGCATCCTGTTTTGATTTAACATGTATATGTGTTTTGATTTCCAGATGATAGATCTTGTAGTTACATCAAATGTATTTACTCATGTGATGTGCCGGACTTTATCGGACGGGATGATACAATGATATGGGTATGGGGGATAGATTTTGATATTTGTGATCCATCTTGCCCCCAATTGGTGATATGTTATGTGACGATTAGCTTAGCAATCATGTATGATGTATACTTAGCTTTTTCTTGATATATGATGTATAGATGATGTTAGATGTGATGATATTGATGGAAATATGATGATGTGATAACAAATGATGCACACGCAACAAGAAAACACAATCAAATGTCAATAAAGAACATAATGAACAATGTAACATGACTCACTAGCATGTAAAAACACACTTCAATATGCACAAGCAAGAATAAATCTAATCTAATCAAGAAAAGATGAATCTTAACAAAGTATTCCCAAACAACAAACAAAACAAATGTACAAGCATGAAGCAACTATACAAGCAAACAAGCAAAGCAAGAAACAAGACAATGCAAGTAAACTAAAGCAATGTTTTTACAAGATTTGTTTTGTGAAACAATTTTCTATTGTTTAGGGTGTTTGCGAAACAATTTTCTATTGTTTTTGTGTTTTTGATATTTTTGAATGTTTTTTTGTTTTTGTGAAACAATTTTCTATTGTTTTTGTGTTTTTGATATTTTTGAATGTTTTGTATTTTTCTAACATTTTTCCAGAGCTATGCACAGGTAACCAAGAAAGCGTGGATGCCCCCAGCGTTAGATGGGGAATATACAAGGGAAAATGCCATGTGCTGATGAATAGGAAGGTGAAATCACAGAAGTGCCCCCAGCATAAGATGGGGAATAGACAAAGACCATGCCCTTCATAGATGAATAAAAGGAGACAAATCTAGATCAAGGCCTGACAAGGTTGGGCTCACAGGAATCTCAGAGGTAGACGTGGAACTATCCCTAAGCTAAGAAAAAGTACCCCCAGATGTAAGATGCTTGTGAACAACAAATCCTCCCAAGGTGCCGGAAATCAGTTTTCACCCAAGGACCCATCCAAAGCACCACCATTGCATGGTTTTCACTTATGGATGACATGTTTTCTCTTTCTCTTTTTCTTTTTTTTTTTTTTTTTTATTTTTTATTATTTTACCATGTTTTTATTTTTTTTTTTTTTTTTAGACTTCGTGCCATCCTTAAGCATAGAACCACTTAAGGTGCATGGCATTCATGGGCTCACAGAGCTCATCACCATTGGGGTGAGTGAGTTTGTATGCTCCTGTGCCATACTTGGCCACTATAACATAAGGTCCTAACCAATGTGGTTTGAACTTTCCTTTCTTTTCTCGTTTTCCCTTGTGTTGAATTGATTCTCCTTCATGACCAAATCACCAACCTCAAACTGACGAGGTGTGATTCTTTTGTTGTAGTTTCTAGAGACTCTGTTCTAATACACTTTGATGTGATTAAGGGCACATATGTGCTTCTCTTCTAGGAGCTCTAACTCAGCCAGTCTAGCCACTCGGTAATCTTCATCCTTATCTAGATAATCCTTAAGAGAGATTCTTAAGGAAGGAATTTCAATTTCCAATGGGATGATAGATTCCATCCCAAATACCGAGAGAATATGGTGTCACACCCGTAAGAGTTTGAATAGAGGTCCTATAAGCCCAAAGAGTTGGGTGGATTTGCAAATGCCAATCACGACCTGTCTTACTTACCATTTTCTCCATTATTCACACCAAAGTCTTATTTGTGGCCTTAGCCTATCCATTACCTTGGGGATAATGTGGTGTAGACCATTTTAAGCTAATTTGGAACCAATGATAGAGATCCTTTACCATTTTATTCTTGAATGAATTTTCATTATCAATAACAATGGCTATAGGGATGTCATACTAGCAAATGATATGATTCATGATGAATTTGGAAATCTGAGCTCCTGTTACATAGGTTAAAGGGACAACCTCCACCCACTTGGTAAAGTATTCAAAGAGCCGTGATGATGTGGGTATGGCCATCGATGAAGTAGGGGTAAGCTTCCCTATCAAATCAAGTCCCCATTTAGAAAATGGGCATGGGTGGTGATGGGTTGCAACAACAGATGGAGCATGGATAAAATTTCCATACTTCAAAAAAGTACACACTTTCTAACATAGTTACAACAGCAGTTTCCATGGTAGGCCAATAGTAGCCTACTATTAACAATTTATTTTCCAAAATCATTCCATTAATATGTGCTCCACACCCCTTCATGTACTTCTTTGATCGCTTGGACCGACTTTGTCATATTGAGAGACAACGTAATGTATTCCCATCGTAGCCATGACAATAAAGCGTACCTCCTAAAAGGGTATAACAAGCTATTTGGTGAATTAGGCTTTGTTTCTTAGAATGGGAGATGTTAGGAGGAAACATGTTGTCTTTGAGATAGGTAAAGATGGGCTCATACCACAGGAATTGGGACCAACAACATCACAAGCCGAGATAGGATTCTCGGCATGTTGTATGCGATGGTGGTGTAGATTTTCCACAAAGAATGACATGGCATTATTTCCTGGTGAAATGCGGAGCATAGAACCCACTGTTGTCATAGCATATGTAGATCTATTTTTCACTCTTGTAATTTTTTCAAATGTCATACACACAAAATACTATTTCGAGTTTCTACCAGCTTCTTATAAGGTATGAGTTTTTCATCCTTAACCTTTTATTCATCATTAACTTGCTTGATAATTAACTAAGAATTACCCACGACCTTGACATGGTGGATGTCCCATTTGATGGCGAGATTCATCCCTGTGATAAGTACCTCATACTCTATGATATGTTTCTTGTGAGGAAAACCCGGTGAAAATCCCGAGGTATGGGATTTCCATAAGGAGTAATGAGGACCTCACCTGCTCCCGAATCGTGAAAAGTAAAAGATCCATTAAAGTGTATCTTCCATATGACATTCTTTAATGTATATCAATGAGGCATCCGGCAGATCCAAATTCAAAGGTTCAATGCCTTGCAAAGGTGCTTCTGCTAATTGATCAGTGAGTACTTGTCCCTTAACCGACTTCTGATGCATAAACTCTATGTCAAATTCACTTAGTAGAATGATCCAATTAGTCATTCTACCTGTGAGGGTGGGTTTAGATAGCAAGTACTTGAGCTGGGTCAACTTTGGATATAAGCTTGGTTTTGGTATTCAATAGATAATGGTGAAGTTTTTGAAAAGTAAAAACAATAGCCAAACAAGATTTTTCAATTTGGGGATAGTTGAGTTCATAAGCGATGAGAGTGTGACTGAGGTAGTACACCACTTTTTCTTTGTGACCAAGGTCATATTGGGCAAGCAGCGCACCAATAGCAAATTGAGTAGCAAAAATATAAAGTAGGAGTGGCTCACTAGGAGTTGGAGGCATGAGGATAGGTGGATTAGCCAAGTATTGTTTAAGCAAAGCAAAGGCCTGTTGTTGCTTTGGTCCCTAGATGAAGGTGACATCCTTTTTAAGTAGGTGGGTGAACGAATGACACTTATTAGCAAGCTAGGAGATGAAGCGAAAATAGCCTATATTTTTCCCTGTAAGCTACGTAGTTACTTAATGTTCTTAGGAGGAGGCATCTTAGTAATAGCAAACACTTTAGCAGGGTCTACCTCAATTCCCCTTCTTGATACAATGAAGCCCAACAATTTTCCCGATAGCACACCGAACACACATTTCTTTGGGTTCACCAAACTTTGTACTCTTGTAGGCGCTCAAAGATATGCCACAAAATAATAGGGTGATCCTCTCTTGTCTTATATTTTTTGAGGATGTCATCCACATAGTCTTCCATGATATCATGGATCATATCATGGAAAATTACCGTCATTGCCCTCTGATAAGTAGCTCCTGCGTTTTTAAGCCCAAACGACATTACCTGATAATAGAAGGTACCCCAAGGAGTTGTAAAAGCCATCTTGTGTTGATCTTCATCAGCTATCTTGATTTGGTTGTATCCTGAAAAGCCATCCATAAGAGATAGCATCTCATATCCTGCTATTGAATCCACAATCATATCAATATTTGGCAGTGGAAAATCATCCTTAGGGCAAGCCTTATTAATGTCTCTAAAATCCGTGCTTTGATTCTGATACCCATAGGATTTTTCTAGGACAAGGATGATGTTGGATATCCATTCGAGTAATCAATAGGCCAAATGAATCCTTCCACAAGTAATCTTTCTAATTCCTCTTTAACCAGGAGGGCCACCCTTGGGTGCATCTTTCTGAGATTTTGTTTAATAGGCTTAGCATTTGCATGTACAACTAAGTTGTGCACAACCAAAGTTGGATCTAAGCTTGGCATATCCTTATAGGACCATGCAAATACATCTATAAACTCCCATAGCAGCATGGTGAATGTTTTCTACTCCCATGCCGAGAGTGATGCTCCCAATTTGACTATTTTTGGGTCCTCTTTTGTACCAATGTTTACATCGATAGTTTCCTCTACTAGCAATTTTGACAAGTCCTCCATACGTGTAGGATCGGGAGGGAGGTTGAGATCTTCATCTAAGGATGTCTCCACGAGATTTTCATCCTTGGTGTGGTCCTTTTTATTATCCTTGATTTTTACGCATGTTTGTCGGCCAGTGCCTTAAAGAGGTTTTCACTGTGTGACTTGGACTTTGATTTTTGCCGAGGCTTTACGTTGGAACTTTTTCCCTCGCTTTTTCTTAAGTTTTGCTGACCACGAAGCTCAGCCTCCTCACCAAAGTAAGCATAGGTATCCAAGTCAATATAGAAGCCCTTTTTGTGGTCTCCAATGGGAATTGTATCCCGAATTCCCATGAACTCTAATAGCTTCATCATTCTCAAATAGATCTAGTGGCATATGACATTGTTGGTCCCATTCAACAAGGGAAGGGTAAATGAGGTCAAGTGTAGGTTTTATAGGGGTTATGGTTAGGACAATGGTATTCATGAATAGGTTTGTGGAGGCAAGATCCTCATATTGGCTATAATGGGAGTCTGTATCACTGTCTAGATAGTCAGAGCTATCCTCACATTCAAAGAAAGTAGCATCTTGATCATTGGGGTGTGCCCCATAAGGGAGAATTCCAATGTTGTATCTTTCTATTTTAAAATGTGGGAGAGGCACTGGTTCTCATTTTCCTTGCTCATTTCTTTTGCATCCTAGGCCATTGTAGCCCATGGAGTACATCATTTTATTGGATTTATCGTATTCAGGGGTTTGATAGCAGGTTGGCTGAGTATCCTCTAGGGACCCAAGTTATAGGTGGATCCAACAATTTTTCTTCAACCAGTAAGCCTCCAGGTAAAAATGACCCAATAGTTTGCTCATTTCTAGGTCTTCTGAAGTGATAGTTGGGTCGACCTTTAGTCTTAGGTGACAATGAGAGGTCTAAAACCAAGAGCTCTTGTTACACGTTATATTCTCCACAGTCGTATTCTAGAACCTTCATCTCCCATGAATCAAAAGGAGAGGTTGAGGTAGAGGCACCATGGGCGCAAGAACTGAGAGAATCCGAATCTACCCAAGATTTCATGGCTTCAGATTGGAGAGGGACACACATATGTACCCTTACGTGTAAAACTATTGAGAGCTCTAAAGTGTGTGAAGCGATCTGAATCTCCTTGTATTGTAATAGTGTGTCCCTCATGCTTCGATTTAATGCATTGATGGAACATCGATGACACAGCTTGCATGCCATGAATCCATGGTCGGCCTAGAAGCATATTATACAGAAGTTCCAAGTCCAGGACATGGAACTTTATCTGATGACAAGTGGGATCCACTTCCATGGGCAACATGATTGTGCCTGCTGACTCCCTTTTGCATTGTTGTAAGCGGTGATAGTGATGATGTTTGACTCAAGGTTTGATTCAGTATGTCCCAAATTGCTTAACCAACTTTAGCGTGTAAATGTTCAACCTTGATCCATTGTTCACAAGCACCTGTTTAATCTTCTTACGGTAACAACTACCTCAATATACAAAGGGAGATTATGCATTGGATTTTTAGTAGGGATTTCCCTATGATTGAAGGTAATGTGTTTAGTTGGCATAATGTTTGCTACTATGGCTTGAAGATGTGTAGGATCTACCTCTAGTGGCACTCCCGACCCCTGAAGATTTTGGTACAAAATTTCTTTGTGTACATTTGAAATCTTAAGAAGATCCAAGATTGAAATCTTGGCAGATGTTTTCTCAAGTTTCTCTAAGAGGTTGTACCTACCATTTTGTGGGGTTGATGGAGAAGGTTTAGGAATCACGAGGCGGGCACGCCTTGTTACCACGACACAATCCTTTCCCTTGATTTAAATGGTGTTCACATGGTCATTAGGAGAGAGAATACATCCAATAAATAAATCATAATGATTTTTGTCTTTTTGGTATATAAGTAATTCACTACTTTATAACTCTAGGATGACTCTCCCTAATCTAGCTTTGACTCTTCTGATTTACCATGTTTGGGGAATGGCTCTTTATATATCCCCATCTTTTTGTTGGGTGTCTGAGTTTTCTCTGGGTTGTCCACCTCTATCTCCCCATTGTCGATGAGGTCTTGGATATAGTGACAAAGTCGCAGACATTTGTTTGTTTTATGTCCCTTGACACGATGTAATTCACAATAGTCATGCTCCTTGTACCATGATGGTTTTGGAGCATTGTCATCAAATGGTTGTGTCATAGGATATGTCACCATGTGAGCCGCATCCAATTGTTTTAATATAACCGAAAAAGGCTCATTGAGAGGGGTGAACATTCTTTGTTTTGGTGGTGGTTGAATAGGTCCTTTGGTTAGTTTAAAAGGTTGACCGGTTTGGACCGTTTGTACATGTTTGGAATCCGTGATCCCATCTCCCACCACGTTTTTGTTTTTGTTAAATATTTTTGGCTTCTCCGTAGGTTTAACATTTTGATTATCCTTAGATTGTGACTTAAGAGTTCCTTTAGCAATAAGGGCTTTCTCTATTTGAACACCCTTTTCAATGACCTCCTCAAAAGTGTGAACATAATGCATTTGAAGGTGGAAAGAAATTTCTGGATTTAGGTTGGGCACAAAGATACTTACTAGCTATTTTTCAGGGAAAGCGCAATGGAAGCAAATCGCTATCCTCTCTATCATTGTAGGAAGCTGGAAAAAGTCTCATTAGGCGTTGTTTGGTGCCACATAAATATACCATGGTGATATAACTTTCTATGTTGTATGAGAAATGATGCACAAACCTTTCTCTTAAATCGCCGTAAAAATAGACCCGCAAGGAAAATGAGTAAACCACTCCAAGGCTTGACCTCCTAGACTCTTGGGAAAGAGTCGTATGAGATAATTATCACTATAGGAAACCTCTTGACATGCCATATAGAAATATTTGACATGATCTCGTGGGTCTCCCTTTCCCTATATTTGTCAAATTTTGGCATGTCAAATTTTTTAGGGAAAGGTTGAAGTGTCATAGCTTTGTCAAAAGGATGGGGACATAGTTCTTCATATTGATACTTTCTAATGCTCCCCACATTTCTCTCTTGAAGGCTTGCAAGTGTTGCCTTCATGGATTGTACTTCTTGTGTGAGCAATTGTTCTTTAGTAGGAGAAGCTGGGATATATACACGATGATAATCCGCATTGTCTTCTCCTTGATTTTCCCTATGGAGTTCACTAATTTTGACCTTAGGCCTTGATTTTTGGACATTCTTTCCTGCTTCCTTTTGTACATGAGAGGTTAGTAAGGCTAATTGGCAGCTTAGTTTGCTTATTTTTTGTTGAATGGTGATCTCTTCTCCCAAAGGTTCCTCTTCTTCCTCATATTGTGGAGGTTCTTCAACTTTCTCATGTCCTAACCTCGATTCTACGTGGCACTTTGATAAAGGGTATTCTTTTTCCCACTACATTATCATTTCTTGCGTTGGAGGTAAAAGCATGTATGTGTGTTAAAATGTCCTCCATGTTGATAAGAGGTTGCTCTTCCTCATTAACGTTATTCATAGGTGGGATTATTTCATTTATAGTGGGCATTTTGGCCCCCAATTCTACAACCCATGCTAGCACCCTATCCTTGTTTCTAAAAAGGAACCCGTCTAATAAGGTAGGTTCGAAGTCAAATTCCACATGTGGTGACTCCAATTCATTACCACTATGATCGACCATGTCATCTATCTCTTTTTTCGTAGAAAATAGAGGTCCTAGATCATGTCCAATAAAAGGGTTTGACCCTTGTCTATTTGAGGCTTCCCAAGCTTGTGCTTGTTGTTCCTCATATGTTTGCTTCTTGAGTCCTAATCATGTTTTGGGAGCCATGACTTGCAATAGTTTCACTAAGGTAAGTTGTAAATGTGTTCAAAACTTTGTGACCACACCTAAGTGAAATGCAAGATGAATGTCAAGAATATGAATGAGTAAAAATGTGAGAATACCAATGTGATAGAGTGATAAATCAACAATGACACAAATGTTTGGTATCTAAGCCTATCAAATGAATGAAGTACTTCCTAGACTATGTTTCAAAAAGTAGTTTGGTATTGCAAGATAATTAACAAGATGTTCTCACTTATGCCAAGTTCAAGAGAATGAACAAGACGTAAGTAAATACAAGAAGTTAATGTGACCTCCTAACAAGGTATACTAAAAGTGAGCTCAAATTTGATTAAGACCTATATCCCAAAAAGTGCCAGTTACAATTTGTGAGTGACACAACAATGTCACCAAGATATGTTAACCAAACTTTGTGAGAAAGTAAGGTATTGATATCAAGATGATATTGATATAACATGCACAAGTGGTAACACGTAGCACTCTTCAAAATCAAGGTAATAATAGAGCCGAACTAAAATATTAAAGTATAACTAAGAATTGTTAAAATGTGTGTAGCGTAACCTTACAATATGGATATTTAGGTCAAGTTTACAAGAAACAAGACGTAAATACCAAAATTGTAGTGATACGATACAAACAAGGTAACCTTTCTAAGGAATTCCAAGATGATGAACCATGCCTAACTACAATGATGATCTTGACGTGGGTATCAAGATCACAAAGGCCACCAATGATATGAATACGCCTCCGCACACTTTAGATGTTTAACTTACCCAACTGCAAACATGGATGGGCGTAAACGGACAAAAAAGTGGTAGAAACAATCGATTGGTAACACAAAGGTAGTCACCCTTCTTTTGATCAACAAAGTGTCAAAAGAATGTGAAGGAAGTAGATCAAAATGGGGATGAAAAATGTTGGCTTCACTTTGGTAGAGTTTTGCCTCACCTTAAGGCAAGAAAAAAACTAAGAAAAAGTAATGCATCACACGTTTCATGATAAAAGATGGCTCACAACTCTACACCATTTTGAAAAGGTCACGGTGGGATCCTAGCCAAAGAATATCTTCCTAGGTAGTTCTCTCGGCCCTAGGTGTTACAAAGTTGTCTTAAGTGAGCGTAATTTATCCAAACAGTCCCGACTATCTTGGGAGTATCTTGGCTTTACTTTACCCCCTTCAAGAAAAGTAAGCAACTAGTGCGTCTACATGTACTATCACTAGGGTCACCGTACGCACAACTAGTGACGCTATCTCACAAGGAATCACTAGTCAAGTAGGTAGTGCGAGAGCACTTCCTATTTTGTCCACAAGGTTCCCTCTTACATGGACTACTTTGGGGTTCTTAGAACCACCCCCATTGTTATAGCTTAAGGCATTATGCCAAAGGGATTATGCTCCAGTTGAGCGGATAGGATGTACCCTTTTCTCGAAACCTACAATACAATGTTTTGAATATGTTGTTATTTTTATCTTGTTTAATTATGTGTGGTTTTCTTGAACACCTTTTGGCAACCTGTATGACAACTGTATTAGTAGTTTTTGACTTTTTTATTCCACCTTTCTTTGGAAAACATGTGTTTTGGTCCTGCACAATGAGTTTTAGTAGTTTTCCATAAAAAGAGTAAACATCATTTCTGATTCTCAAGATCATCCAAGGACGTAAGAGAAGAGCATACGTGATGTTTCCAAAATACAAGAAGATATCAAATGGAAAAATACTTTAATTCAAACACACCAAGTTAACCCATTCCAATCCAGATATTCCTAACAATTTCAAAGCATCAAAAATATCTAAGAATCATTTATGATTCCCAAGATCGCCCCAAGGGACGTGAGGGAAGAGCATACACGATCTTATTCTTATAAGCAAGCATGCAAATTTTATCTAATCTAGTAAAAGCATGTAAAAACACCTTGTAAAAATGAGTATTTAATTAGATAAAACCTACAAGAAAGTTAGCACCTTAACACCTTAACCTCAAGAAAATAGAAAGACACATGCGCCCCTATTTTGGCATCTACGTGTGGGTTAGGGTGGATGCACTACTCTCTATTTTCTACTTACAAGGCACCCGCGATACCGTAAAGGTGGGTGTGCTAGGATTAGGGTGTGCGCACCACAAAGGTAAACGATAATGTGGGGATCTGACAGAGTGCCTATGCTACCAAAGATGTGCCTACACCATGACAAGTGCATGTATGCCACAATCGATTAAAACAAGTGACGGTTTCTGACAGAGCATCTGCGCTACTTAAAAGTGCCTGTAGATACCCGAGACACTCGCGCATGGGTTAGTGCATATACACCGATCTCGACAGTTTTTACGTTGTAATGGAGGTATAATATGAAATGGCATCTGCGCTCGGATTAGTGCGCCTACGCCCTGGTTAGGGTATGTGCATCGAGGTTAGTGTATGTGCGCAGGTGGTCAACAAATAAAGATTCGTGCTCGATAAAGGTGTGCTGCGCCAGCATAAGTGTACATGTGCTCCTGTTAGTGCACCTACGCCACTCCTACAACCAAAATATGGCAAAAACACAAAAAATCTCACAATACTTCAAATTTTAGCAAGTTAGTTTGAAAATGGCAACAACCCATTAAAATGATGACTATGAACGAGAACCTACACATATAATATTAGCAAAAATCCCAAGAAAATGGACATTAATTACTATATGTGCATATCAAAAGTTAGCCAAAACAATAGAATTCAAACTAAAATGCCAAGGGACTAGGTCCCACCAGGTGTGCCAAATGTGTACAAGTATTTGTTAGCAAAGGTTAAGATAGTTAGAACTAACACCTAGTAGTCCTATAACCAAACTAAATCAAATTCAATGTGCCATCATGCTTAGAGCTTAAGAAAACTAATTTACTAACATCCTTGCATTAGAACATGAACAAATATTCAAACTAACATGTTAATTCATTAATTTCTATTTCTATTGAATGCTTAAAAATGAAATGAACCTACTTAGATCCTTAACAATCAAAATGTTTGATTATATGTTTGAATCTCAAGGTTTTTAAGAATGGAGTCTTGTCAAATCATGGCTACAAGACCATTTGACCTATCTCCATATGACTTCAAAACTTGGATGAATGCAATGCAAGAAAGGAGGCTTAGCTCTTCAAATGGTGGATTCTTCAAGAATAACAAAGAAGCTTATAGTCTATTTGCTATGTGCTTTGCTTTTGTCTTCTCAAGGAATTTAGGTGTAAGTGTAAAGGTAGGAGGAGGGCTCTTTATATAGCCCAATGGATAAACGAACTACTACATCCCTTTGCATGTGTGATAATAGGGATGTTGAGTTAGTCAGGATAAGGGGGTTTAGATAGGGTGAGTTAACTTTAGGAGGGTTTAGCTTGTCCTTTAGTGACTCACGTGTATAAAGGGGGCTCATTAATTAATCAAGATGATTTAATTAATAGATGTGTAAGCTTATAGAAGCTTTTAGAGGAATATTAGCATGATTTAGACTATAGAAGGGATTAAATCAATTAAATATTGATTTATTGGTTTAATGAAAGGGGAAAGCTAATTAATTAATAATAATTAATTAATCTAGATAGAAGGGGGGATTTATTAACGAAAGGTCGTTAATTAGGTATTTGTTGGATAGGCAACTTAATTAATTAGCATACTGTAATTAATTAATGATGATATGAGAGAAGATGGGCACTTTTGGCGATATGTCGCCAATTATCGTGAAAAGGCATAATTAGTGAAATTTAAGTATTTAAATTGCTCTGTGTAATTATGGGTGTCTACGCTTTCAAATTTCATCCATTTTTGGTGTGGAATTTGAAATTTATGACTATTTTCCCGGGAAGACATTACATCAAATTGTTTGTGTGAATTCTCATTAGTAAAAATTTATGTCATCAAGAACTTTGTACTAACTCTGTCTTATGACTCCAAACTTGTTTTATTTTCAACATGGATGACCAATGGTCATATGTTCCAAATTTCAACTCTTCACTCCTCCTGGTGCATAAGTTATTACAAATTCTTCTCACTATACCCTGTCTTGGGTTTCACAGTTTACTACTCCTAAGACCGTCATAGAAATATTCTGTGTGAGACCTTGAAACATCATAATTCCTTTTGGATATGGTTGAGGAGTCTATTTAGATCATATGTTCCTAATTTTAGCCTTCATCTCCTTAAAATCCACGAGATATGATAAATCTTCTATCAAACCCTGGTCAAGGGTTTCATAGAGCCCAAGAGGTGAATATTTGTGATATTTTCTTGTTTCATGCATCTTAAAATTCAAGATTGATAGCTTTAGCTCTGTATTCTCCCTACACACCTATCTAGTACCTTAATCCATGATTTTTCAGCTTTATTTCTCTTTACACACTCATTAGCATTTAGAAAACCAAAGGATACAATATTGTACAGTCAGACCTTAAGAGAGAGATAATAACAAATTAAGCATTATGATTGTAACCAGTGCTCATACCAGTTCAAATGTCCTTCATGTGCATCTAAGGAATACAATGAAATATAAAATCCATGCTCATAAACTTGTCCTCCATGTTCATGACCACTAACAAGGTCTGCATCATTACAAAATTCATTTCTCCAACACCTTTTGCTTATCTTCTGTGAGCTTCTTCACTCCATGCATGCTAACTCTACTCTACCTTCCTAATCTCCTTCTTTCTATGGAGATATTCGACCCATTCCTCCTTAGATTTATCATGACCAAAAAAATATTTATCCATATGATCTCCTATCTTACTTTAGACTTATTTTATCTTCCTTGTTCCACCTCCCATGTAGGCTAAGCATAAAAACAACTCATATATGCATTTACTCTCATGAAGTTATATTTTACATACAAATTCAAATATAAAAATAAACATGATTTTGGAGGGAAACTTATTTAAACACATAGTGCATAGTAGTAATGCATTAAAAGGCTTCTTATAATTTGTTTATGATTATTGTGGCATGATGAGATGCTCTGCATCATTGTGCCTCCATGAATGAGTGACTAATGTAGGAGTATCCTCCTAATGATGTATATAGGAGATGTTAACCTCAATTTTGGTTTAATAACTTGTTGGTAGGTTTAGGAGGTCCTAGAAGTCACCAAGGATGATTGGTGTGGGTCACGTCCTCAAATTCAAATTGAATATTTTCCCTCCAAATTTTGAATTTGAATTTTTAGGGAAAATTTTAGCGTGAATTAGGATTTTAAGATATCTTGTAGGTCCTTTAGGAGTGTTGAGCATGGAATAAGACCTATAAAGGTCTACATGGTCCTTATTTAGTGTTTATAGGGGTGTTGAGTCTTAGTTTAAGCCATAAAGTTGTCTAAGGGATATTCATAGACCATGGGTCTAAAAAGGTACAAGATTCAGCTTTAAATGGCATATGAAGGTATTTAAGCTATTTGTAACTATCTTGGTCTCATTCCATTTGAATGATAATCAAGGAATAACTCGAGCAAAATTTTGTAATTCTAGTATACATTGTGTTTGTGATGGATAGCTTTCAAGCATTTTGAGTATTGTGAAGATTATATAAACTAGTGCATGCACTATTGATGGAAGTTATGGAATGAAGGAATTTTTTTACTATACATTTGTATTGATTTATGTGTATGATTGCATTATCAGTATGTGTAGATATCATTGAAAACATTGTATGAACTGTACACCCATGTGGAAGGTTGTTCAAGTCATTTTCATCAGCTTTGGAATGAGAAAAGTCTAAGGGGAAGTGAAAATTGATTGAAATGACGGTTTTAAGGTTTGTTAACCTAGTGTGAATGGAGGGTTTGAAGGTTTGGTGTGTCATGATTGTTATTTGAAGATATCAATACCTTGTCTTCTTTAGTCCGAGAAATCTATAGTCAGTAATACATAACAGAGATGCAAAGTGTTTAAATCTCTATAACTATTATTGGAATGGTCTTATGTAAAATCCATACAAACTTGGTTATCTCATTAAGTTTCTTAGTTGATCACTGTCAAAATGTGTTTGAATCACTATTGGAAGTTTTAAAAGGAAGAATAGGTGTTTGGATAATTTCTACAAGGTGTGTTCATCCTTCCAAAGTTTTAAGAATCGAGCAAGGATAGAAAATTGAACCAAAATATTTCAAAGATACCTCTCAAGTTTCACAATCTATTAAAACCCCGATTCTAGGGCATCGGGGGAAGAATTAATCAAACACACATTTCAACTATTAGAAATTACTCAAAATTTGTAGATAACTTTGTCTTCAAGTGGCCAAGAGGATTCAAAAGGAGATACTTGTGTAATCATTCATTGTGGGAAGAGAATTTTTACCAATTTTCTCTTATATTACGGAGAATAAAGAAAGATAGTGCTATTACAAAGGAAATCCTCTTTTCATTAAGTTCTAATCCCTGAGACTTCTAGCACAGTTGGATAAGGGAAATTGATATTAAAAAACTATGAAGCTTGGTTTTGAAAGCATTTACAAGAATAATTAGCTCTGATAGTGTGTTAACAAAGACCTAATTGGTCAAGCCCGGACTATTTACTCAACAAGATAAGGTAAGTTCATGTCCTAAAACCTCTTCATTGTGGATAATAGACCTTTAAAATGTTAAAATTGTGAGATACAAATCAATTCTATAGTTGAATGGATGAAGATATATTTTAAATCAAAGAATATCTACTTGAATGTGGTTGAATATTTCTCAATGAACACCTAACAACAAATGTTCGAGAGTGAAGAAGAGATTGATATAGACTTCTAAGGGGAATTTACACCTTGGAAACCATTACATTGAGCCCTAGAAGTAATTGAGAGTGTGAGTAATACTCTATTTTAGAAATAATCCTAAATACGGATTATTTGTACACAATAAAGGTAAAGTAACACATTGATGCCCTTTATACCATTTTAGAGGTGTGTAGTCATATTTTATACCCTTAGACCAATAGTCTAATCCCATGCATGCCGGCCTATCACCCAGTGGGCATTGGGTGCTCACTTGAGGCATGCGCGGGTGTCGAGTCTCTCCTTTATGTGAGTCTTGTGAGAATGCATCATCTTATAATAGATATTCAAATGGAAATGAGAAAAAAGAACCATGCAACATTCTAAGAACCTAGAACGAGTTGTCATCTCATTGCATCCAGAAAGAGAAATAACAAGCAGCATATGGAAATGGTTCATATAAAAAGGAAATGCATAAGTATTATACTTTTGAACACATATATGATTTATAACATAGCCTTATATTCATATTAGTAGATTTACTAACCACATTACAACCCTTGCATGGTCATAACAGATCCTCATATAACCATGCAGAGCCAAGTCATGCATCAAAACTATACTATGTTCATCACATTACAAAAATGAATGTAGACAAATCACTCTAAATGTGCCATGATTCCTATATTTCTCTAATCCCAACCAATAGAATCCTCCATGGTATTTCTGTAGAGAGCTTCGCCTCTCTTTTCCTTATTCTTTTCTTTTATTAGGCGCTTGTATCTATAGCCTTTGCAACCACTGTCATGCCTTTCTGAAGTTATAGATCGTTCTCAAGTATCAAATTGGTCCTCCATGGGAGCATGCATTCTCAAATCCGAGCTTTCCACTCTTTACCATTATGTCTTCTGGAACCTTCCATCGCACACCTAGAAAATTGCCTTTTTGATCCTCTAGTCGCTAGGCTGCCACCTTATCCATAAGGGCCATTATTTTCTCATGTGCTTCTTGGGATGTTGAATACGGCTAAGTCCAAAACATGTCCCGCCTTGTGTGTGTGTGTCGTGTGTTCACGAAACCCTACTTGAGCCATTCCTCGCACACCTTCAACCCACGCGCCCTTCTTCAACTAGGTCCCACACACCCATGTGCCTTCTCATCCTTAGCCAATATTCTTGGGCCCAACATCACCCTACACTACGCATGATCTCCATCCTCGAAAACAATCTTCAAAAAATAAAGAATGGTGTATCCTTATAATGGTTGGAAAGAAAGAATAAGGGAATGAAGAAATGGGAAAAATAATGAAAGAATGGGGAACTTGTTTTATTTCTGGAGGAGGAGAGGGAAATCCTTCCCTAATTCTACTTCTAACTTTCCCCAAGCATCGACCTCGTTCTGAGCTTACTAACAGAGGTCACCCACTAGGGCACTCACTTCTTCAAAACTCAACTCCTCTCCCTTAGTGCTCATTGTCTCCATGATCTCCTCCAGTGGTTGGCACAAATCCTCTAGTGTGTAAATCCTTTGAGTGATTTGGGGGTACAACTCTTTCATTCAGTTCTTGATTGAGCCCCGCAAGGTCTCAATGGAATCTAATTTCTTTTCCACTTTGGCTAGGATTTTTCTCACTCACCCTGCTCCCCTTATTCTTTTTTGGAACTCCTTGAGTTTCGCTTCATGGGTGCACTTAGACCAATAGTCTAATCTCATGTGTGTCGGCCTATCACCTAGTGGGTGTTGGGCTCTCACCCAAGGCACTGCAAGGGCACCGAGTCTCTCTTTTATGTGGTTCTTGTGAGAATGTATCATCTTATAATAAATATTCAAATGGAAATGAGATGAAAATAACCATGCAACATTCTAAGAACCTAGAACAGTTTTTCATCTCATTACATCCAGAAAAGAGAAATAACAAGAAACATATGGAAATGGTTCATATAGAAAGGAAATACATAAGTATTATACTCCCGAACACATATATGATTTATAATGTAACCTTTTATTCATATTAGCATATTCACTAACCACATTACATCCTCATGCGGTCACAACAGATCCTCATATAACCATGCAAAGCCAAGTCATGCATCATAACTACACTATGTTCATCACATTACAAAAATGAATGCAGACCCATCCCTCTAAATGTGCCATGATTCCTATATTTCCTAATCCCAACCCATAGAATCCTCCATGGCATTTTTGCAGAGCTTCCCGCTCTTTTTCCTTCTTCTTTTCTTCTATTGGGCGCTTGTATTTATATCCTTAAGACCACCACCATGCCTTTTCGAAGTTATATATCGGTTGCCAAGTGTTGAAGTGGTCCTCCATGGGAGCATGCCTTCTCAAATATGAGCTCTCCACTCTTTACAATGATGTCTTCTAGAACCTTCCATTACATGCCTGAATATTCCCTTTTTGATCCTCTAGTCAGCTAGGCTGGCACCTTATCCACAAGGGTCATGTTTTTCTCGTGTGCTTCCTAGGATGCCAAATACGGATAAGTCCAAAACATGTCCTACCTTGCACACATGCCGTGTGTTCTACAAAACCCTGCTAGAACCCTTTCCTACGCACCTTCAACCCGCACACCCTTCTTCAACTAGGTCCCGCGCACCCACGTGCCTTTTTATCCTTAGCCAATATTTTGGGGCCCAATAAGGTGGGATTTAACAATGATTGGACCAATGTTTTGAGGAGAATAAAAAGTAAGGGACTTATTTGAAGATTATAAATAGTAGATAAAATAGCTTGTTGAGAACCTAGAAGGTCTAGTTTTGGAGTTTTTATCATTCTAACACTTGAAAAGGACTATGTTTATTTCTCTACTACATCGGTGACACATTGCTCCATCATTTCCATCCTCACCCATTACATCGGTACTCTTATAGGACACCCCACGAGCCCTCTGCAATCTAAGAAACCTCTTCCCCTACCTCTTTCCCTTATGGCTCCTTAGTATTCTACGGTCGAGCCATATTGCACATGGCATGAGGCTTCAGGAATGATGTTTCTAATTGTATATCCCATAGATGCCACATGAAGAAGCTTGAAGCCGAGGTCAAATGCGACCAAACTAAGAAATCTACACAACATTATGCTTCCGATCCTTTCTTTTTTTCTCATCACGAGTATTCAGGCATAGTGATGCTAATGTTGGGTTTTGAGTAATAAGTGTCCCATCCCTGAAACCCATTCATGCAGTTAGAATCATAGGGACAATTCCCCTCAAAGCCACCCACCTTCCCCTGCATAAACCTAGACCACAACTTACCTATGAACCACCACCTCACTATGATCGTCATCCTAATATGGATATTATTCGGTGTAATGTTATCACTCGATTCAAGTATCATATCAATAATACCTTATTCGCCACATGACATGAAGTTCATCAACATGTAGCTATTACACAACATGTTATCGAAGACCTCATGACCCATGCCCAAAGTCACCGTAGTGGGCACTGTAGTTTGATCAAACCAATGTTATTCTTAATATAGGACTACCTATTCTACTCCTTATAAATTGATGACATGCCGTCAATTATACCTATCTAACTCCCCTCTTACAACATCCTTTTGGTCTTATTCCTCGTATAATCAATTAAGTAGGTTAATATAGCCTTGTATTAACTAAACCATTTTCTTATCCTCTTCTAGACTACTTCTATTTGCTTCTTGGCCTACCAATCCATTTCATTGGATTGATTAGACCTCTCTAAAGCCTCTCCAACTCCTTATTCCTCTCTAAATAGGATTAACTAGCCTAACCTAGTTTAATTAGCCCTAATCATGTTTTGACCTTTTCTAAAGCTAAAAGTGACTTTTGGACTATCCTTTTGTCCCACATGCACCAAAACCTTTTCATTCTTGGAAATGAAAACCTATAAATAGCCCACTACCCCAAGTCTTTTTTTAAGATCACTTCCCCTCTCTAGGCTAAACTATAGTATTATTGCTAGGATTAAGAGCTTTCTTCATTTGTTTTATTGAGCTAATATTACTTTGCTTTGCTATTTCCATTCAAGATTTGAGTAAATGGAAGGAACCATGTGGCTCTTTATCCATTAATGGAGAGCTTCCATTCTCATAATCATAAACTGATTGCTTAGAATCTAACTAGGTTAATTTATAAAGCTTTCAAAAGTAGAGGATAACTAGATTTTCTTGTTTACTTCAAGATTAATGCATGCAAAGTAATGAATCCTTGTTTATCTCTTATCTAATGGTCCATTGAGTTGTTTTTTAAAGCTTTGGGGATTCTTGAGTGTTCTTACCCCATTTTCATAGCTTTTGAAAACTTTTCCTTATACACATTTGGCACACCCGGTGGGACTTACTCCATAGTCCTTTACAAGTCTTTTCTAGGCTTTACATGTCCATTTCTAACCACTTTTATGCTTTCTAGGGTTAAAAATCTTGTTTTTAACAGATTTCACATTTTAGATGGGCTAAATCTCCCTTTTGCTTAAGCATTTAGTGGGTTCAAGCTAGAAATAGGTTTTTATGGTCAATAACTAACCTGTTTGATTCTTTAAATTTTTCATTTCCATGAGTTTTAAGGTTTTTACAGGGGTATGCATAGGTTTCATGGATTGGCATGCATTTTTCGAAACACAAGTGTACACGTTGAGCTGGTCATGCATCCATCTATCTCGTACTTTGGGTTGTTAATCCTTTTACAAAGGGACATGTATCTGTTAAACCCCACACTTATCCATCAACCTACAAGTGCATCCACTTATCTGGAAGCATAGGTGTCTATCGTATACTATGTTGATCTTGATTTTTTTCTTGCACGGGCATCCGTTTTCTTAGGCACACATCTGTTGAAACCTTAGCATATACACTTTTCTATCTGCGTAGATGTGAAAACCCACAGTCATATTCTATTTACACCTGTATCTTTTTTAGTAGGGCGTGTATCCGTAATTTGAAATGCAAATCTATCAATCTAGGAATGTAGGAATTTGTGTTAAAAGTTGAAATTTATCATGAGCTCTAAGATCAAAAATCTCTAGTTTTTTGCTTTTTGTTTGCAGTTCTCTAACAATTGTTTGTTGGGTCTTTTGGTTTTGTTTTGACTAACTTAGTTAAGGGTTTTATTTCTTAGTTGATATGGGTTTTCAAAGTGCATATGCTCTTCCCTCGCACCTTATAAGTGATCTTGGGAACCAAAAATGCTTCCAAAACCTTCTTATTACTTTCAAAACACTTGATTTATGCTTCATAATGGATTAATCTTCAAAAGTTTGTTAAAATGAATTCCTTTTCGCAAGTTACTTCAAGTTTTTTCCATTACTTATTTATAGTTGAGTTTTTATGTTATGTATGCTCTTCCTCGCACCTTTTTGGCAACCTTGGGAATAAAAAACAACACGTAAACTCTCTTTTTATTGTGATCTCTTTTGGAAAATTACTAACCTTTACGTATAGGACCAAATTCGTTTGACAAAGAAAATATTTTCGAGACATAAATGCACTAATACATGTTTTCTCATAGGTTTCTAAATGGTGTGCTATGCAAAACCACATTAAGATATAAAAGATAAAAAATCACACCACATACATCACACTATATTACAGGTTTTGGAAAAGGGTACATCCTTATCCGCTCAACTAGAACATAACCCCTTTAGCATAATGCCTTAAGATACAAAAATGGAGGTGGTTCTAGTAACCCTAAAGTAATCTACCGCTAAGTGACCACATGGATGAAACAGAAGCACTCCACTTACCCACTTGACTAGTCATACATTATGAGTTTAGAGTCAAATTTGTCCATATCGCGACCCCCGATGATGATACAACCAACACACTAGTTGCTTTTGTATCAAAAAGAGGTAAAGCAAAGCCGAGATAAACTAAGATTAGTCATTGTGACTTTCTTGGAAAATTAAGCTTGTATTAGACAAACAATTGACACCTAGTTGAGTAAACTACCTAGAAATCCATATCATCAAGGATCCCACTTTGCTAGTCCATTATCGTGTCTTTTCAAACCATCACGAAGTGACAACTTTCTTGGACTCAAAACCTTGTTTTTCGAACACGGTAAAGAGTCCACTTAAGTTAGATCTAAGTGTCACTCATCACGATATTTACAATGTATCACTACGTAGGCATTTTTATACCTTTCATAGAATAGGAAATCCCATGCACTCTAGCCTATCACCCAAATGGGTGTTAGGCACTCACCGAGGCATGCCCGAGCACCGAGCCTCTCCTTTATGTGAGTTTTGTGAGAATGCATCATCTTAGAACAGATAATCAAATTCCAGATAGAAAATAACTAAACCACCTTCTTATGAACTTATGAAAAATTGTCATCTCATAGTATGCAGGTAAGAGAAATAGCAAACAACACCCCGAAATGATTTATATAGAAAGGAAATGCATGAGTATTGAAAACAAATGATTTATAATGAAGCATTATATTCATACTATCAAAGTTAAAAATCCCACATTACATTCCTTGAGGTCATAACAAATCCTCATATTATGTAGGGCCAAATCATGCATCGAGCTATGTCATGCTCATCATTTTACAAATAAAAAATGGGAACCCATCCCCTTCTATATGCTATCCCTCACAGATATATCCTAACCCCTAGCCATCACATCCTCCATTATGTTTTTTGCAGGGATTTATCTCTCTTTTTCTCCCTCTTTTTCTTCTACCGGAGCTTGTATGTATAGTCTTAGCACCCACCGCCATGCCTTCCAGAAGTTCCAGATCGGTTGCCAAGTGTCGAAGTGGTCCTCCATGGGAACATGCCTTTCCAAAACCCAGATCTCAATTCCTTGCAGTGATGTCCTCTGGAAACTTCCATCACATGCTTGGAATATTCCTTTTTGATCCATAGTCACTAGGTTGGCACCTTATCCATAAGGGTCATGCTTTTCTCATGTGTTGCCTGGGATGCCGAATGCAACTAAGTTCAAAACTTGTTTTTCCCTATGTGCCTTCAACCCACGCACCCTTCTTTGACTAGGTCCCACATGCCCATGCGCCTTCTTGTACTTAGCTAATATTTTGGGGCCCAACATCACCCCACACTATGCATGTTCTCCGTCCCAGAAACACTCTTCGATAAAGAATTAAAGAATGGTGGATCCTTACAGATGGTTGGAATGGAAGAATGAAGGAATGAAGAAATGGGGAAAATAATGAAAGAATGGGGAACTTTATTTACTTCTAGAGGAGGAGAGGGAAATCCTTCCTTAAATCAGCTTCTAATTTCCCCCAAGTGTCAACCTCATTTTGTACTTGCTGACAAAGGTTACCCACCAAGGCGCTCACTTCCTCAAAACTAAGCTCTTCTCCCTTAGCACTCATTGTCTCCACAATCTCCTCCAGCTATTTTCCCAAATCCTCAAGTGCATCCATCCTTCGAGTGATTTGAGGGTACAATTCCTTCATTCGGTTCTTGATTGAGCCCCGCAAGGTCTCAATGGCTTCTGATTTATTTTCCACTTTGGCTAGGATCTTGTCTCACTCACCTTGTTCCCCTTGTTATTTTCCTGGAACTCCTTGAGTTCTGCTTCATGGGTGGCAACTAGGATACTTGCCACTCTATCTCTATCCACACAATTATCATATGTGGCCTCAACAGTTTGAGCGAAGTGGCTTTTACATTGGCGAGGATCTTGTTGTACTAAGAAATAATCTCCATAACCTTCATCTTATTTTCTTTCTCCTGGTGTGCCAACGCCTCCTTTGTTGATTCTAGGGCGAGTGGTCACCTCTCCATGGTAAGTATGTGGGTTAATTCCTCTAGACATTTCAAGGATGACCCATACCTTTACACAAGTGGTGTTAAGTCTAGATGCTTTAAGATAATGGCATCTATGATCATCTCTATCTTCTTGTATGCCTCGTGCACTCTTGCCTTTTCATATTTCAATTCATGCCTTAACTGAGCATTGATTAGCTCTTCCTGCTTTAAGTCCTTGGTTTTCTCAAAGAGCTCTTCTTCCTTTTTCTCCAACTCTACCTCTAGGAACTTTACCCTGTCATTTCTCTCGAAGAGCCTGGCTTTAACCTCAACTGAGACTTTATTGAGCGTGTTGCAGATCTACTCATCTTGATAACCTCTGAGCATTCACTAAGGGGTTTATCCATTTTTATTTAGAACTTGCATCAATTCCCTTGGCTTACTTCAAATTCTAGCTCATCAATGTGGGACTCAAATTCCCATGACAACATTTTCCTTGTTTGAGGGTATGCACCTTCCTCATTAAATGAAGTCATGGCTAGAAGTTATTCCATTGGCATGATGCTCTGGAAGTGTTCACGCAACACCTTGTTTGGATCATCAATGTAGCCCATTCCTTGCACTTGTGATGCATTTTCACTCTTCCTCCCCATGTGTGCGGCCTTTGGAAAGCTAACAACCAAAATAGGATCTCCTCCCATGTTGTCATATTCCTTTTCTATGCTCTCCTCCTCAGCTTCCTTCATCACCACATCCACGTTGCATTCCACTTCTTGTTCTACTAGGTCCTTGATGATTTTTGCTACTTTTTTTTTTTGTGGCCTCGTCTACATGTTCCTTTATGAGGCTTGCAATCCTTTGTTCTTTTATAACTTCTTCCCCACCTACTCCTTTGCCTTGGGTCTCAACCTCTTATTCATCCTCCTTCTCCTCATCTTCTTCATTATATTCGTCATCTCTTTCTTCTTTAGAGTCATGTATTTCATAGATACGATGGTCTTCACCTCTTGGTTCATCTTCATCATCATCCTTGTTACCGATGTAGGCATCTAGATCTTTGTTTCCTCTGAATCGGCCTCATCCGTCACCTTTTGCTTCTTCCTTATTGGGGATTCCAATATAGGAGATCCTCCTTTTTATTTTCCCTTGGTAGGTGATCTCTTCCTTAGCGATTCTTCCTAAGTGATGGGCTCTTCATGCTCCAGTGCTTCTTCTTAAGTCTTTTCTTTCACTAGGGACTTCATTCTCTGTGCGTAAGTACTAGGCTTAGTATTTATCTCTAAAGACGTTAACTCGCTTGTGTAGTTTGAACACTTGGTGCTTTCTGCACCTCTTCTCTTTCCTCTTTCTAGGTGTGGCCTTCTTCCTTCTTGTAGGGTCTTCAAGGATGGAGACATCATTCTCCAAGTAATCACCTTTTTCAAAATTTGGCCTTATGCAAAGGTATATCCTTGTTGCAACCCTTCTAACGATTGGCAATGTTACATGCTTCATCATTTATATCTTATGGGAGACATATCTCTCCACGTATGCACACTTCTTGGGGTAGACTAGCTTCCGGTACAGCTCACAGTGGTCTGCATCTACCTCAATAAGGTCGAACCTTAGTCTCTTGGCCTCCTTGAACCGATTAACTCCGGCTTGGAAGTATAATGCGGTGAAGGAGAAGGGTAGTTTGCACCATGGAATCATGTTCTCATCTATCAACCTAAATTTGCCAATGCAAAAGTGTTGATATACTACAAATTCTACCTCTCCATTTTCAAGCATGGAACATTGTTGTGGGATTATCCACTCAGCCCCAAATACATCACACATTTGTTTATACCATTTCTCTAGGTGCACCTTATGAGCGGTCGTCATGGTTTCACAAGTGTATTTTGAAAACCTCTTTGTGGGCGAGGGATCCTCTTTTGGATATTCCCAAACAAATTTTTCTGGCCCATCGAGCACTCCAATCTCTGAAAACACAATGGTGAGGAGGACGTTACCGAAGAGTATCTTTTCCCCCTCCTGCGTGCTGCTTATAATTTCATCCGTGATGAAAGTGGACAAGTTGTAGATGGTCCCCTTAGATATTCTTCGGCATACATTCAGCCATGCCTTGTTTACTTGTGTCCATCTTTCTTTATCATTGAGATTGGTAACCAAGCGCACGGCCATCCTCATCACTAGGTTTGGTATTTTTGAGATTTCAAAGTATCTCGAACCCTTCTTGTAGTCATAGGCGGCTACAGTCTCCTTTATAGATTATTTATCGCTAAGATCATCATCAATGTTATCTCCTTCACAATTAAGGCCTGTGAACTTAGATATCAATTGTGGTGTGATGCACATCTTGTGCCCCGTGAAATAAAAATGATCTTCATGCACGCATAACATATGCCATTGGTAAAGGCACTTGGGTTTTTCGAATTAGGGCAACTCGTACAATTGTAACAACCCAACATTTTGTAGTTTGACCTTCACCTCATCATTATAAATGGGCATTCCATATGGCATCCTACTATTAGTTGGTCGGACCAACTCCAGTGCCATTTCTTTCTCTGTTGTGCTCATGCAATGATTATAATCACTTACGATCATCTTCTACATGTGCGACTCCCATTCTTTTCCTAGAAATACCCCATCTGGGTACTACATTTCATTGTACCATTCTTCATTAGTGCTCGTGATGGAAACATCTATTTTCCTCGCCCTTACCCTTTGTTTTCTTTGGTTAAATTGTTGGTTTCCTTTGTGTCATTCTTCTCGGTCGGTCTAATACTTAAATCCTCTTCCCCTTGCTCTGCTCTACCACTCTGTCCAATCCCAAAGCTCAACCTTGCAAAGAAACCCTTCTAACTCCATGCCCTAGCCGCCAAACCCTAACTAGAAAAATCCTTCCACAAGACGATGCTTCCTCAACAAACTTTCCCACGCCCATGTACTCCTTCCACACTGGCTCATAAATCTACTCTAGATGCACACTCAAATTCCTTGGATTATCCTTTCTTCGTAAAAATATATCTTTGGATGCCCTAGTTCACAAGAGCTTCTTCTTTTCGTAAACGCAAGGTAACAAATGACTTACCTGACCTTGTATTTATATTTTTCCTTCTTTCTAGCATTAAATGCTATATCACCTACCACCATACTTTAACATTAAATGCAGATTTTTCCACTAAGCCATCTTTAAGTGCCTTTACCCACGCACCATATCCTACGCGAAAAACCATTTACAACCTTCTGGCATGTAAAAATTCAACCCGACCGAAGACTCTTACACGCATGTCTACAACACCGAAGGAACTTCTTCTTTCCTTTACCTAATTTTTACCTATGCATACCTCATGTTGTTCTTGCACTCTTCATCCTTTTTGACACCAACCATTCTCTTCCACCTCTTTTCATACGTGCTTATTACTCCTTACACACTTTGTATCCATTAATCGACCATTCACCGCAGCTTCTCCCCGCCAGTTCAACTTGTATTATGAGCCTATACTTTGCATCACTCCACCCCACACTAAAACAGATGCGCGGTCCTCTCGCATGGACACAACTTTGGAAAAATAATGTGGTTATTGACACCTAAGGCACAAAAAAAAACCAAAAGAGAGGAACAAGCAACGAGAAAAGGAAACACAGAAAAAAAAAAGCATAAAGGAAGTTCTAGACTAATTGGCAACACTACCTTATTTACAAACAACAAGAAGACATATTTATAGTAGGGCTTAAGCCTACTCCCATTGAAGTGACCTAGTAACCTTGTCCCATCTAGTGCTTGAATCGGAAAGTGCATAAATCAAGAATGTATGAGATGATGTAAATTCCCAACCAATGGACTTTCAATTTCCTAGTATGACGCAGACACTTGGAATCATACAATAACACAAACTACACAACTTAAAACTTCTTGTTCAATGTCATGTGGTCTGTAGAATATGAAGGGTGTTTCCAATGATATACTATCGAACTTATACAAAGACGCAGTCATTGACAATGCTTCACACTTAGTAGTTGTGTAATTTTTCTCTACTGGTGTCAATTTCCTACTTACAAAGATCATGGGATGATCAAAATTCCCTCACCAGGTTATGTTAGCACTCAAGCTCCCATAGTTTTCCCCAAGGCATCCATATGCACATGGAAAGGCTTACCCTGATAAGGAAAATGTAATCTAGGTGTCATGACAAGACTTTCCTTTAAAGTGTCAAATGCCTTATGTTGTGCTTCTCCCCAATGAAAAGCACTTTGTGTTTCAAAAATTCTTCTAAGGGCACAACAATATTGGTATATCCCTTGATGAACTTCCTGTAGTACCCCATGTGTCAAAGGAACCCACGTAATGTGCTTTGACTAGTAGGTTCCCCTAATCCTACAATAATTGCAACTTTGGCGGGATCCACTAGTAAGTCGTCTTTGCATATAATGTGCCCTAACAGGGTTCCAAATGGAGTGGCAAAGACACATTTCTTAATGTTGAGGGATATCCTCAATTGCCAACATCTCTCAAACATCAGTCTTAAGTTGTCACAATGGTCTTTCACCAGTCCATACATAGTCCAGTCATCCAGATAAACTTAAAGAAACTTATGGATGAAGTCTTGGAATACGTGAGAACACAACAGGCGCATTCTTCAATCTACAGGGCATAACCATGTAGGTGAAACTTCCCCATTTAGTGGAAAATTTTGTCTTTCTCTGGTCTTCCCTTGTAATCCTGACTTGGTGGTATCCAGAGAATCCATCCATGAAAGAGTAGACTTCGCATCCAGCTACTCCCTCTAGAATTTCTTCAATAAAGGGGGTTAGAAAGGGATCGATGACACACACTGCATTTAGATCCATGTAATCAATGAAAATTATTATCCTACCATCCTTCTTAATACTGATAACCATCGAGATTATCCATTCTGACTCCTCCACTACCTCGATGATACCGCTTACTATCATTTTTCTCTCTTCCTTAACCCATACATGTAAATTTGGATTCATTCGATAAGGCATCTTCCGAATGCACCTTCTTTCATCTTGATCTTCATTTCCCCCAATTAATGGTGGATGCCTTTGAGTTCATGGTACCCATGAGGGAACAAATATTGGAACTCATGCACAATGATCAATGATCTTCGAAACTTCTATTTTCAACCAATAGTCACCAATGATAGCCTCCTTAGGTTCTGCCTTCGTCCCAATGTTAACCTTCTTCATCTTCAAAGGCTTATGGTATGTGCATGCTTGTTCATTAGTGTTGTCTATGACCTCACGTGTACCCTCCGAATGACTAACATCCAACATCTCCATCTCTTCTCCATCTATTACATAGACCATTTTTCCTTTTCTTTTTCCATACACGCATGCTCAAAATGTACTTCCTCTTATTCTTCCTCATTGAGGCACGTCTCCAAATAAGGCTCACCTAGCAATTCTAGTAGCCTATCCTCTGCCATGGCACTATCTCCCATTATAAGGTACTTGATCATTTGCAATGCCTTATCCACTGATGGCTTGGTACTCCTATACTCGAATGCTTGAATGAGATCAGCCGCCAACTCTTACCAATTACTTGTCTGACGATGCATCTCCGAATGAACATACCAAGCATGTGCACAACCTTGTAAGGTGGAATACAACTTATGTACCCATAACAAGGTGAAAATGCTTCTGCACTTCCCATCTAGGCCTCCTCACACACTTGGATATGCAATGAAGTGGTCTCTTTGCCATGGTAGTCTTGTATAATCGTGGGTGCATTGCTCCTAGAGAACCTTATAGAAAATGTGATCCTTACCTCGTGCCACTCCAAGAGGTTCTCCCGATGTGTATCTGTATGTACCGAAAATCAGTAGGGTACTGTATCACCAGAATGATGTTACACATGCCCCAATGATGATACAAGTCACCTCGCAAGGTGTTCGGAATCTAGGAAAGCTCGCCAAGTGTATGTTAGCATCCCAAGCATCTTGTTTAAGCTTTGTGTACTTCACTTTATCCTCTGAATTTATTTTTCTAATCTTTTTGACCTTTAGTGATAAAATCGCCGCCTGCCGCTAGGCGGCGGTCTCGTGGATCAGCTACCCTGCCAGGAGGCGATCCTCAGAATCGCCGCCCTCCTCGGGGTGGCGGTCCTTCACGCATTTTCCAGCACGTTCCTTTTATCATGACTTGCATAATTTTTCAACATTTACCATCTTTTCTCAACCGCCTTAGCTCGTATTAATGTTTTATGTTCCTTGAATGTGTTTCTTCATTGTTTAATGGTAAAAGAGTTCTAATAGGAATTACCTTTGGGTAAATGTGAAATCTATAAATATCCAACTTGTTTTCAAGCAAATGGCCCCTCAACTTCTCATTTCCATTGTTTAGTCTTTCAATTTCTTGCTTAGAATTCATTTTGTTTTCATGTTTTGAATCCATGCTAGTTTTCCTTTGCTGTTAGAAGCCATTCGATCTTCTTGCTTCAGCCTTCTTCATTGATGTTCATATAAATTAGTTTAGAGAAGAGTAGTGTCGGGTTGTAGATTGAATTCATTAGAGTTGCAGGTTGTGTTCTTCACAGAAGGTAGATTCTAGAATCTCTCAATACACTTGTGTTGTATTCCCGCAATAAATCCCACTAGGAATTGCATACGCCAAGCTCTATCACTTACGTTATCCCTCTACTACTCGCATTATATTTGGTCTATATCCAAAGCTTCCATTGTTCAAAATACCTTTTTCTATTGATGCTAGCATATACACGCTCTTTTGGATTCATGTGAACATAAAGGAATGAGGAGATCATTCTGAGGGGAAAAAATCATACACTACTAGATCCGCCACTGTTATGCAAATTCTAGGTTTTATTTGTCAAAGTTATAGTTAAAACATATCAAATAGAGTAGTGAAATATTTCATTTATGTTAAATTTCATTTTTGATATTGTCGGGGAAGCTGTGGGGATTGATAGTTTCTCAGAAGCTATGATTCATTCCTCACTTCTAAGGTAGGATCGAGAATCTTTCAATTAAGTTAATCAGCTATCTAGTTATTTAGGATAAACTCACAACTGCACAAGTAAGTAGCTACACCGGGCTACCTTGCTTGTTTTAATTTTGTTATTAGATTAGTTGTCATTTTCTGAATATATTAGATTAGTTTTCTTTTCAATTATATTAAAAATTCTATCAAAAATACAAAAATAGAGGAATATATATATATGTTGTAGATATATCTTGCATAATTAGTTTATTTTGTTTCAATTAAGCTTATATTGATCTTGTATGACAATCACGGGACCTAGGGAGCCCAGGGAATACGTTTTTGAGCCAATCATGCCTCAACCAAATCTTGTTGCAGCATTAACTGACATAGACCAAAATCTCATAATTCAGGTCTTCCGAACAACAACAGACCTACAAGAAATCAGCACATAGCTAAGAATATTAAACATAGAAGACGACAAAGCACACACATTCTGGTCAAATCAGCCAAATTATAGATTGCCTTGATAGATATCCGTATGACTGTAGAAGGACTTGAAAGAGGGAAAACACTTGGTTGTGATCCACTAGTCCCACAAATGCCCGGACACGGAGACCTCCTCGTTGATATATACACTAGCTTATGTATCTAAGTTGCGGAACTACTGTTAGGTACTCCGAGAAAATCGTGCAACTTCTAGTTCTAAACGTAGAGGCCGAAAAGGCATACGATTACTAGATACTCGGAATCAGGGGTTGACTCTTCATATGACCATAGGAGGTCCATAGCAACCACAAACTTATGGTTGTGATCCACAGGTCCCACAACCCAATGGGCCTACAAATCAATCAAATATTGACACCAGCTTATGAATGTTGGTGTTTAGGTCTTCTCCACTTCCACCAGACATCATCACACAACTATCATTATTAAACGTAGTAGCTAATCAAGCTAAAGATTTTTGGACTAGGCCAAAGAATCATCCATAAAACACCAAAAGATCCACTACACATTTAGCCATTCATTTTCATGACCTTGTCGGGAGATATATACGAAGCACCCGTAGGTCATCTTCCATGTATCCCACAACCCATAGATTGGATCATGGCAGAGCTTGATAGTGATTAGAGCCTTCGAGTAGTTATCCTCACCGAATGATCTATCACACCGATTCAGGTTAGGAGGGCCTTCTTTTCCTTTGATTTGTACAGATCCCATTATTGCGTGTTGAAGACATAAGATTACCTAACTAGTTTATATGCATCCCACGTATAGTCAATCCCCACCGGCTATCTCGCACGACCTCGAGAGGTCGGGTGCGAGGAAGAGTTACTTGTAGATTCCCATGCTCGCATGTCACTTTTCCATCATACAAAATTGGTGAACCCGACGTGAACTTCCTACCTTCTGATTCGAGTCATATTTCTACTTGTTCTTCCAATTAGTATACTTTTCGTCTTTTCCACCTCATTAGCCTCTTCACATCGACCACCAACAAAATTGGTGAACCCGACGTGAACTTCTTACCTTCGATTCGAGTCAAATTTCTACTTATTCTTCCAATTAGTATACTTTTCGTCTTTTCCACCTCATTAGCCTTCACATCAGCTTCACCAACAAAATTGGTGAACCCGATGTGAAACAAACTAATATTCCTCTTTCTATTTTCATTTCTTTCATCCACCTTCGCTCTTTCCCATTATTCTACGGTATTCATATACCCCCTGAATATGTCGGGATACGATGCATATGCAGCACCTCTCCTAGGTCTTGAAGCATACTACGATCAATTAAATAGACAACCATTACCCTCGCTCTCAGCATGGGGTGATAACTATTCAACTAACCAATTTTCAACACAAACTCTCCTCAAGGACTAGATATAGTTCTTCTTTCCAAATAGAGGAGTTGGATCAGCTCACTCAAACGCAACAACCAGAGCCTTCAGCTCAAACAACATGACGCTCACAGGAGAATCTAGTTCATCTCCTCGGTGTTACTTAGACCACAAATTAGTAGACAATTAGATCCATATCTATTTTTAGATGATGAATACTTAGCACGTTATGCTAGGAATGAACAATGCTCTCAAAATATGTACCCACCTATAGGAGGTTTACAAACACAACCCGAGGTCTCATTCCAAGAAAACACCCCCATTCCTCCACCTATAGAAAATGCCTCAGGTGAAACTTGGTAGGGCACCGATCAATTCATAACAGGTACCATATGCCTATACAAACTCAAGATATACAACAAACGCCACTAAGTAAAAATACCGTGTCTTCACCAAACGAGGTCATCTCAGCCTTAGTTGAGAAGGTTAGAGGGTTGGAACTTGCTCAAGCAAATCAAAATCCACAATTCATGCAAGTAGGAATTTCCAATCCTCCACATCATCCCAGCCAAGTAGACCTCCTCACAGGAACAGGCACGTTGGGTATGCCTCCTCAGTACTTACAACAAACGCCAACTAGAAATGCATTTTCTAACGCCGCTCTAGTTGAGAATATGATACCTCCCAGCTTAGCATAAAACAATCCATTCTTGAGCAATGCTCCTCCATACTTAAACATGTATTCCAAATCACCACAGGGAGATATGTTCTCTTCTCCCAGCATGTTTGCTCAAACACAGGGATTTCCTTATGCCCCTGCAAATACATATGCTATGCCATATCAACAACCCATTCCACCTCCACCCCCTCAACAAGCACCATCAATGGTCGAAACCTATGCAATAGGGACTTATTCAGAATATTTGAAAGAACATTTAGACTTCACTATACGAAGTGTCATGCTTCCAAGACCTCTCCCCTGATCTACCCAAGTACAAAGGAGAGGGAGACCCGAATGCACATATTAAGGCCTATGCCACAACCATTTAAGAACTGCTCTTTTGGGATGGAGTTGTTGCTAAAATATTCCCTAAAACTTTAGAGGGTATCGCCTCGATTGGTATTATGAGAATACACTCAAGCCTCAATACATTCATTTAAACAACTCATTTCAGAGTTCATCAAGGAGTTTGACATGAAAAATTCTTGAGAACAGGAATCACGGAATTCTTGCATATTAAACAAGAACACAATGAATCTATTGCTCATTTCATCCAAATATGGTGTACAGTCCTCTATTCTTCAGCAAGCACTCCAAACATGGATCAGATGGAACCATGTGATTTATTCCTTCATTCTCTCAGTAGAGAGATAAAGGAAGAAGTATAGAAGTTCCAACTAAGAACTTATGATGAGGTGCTCAAGAGCACTCTTCGAATAGATCAAGCTACAATAGATAGCAGTCACAAGACATATGGAACAAATGGGAGGTTAATCATCCCCAACCAAAATACTACGACTTATCCTACTACCACAAATGCCAATCAAGGACCTAAAATCCTTAACAAAAACCACGGAGTGACAACAGATGGAGTGACTAACCAAACTAAAAAAGAAAACGTTGTAAATGTTCCACCACCAGTTAACAATCAACGAAACAACAATTTTACCCCAACAATCAATGCGGTGGATTTTAATCGTCCCCAATGACAACAAAACAACGGCAGATCTAGACACAGGGTCCAAGTCAAAACTCAATTGGATATCAAAACCAAAACCAAAGGCAACAAACGTAAAACTTTAATCCTAATAGTCAACAGTTTAATCAAAGTTTTGGACCACAACACGTGCCAAACCAACAACCTAGGAGTTATAATCCCAACTCGTATTGTGGTTTCCACAAAATTTGAGGCCATGACACTAGGACTTTCCACGATTACAATAATTTCATGCAATGTTTGCCAGAAGAACAAAGACAACTCTTCATAGATATGTTCTTAACAGATTCTGTGACACCTATGCCAAATACTTTCACAAGGGTAGTTTCCCCTCAAAACACACCTCTTAAGATCTTCAATGATCCACTTCCAAATCACAATAACAATAATAAATTAAATCCAAATTGGATAAAGGTGTAATGATAGGAAATAACGATCACGAAGCCTCAACTTCACTAAATCCACCTATCGCACCACAATTAGGAAATCAGCCACGAACCAAGATAGTTGGTCTAGTGGAGTTAGATACTGAGCTGCACGTAGAAGCCATAACAAGAACATGAGAATATTCTTCTCAACCAAATCCAATCTATCCACTAGAGCCAGATAACATTCAACAAACATTGGTAAAACCCATAGGTGTTTATGATTTAATTAATGATTTAACAAAGACCTTCTCTTACATCTCGTTTTTGGACTTATTAAAAATTCTCCTTACCATAGGGATTCTCTTTTAGAAGCACTAGGTCTAGGTCATTTAATTAACATCACTCCACCTCCTGAAACACAAGTAAACCATATATACTTTGATATCCACCCTCCAGGGCAGCCAGATAGGGATACTTATATGATGGAAAAGTGACAAGTGAGCATGGGAATCTACAAGTAACTCTTCCTTGCACCCGACCTCCCGAGGTCAAAGTGCAAGACAACGGGGTGGGGATGGAATGTACGTGGGGTGCAGAAAAACTAGTTAGGAAATCTTATGTCTTCGACGCACACTAATGGAATCTGAATCTAAGGCAAAGAAGGCCCTCCTAACCTGAATTGGTGTGATAGATCGTTCGGCAAGGATGACTGCTCGAAGGCTCCAATCAATATCGAGCTCTGGCGTGATCCGATCTATAGGTTGTGGAATACATGGAAGATAGCCTGGGTGCTTCGTATATGTCTCCCGATAGGGTCATGAAAATGGATGATGGATATATAGTGGATTCTATGGGCGATTCTCTGGTCTAGTCCAAAAATCCTTAGCTTGATTAGATGATACGTCTAGTGAGGATAGTTGTGTGATAATGCTTGGTGGAAGTGGAGAGGACCTAAATACTAATGTGCATAAACCAAAGCATCAACGTTTGATTGACTGTGGACCCATTGGGTTGTGGGACCTATGGATCGCGAATGGAATGCGTAATTTCGTGGTTGTTGCGGACCTCTTATGGTCATGTGAAGAATCAATCCCTAATCCATAATACCCGAGAGTCGTGCACCTTTTCGGCCTCTATGTTTAGAACTAAAAGTTACGCAATCTTCTCGAAGTACCTTACAGGGCGTTCTAGAAACTTGAATTCTTAAGCTAGTGTCTATTTCAATGAGTATATCTCCTATGTCTTCTGTGGGACCAAAGGATCACAACCGAACATTTGCTCTCTTTTAAGCCCTTCTATAGTCATGCGGATATCTATTAAGGCAATCAGTAGTTTGGCTGGTTTGACCAAAACATATGTGCTTTGTCGTCTTCTATGTTTAATCCTCTCAAGTGTGTGCTAATTTCTTGTAGGTCTCATTGTTGATCGAAGACCTAAATTCTGAGATTTTGGTCTATGTCGAGTTATTTTGCGACAATATTGGGTTGAGGCATGATTGGCTCGAATACGTATTCTCACGGGCTCCTAGGTCCCGTGATTGTCATACAAAAGGAACAATATAAATCTAATTAAAGCAAAATAAACTAATTATGCAAAGTATATCCACAACATATATAAATTCTCTATTTTTGTATTTTTGACAGAATATTTAATAGAATTTAAGATAACAACTATTTAATATATCTAGAAAATGACAACTAACCTAATAACAGAATTTAAAACAAATGAGGTAACTCTAGTATAGATACTTGTCAATGAAGTTGTAAATCTATTCTAAATAACTAAATAATTGATCTAATTTAATTGAAATATTTTCGATCCTACCTCAGAAGTGAGGAACGAATCATAGTTTCTCAGAAACTATCGATCCCCATGACTTCCTTGGAAATATCAAAAATGAACGTAACCGAAATGAACTAATTCACTACTCTATTTGGTATATTTTAAGAAGAACTTTGAAAGCTTGAACCTAGATTTTGTAGAACAAGGTGAATCCGTTTGTGTGTGGCTTTTTCCCTCGGTGTGGTCTCCTCGTTCCTTCGTGCTCACGTGAATCTAGAAAAGTGTGTAATACTAGCATCAGCGAAGTAGGTATTGAAACAATGGCAGCTTTGGATGTAGACCTCAATACAATGCAGTAGGAGAGGGATAGCGCAAGAGAACAGAGCTTGGCTTATGTAATTCCTAGCGCGGGATTTATTGTGAGTCATACAACACAAAACATCCGAACACCGAAACTATCCTTCTTAACGAACAAAACCTGCAACTCTAATGGCTTGGTCGAAAATGAAACTATCCTACTTTAATTGATTGTATGAAATAGTAATAACACTAGAACAAAAATATCATGTGGCTTCTACAACAAAATAAGACTAACTATGCATGCAACAAATGAAAACTATTGAATTCCTAAGTAAGAACTAAAAGACTAAACTATTGAAATGAGAAGATGAAGGGCAATTTTGAGAGGCCATTTGCTTGTAATCAAACTAGCTATTTATAGAATTCCCATTCACCCCAAGGTAACTCCAACTAGAACTATTTTACTATAAAAAATGGAGAAACACTATTCCGAGGAACCAAAATCATAAATACAATCCAAGGCGGTGGAAAAAGTGGCAAAAGTTGAAAATTTACAGTCGCAATCGGAAGAACGTCTTGGAAAAATGCGTGAAGGACCGCTGCCGTCTACAGTAGCAGGGCGGTCACGAGACCGCCACCCGAGCGGGCGATGGTTTTGTCATCAAGAAGAAAAAAACTGCAAATGAAAAGAGGGGAAAAGAGCAAAATAAATCATGTGGAGGCTATGCGGGGCATGCGGGATGTTAACGTACACTTGGAGAGCTTTTCCGGATCCTGAACACCTTGCGAAGAGATCTTAATCATCATTGGGGTTTCCGTAACCAATTTAGACATTTGATATAGTCGTACAATTTTGGGTACGTACGAGATACCAAGTTTATATTTGACATAAACAAAATGCCAACGATGCTGAAATTGCACGTAGAGGCGATCCACCTTGCATTTATAGGTGTGGGTTTACAATAATTACGTTAAATGCGTAATGGTTGATGATGGGGCAATAGTTAACATTGTCCCCTTCTCTTTCCTTCAAAAGCTAGGATATGGAGAAACAAACTATTCCACAACAAGAAATACGCTAAGAGGTTATGATAGCCTTAAAGCTACTTCAATTGGGACTATAATACTACCAGTCACCTTAGGACCTAAGACAATCCTCACCGAGTTTTATATCATAGATCGGGAAACCAACTATAATATGATCCTCGGTTGACCATGGATACATCACATGAAAGCAATCCCTTCTACGTTATTCCAGGAAATAAGATTCTTGCACCTAGGAAAGATATTCGTAGCAAAAGGTGACCCAAAACCATTCGACATACACCTAGCGGACACAAGAAAAGACCAGGGCATTCACTCGAGTTTGAACTCCCGAAAAATCAACTTAACAAACTAATCAACTCAAAACGGAAAAAAATTAATACCTACAACATAATTAGAAATTACGAACCTAGTTAAGGGCATCCTAGCCCTCAAGGGATGAAGCTAAGCGTTGTAGAAATAGTGTCATTAGGAACTACTTTTTCAAAAATTGTCAAGTCTTTGGAACAAGATCTACCAATTTTCCTACCATTTGATTCCACAGGTATGGGATGTACCCTAGGAGTTGGTTCTCTTCCAGCAGAGGAACTTTGCATGGTAGAAGTAACTGAAACAGAAGAAACAGATGCAAAGAATGTCCCAACATCCATTTTTCCTAGTAAATATTGGACTCTCCACTTCGATGGAGCTAGATGTCGCTATGGAGCTAGGGCAGGTGTGATCTTTACTTCCTGAGGGAAAGATCCTACCTTTTGCTTTTAAGTTAAACTTTGAATGTACAAACAACGACACTTGCTGTACGAAGCCCTCCTCCTTGGCCTCATCATAGCCAAAAGGATCGGTGTTAATAACATCAGAGTGTTAGGAGACTCACAATTAGTTACAAACCAAGTCTCTGAAGTATATGAGACTAGAGCTGAGCACTTACAGCTCTATAAAACAATGGTATTAGATCTAAGCAAAGGATTCAACTTCATATCCATTGAGGCAATCCCATGAGAACAGAACCTTCTCGCAGATTCAATAGCAACCTTAGCTTCACGTTTTACCCCAAGTAATGAGTTGGAAGATACAAGTTTCAAGGTATCACTTTGTACTGAACCATTGGTGAAGAAAATGTCAACGAACCCTCTTCTAACACATACAACTAAGAATGAATCTTCTATCTTACATCATGTTGACAGTGATAAAGTCACTCTCGAATATCTAAATGCCTATGCAGAGCTACACCTTGCTCACCGTATAGTTGATCTTTCCCTAATACCACACTCCTCTTCCTACTTTGGAAATCCCACGGTAGAGTCTCCTCCACAGAAGGATCTCGATATCTACAAGATAGAAAATGGAGAAAGCTTGGAACTACCTCCAGCCCCACCTGAATTTGAAGAAGGTAACACTTCTTTGATAGAAGAAACCATTGAAATAAACATTGGAATGGAGGAAGAACCAAGAATTTTGAAGTTGGGATCCTCGTTAACTCTGGAAGAAATAGAAATACACACCCAAATCCTCAAAAAACATCAAAAGGCTTTTACATTTAATTATAAAGAAATGACGGGTATCACACCACAAGTTGTGGTACATAATCTCATCACTAAACCAAATGCAAAGCCAATTAAACAGAAGTCAAGACCAATGAAGCCAAAAGTGGCTCTCATGGTAAAAGAGGAAGTAGTAAAACTTCTCCAAGTAGGATTCATCAAGCCCATCAACTATTCACAATGGGTGTCTAATATCATTCCCGTCCTCAAAAATAATGGGAAGATACACATTTGTATAGATTTTTGGGATATTAACAAAGCTTGTCCCAAGGATGATTTCCCATTACCATCCATTGACGTTATCATTGATGCAACAACTGGATTTGAACTGTTGTCCCTCATGGATGGGTTCTCAGGGTACAATCAAATTAAAATATCTAAACAAGATCAAGCCAAAACCACATTTATAACTCCCTGGGGAACTTATTGTTATGTTGTCATGCCATTTGGTCTTAAGAACGCCAACGCTACGTATCAGCGGGCAATGACTTATATATTCCATGATCTTATCCATAAAATTGTAGAATCATATGTGGATGACTTGTTGGCCAAGGCCAAGAAATGTTGTGATCATCCGGAAGTGCTCCGTATCATCCTCTCATGACTAATTGAGTATGGTGTCACATTAAACCCAGAGAAGTGTGTGTTCGGTGTAACAAGAGGAAAACTTTTAGGATACATTATATCCTCACAAGGGATTGATGTTGATCCAACCAAAATACGGGTTGTTCTCGAAATGATCCCACCTTCGGATGAGTCTGGAATCAGGTCATTTCTTGGGAAACTCGGTGCAATCTGAAGGTTCATCCCAGATTTAAGCTTTTCCATTCATCCAATCAACAATCTACTCAAGAAAGATTATAGTGTTGATTGGACTGAAGATTACAATGAGGCCTTCGAAGCAGTTAAGCACTTCTTGTTGTCACCACCCACGCTAATGCCTCCCAAGCTAGACTACCCTTTGATCCTATACTCACGAGCCACTCATGTCTCACTGGCCTACATGCTGGCTCAAGAAGATGATGATAAATGAGAATGCGTGATCTATTTCATTAGCCGAATGTTGCTCGATTATGAAACATGTTACACATAGGCAGAGAGAGAATGCCTTGCCATAATTTTTGTAAAAAAACATTTGAGACATTATATGTTAAACCAGGAAACAAGGGTCATTGTAAAGACAGACCATTTATGAACATTTCTCACACAAGGATCTTTATCTAAAAAGGTTGGCTATTTCATAACCCTAATGGGAGAATTTGAGTTAACATTTGTAAACCAAAAATTCATTAAAGGACAAATCATTGCAGACTAGTTAGCTGACAATCCACTAGATGGAGGTGAGCTGGTAGATCTAGACTTTCCCGATGAATGTGTATACTTTGTCAAAACCAGACCCCCCATTTCTACATGTCCCTGGTATACTGATATCATCAATTTTATCATGGACCATACATACCCAGAAAGTGCCACGTCACAACAAAGAAGGTGGTTACGCATTATTACTACTAAATATGTTGTTTTAGACCAAGTACTCTATCATAGAGCCTTCGACGACATGCTTCTAAGATGTGTCGACATAGAAGAATCCAAGAGGATTCTTCATGAATCCCATAGTGGGATATGTGGGGCCACTTCGGTGGTCATGCCACCACTCACCACTCTCGAACATGATGTAGTAGAATTTGTACGTAAGTGCCACAAATGTCAAGAATTCTCTCACGAGATTCACATGCTAGCATAATCCCTGCAACCAATAGCGACTCTGTGTCCCTTCTCCACTTGGGGTCTAGACTTAATAGGGAAATTCTCTCCCTCATCAACCGATGGCCATAATTTTATAATCACAGCCACGGAGTATTTTACCAAATGGGTGGAGGCCATGCCTCTCACCACTGTACCAGGTTCGGTGATTGCCAAGTTCATTTTGAACCAAATTATCTACAGGTATGGTGTCCCACAAGTCATTATCTTAGCTAATGGCACGTCCTTTAAAAATAATGAGGTTCATGAGTTATGTAGCAAGTTCAAGATAAACCATCACACAAGCTCTCTTTACTACCCTCGAAGCCAATGGGTAGGATGAAGTGATAAACAAAACGTTGAAAAATATTTTCCTCAAAACGGTAAAGGAGAACAAACAAGATTGGAATTTAAAACTATATCCAGCCTTGTGGGCCCACCGAACCTCAATAAAAACACCAACATGAGCAACTCCTTCCTTGTTGGTATTCGGAGCGACAGTTCTCCTACTTGAGGTTGAAATACCCATTCTCTGCATCTCATTACAAGGGATTTTGGATGAGGAAGCTTACATGGAGGCATGCCTCTCTAAACTAGAAAGCCTTGACGAGGCCAAGATAAACACCGAACAATGGCATAGAGCCTATCTTGACACCGGATGTGCTTAGTAGTATAACAAAAAGTTTATGAGCGAGAAATATATGAAGGAGATCTAGTTCTAAGACTAGATAGTTGGATCGATAAGAAAACTGGCGAAGGAAGAAAGTTCTAGCCCAAATGGTTGGGCCCATACCGAGTCATGAAGGACTACGGAAACGGTGCGTATGTCTTGTGCACACTAGAAGGTGAGGAATTTGGTGAAACTATCAATTCCTTGCACCTTAAGCGGTTTTACGCATAAAACATCGAAGTCATTGCTAGTACATTATAACTACCTACATTGCAATAGTCTTTTAGCTACTTCATTCTGTCCATTTCACAAAAATGATAGTTCAGGAGCTTACTCTTAAAAAAAAAAACTGTTACAAATTTCTTAAGATATTGGCAAAAATATTCATATCACATCTCTTCAAACATCACCAAATATTTTCAAATCTTCTCATCAATTTCGACAAACAAACATTGACGGAAACCATACCAAGACCTGCATGCTTGGCTTTGCTCTTTCTTTCTACTAGGTAAAGTTGTCCTTGCCTACGGCATGCTCGGAAGCTTCTTGGTGTCACATCTATCCCTCTTAAAATATCTTGGAACAAAGGATATCCCAAAGTCTTAGATCAAATGTCAAAATCAAATGAAATCAAAAGCACCAAGCAAACAAAATATTTTATTTTACACACTTATTTTCCCCATCAACTTTCGTGATAAGCCCACATCTCTTACTAGTGATATGAGGTTGGGAAAGGAAAGAAGTGGCCTTACTCACTGTATCTTGCCTTTGGTGATAAACCCATGCTTCTTACTAGTGGCGTGAGGTAGGGTGTGGGGGTCCAGGTCACACAAACTAACAAATCTTGGTATGCTAAAAACACAAGTCAAATTTTGTTAGGAGAAAGTAAATATCCAAACATCCAAATTCCAAAGAGATCAAATCCTCAAAACCAGATTTTTTCAACCAGTTGCCATTTATGAATCTATGTCCAGTAAACTGAAAAGTAAGTGGCCTTCTAAGCTTGGTAGTAGTTACGAGTAGGGTGGGTGTGTAGGTCCAAATTTGGTTCTTGTTCTTGGTTTGTCTATCTCATCATTCCATTCAATCAAACTCATACAACTTGTGCCCTTCCTAATTCTTGGTGTTGAGCCCTCACGTCTTACTAGGCTGCGTGGATTTGGGATTGGGGCAATTTCATCTCTTTATCACTATGCACTCATCATGTTTTTCCATTATAAGAAGGAATTACAAACATTGCCCAAATATTTCAAAATTTTAGTACTACCATATGTTAGTATCATTTCATATCAAACACTCAAAAACATATAGAGTAAAACAGTCTATTTACTATTATTTTTGTCCATTGCATACATTCGGAAACATGAAAAGAAAATATTCTAAAAACATCTAAAAACACATTTTAGAAAATGAGTCACAAAATTCAAGATACCAAGAGTCTAGATCCAAAGATATATATATATATATATATACAAATCAGGTTTCATATACAATGCCATCATGCACTAGGCATGGTCAAAATGCTCAAAAAAGCACGTAAAGTACAAAAATACTCATATAAACAACCTAACAAAGTTCACTACAAAAAGAGCCAAGTGGCCTCTCAATCCCTATGGGATCCCTCAGAAGACGCGCGATCACGTCTAGGACTCTGGTTATGCCGGCGCTCGAGTGCACCGAGGGCTCTTGGTCCCGAATAGTAGTTTGTAGTCTAGCTATGAGATCGGCTCCTCCTCATCGGCACTCTCCAGCCCTATACCCGCTACCTCAAGGCATGGAGGGAAGTCACCATCTTGGCCACGTGTCAGATAGGGGAAAAAACATCGATATGCCTACCCGCTGGAAGGCTCCCCTGCATCCACGGATAGCTCAAAGACGAGTCTTCTCTATGGGAAGCATCAGGTATCGAAGTACATACCCGGTGAATCAAGTCTCGCCACTCATCAGCGGTCTCTGCAAGAAAAGGAGAAAACAAATTAGAAAACAATCAAAAGGTGAAACCAAGGATGAACAAAAAGAGAGGTAGCAACTAAGGCAATTCTAGCTAAAACAAATATCAAAGGAAGAGTGATAACTCACTCGGACCTCCGGGCCTCCAAGAAGGATCTCTGGGATCCGCACTTTTGCCACGAATGTCACCGCTAACTAGTGTCCCCTCCTACATCCGGGGCAACATGGCATCCTACCACGGACTCGTCCTCTTCTAGTTTTGAGTCACCGGCTTGCTAAGTTAGTTTGTTGGGAGTTCAAACTCGGAGTGAACGCACTGGTCTTTTCTTGGTCTGCTAGGTGTATATCGAATGGTTTCGGATCCCCTTTTACTATGAATATCTTTCCTAAGTGCAAGAATTTTATTTCTTGAAATAACGTAGAAGGGATTGCCTTCATACGGTGTATCCATGGTCGGCCGAGGATTATATTATAGTTGGTTTCCCGATCTATAATATAAAACTCGGTGAGGATTGTTTTGGGTCCAAAGGTGACTGGTAGTATTATAGTCCCAATCAAAGTGGCTTTAAGGCTATCATAGCCTCTTAGTGTATTCGAGAGTCATGGAACAATTTGTTTCTCCATACCCTAGCCTTTGAAGGAAAGAGAAGGGAACTATGTTAAATGCCACCCCATCAAATCTTGTAAAAAGGATGTGTTCCTTTGATTGAGAAGTCATGCTTGATATGGACTGTACCTTCTTTGAAATTGCAGATCTTTGACTGAGTCGGAATATAATTGGACTCTTTTAATTCTTTCATTGTACACCTGAATTTAATCTGATCTCGGAATGAATTATGGAGTTATCCATCTATAAGACCTAGCCTTGGATCAGTGGCATTGATCCAAGTGATGCTTTAAGTTTATTCGGGATGAATTAAAATTATAGACCTTACGCAGGTTGCAAGGTCTGGATGCATTGAATAAGCTAGTCCGGAGTCTAACTCAGGCTGATCATGTTAAATGAATTGGTTCCCGATATCGTAATATCAGGAAGGTCTTGATCATGGACCATGTAATAAATTCAGATACATTTATTTCCACTAGCCTATTGGCAGTGCAGGAGTGAACCCTGTTCGTGAATGTATGTTGTAGGTTCTTTTTCTGAGCATTTGAAATATTAGACCTAAACTGGATTTATTAAGGTTAGTAACCTAAAACTAAACTATAACCTATGGGTTAGATTAGTGATAATCTAACCTAGGCCTAGGCTATAAGCTAATGTTCTAAGTTAGTAACTATGTGTTATGAGGTTAGACTAAGTGTTATCCTAAGTCCTAACCTAAGTTACTAACCTAACTATGAACAAGGAAGAAAGGGGACCTATGGAAGGGTGCGAACCATGGGCGGCAGTTTCTATGGCATTAAATGGAGGGATAAGTATGAAGGACAGGTAATTTGGTAGAAGTTTTTAAACGGCTAGCTAGAGCCGACGTGGCAGGTCGCCAAAGTTGGAAATGGTCTTCGAACTGGTTTTATCCATCGCCAACTATGGCGGTCGGTGGCAATGGAAATTAAGCGGAAATTTGGAGTAAATGCCATTTATGAACTCGGTCTTCGAGCTCGGGTTTCACGGAAGGCATGCAAAATGGAAAATTAGTAGTTTGTTTGGTTTTTCATGCGCTCTGGTTTTCCCTCTGTCTGATCACTGGTTCTTCGCACCAGTCTTCTTGGTGTTGCATGGCAAGTATGAGTGTAACTAGCTCTTTTCTCTGGCAAGGAAAATTTATAAGTCATGGAAATAACAAATTTTTGTTGGTGAATCTAACTTGGAAAAAGAGGAGAAGGCTCGAGCTCTTTCAGTGGTCTTCTTTGGATTTTTAAGCAAATAACTAGGCATGTTAGGCCCTAACCTTTAAAAATCTTGCTTTCTTTCAAATGATTTCATTAGAACAACTCTGTTTAGATGATTTATGGGTTCAGATGGTTTTATGGTAGCTTTGTGTGATTTTTAGTACTGTATCTTCTTGCTGGTTCGATTTTTCAATTAACCCTTGATGGGTGTGCATGATGTTTCGAACTGTTGCTCTATTAGTTGTGTTTTGCATTCCAGCTAAAGTGTGTGAAATGCATGCTAGGAAGTATTCTAAACCTGCTCTTTGGGAGCCCATGAATTGTTTCCTTTTTGGGGTTCAGGTTACAGTTGATGCTTGTTGTTGATACTTGTCGGAAAGGATACTGTTGGACTTTTGTTTGAATGTTCAGTTTAATTGGACTTCTTTGTAAGTTCTGTCATGGTTATTATAGGTGGTGGTTACTAAATCTTGTTGGGTTTCACTATAATACTTAGGTTATGTTGAACGGATAACTTGCGGTGTTTGCAGTATTTTATTGCGACCCTGTAGAAGTTGTTTTTCCCTTCCTTGTGTTGCAGTTACGGGATTTAACCCGTTGATGGTTTGTATTATATTTATTTATTTACAAGATGACTCTGTGGAGTCTTTGGATTGGTCCGTATATTGTGGACTACTGTATAAGTCATGTATGCGAATGCTGGTAGCATGATTCTGTCGGAGTCCTGGAGGGGTAACTAGTAATACGACTTCTGTTATCTTGTAATGCATACCTTCGTTTAAGTAATGAAATTTTGGTACAGACTCAGTTGGTGTACTTTTTACGTTTCCTATCTGTGTAAGCTTGAGCGAATAATGTTTTAGAGGCTCAGTTGGATTCCTTGTTACGAAATCAGTATTTAGCTTTTGTATAAGCCTGATTTTGGATATCTACCATTGTTGGCACGGTTGGAATCATTAACTAATAATTATCTTGTATATCGACTTCTGAAGAAGCTTTATCGAGTAGACTGTTGTTCGGATTCAGTTGAAATCCTTGACAGGTAACCAGTCTATATAAGCCTGTTTTTGTACACTTGTTGTTTTTGGCTCTGTTGGGTTCCTTAAGTTAGATAGATATCATGTATCTTGGCTTCTGTAAAATTGGGTCGTGATTACCTTACTTTTCAACCTCTGAACGAGTTCAGATGTGAATACGGCATGTTGTGTTTCCTTTCTGTTTAATTGCAGTCAATTGAGGCTGTGCATTCTGCGTGGATTTCGTATGAATATCTCTACATAGTCTTAGGGAAACATCATTGCTTTAATGTTAACGAGTCTCTTGTGGACTGAGATAAAAAGGGGAAGTTCTTTTGATTTCGACCTTGGATCTAAAACCTTACAGTGTTTAGTAGGGATTAGAATGAGCTGTAGGTTGCTGAGAGGGAATTGTTGTTGTGTTTGAGCATGATTACGTCTTCTGTTGCATGGATATCTAGTCTTGAGCTTGACTGAACTAAGGAGCTGTCGACTGCACCTCGACAGGTGATGTCATTGAATATCTTCTTGTTTGTCGCTTCGTGTGGAAGGTCATGTGGAGTCTGTTTGTTGATATTCATCACTGTTTTGGCGTGAGAACTACTGTACTGCTAGTAAGCTAAAGGGTTTTGTTATATTTGATTTTAACAAAACTGTGGTTCTTTTTGTGGCTCGTCTGACTTATTCGTTTGCATATAAGGTGAATGCTTTACTTTCGATGAGACGGTACAGTCATGAGCTCGTTTGAGGGGAAATATGAATGACTTGTTTTCTTTCTATTCTGCTGTAAAGTATATGTTGATATTTGTATGTAACATTGGAACTGTTTTTAACATTTTGATGGAATCATGATTTGTTATGATATTCCTTTTACTTGTTGAATGTAATGATCTGTCTGATGGTTGTTGTCCTTGGGATTCAGATGGATAGTTGTTTTGGATATTTTCGTTCTTCTTGATCCCTAATATTTTGATGAAATATTTGAGAAGTATCTAGGACTATTCTGTAACGATAATTTGAGTTACGCGTCTATAGTCATGTTTGTATTACAAAAGCACAATCAAATATGTTTACTTGGTTGGTGAAATGATCTCATTTAAACAGTTGTTTAATGAAAATAGTTGGTGGATTGCAATTGTTTTAAGAGTTAGTGCTTATCATGCTCGGTTCATCGAATGACCCATGTTGACAATTTTTGCGAGATGGTTGCCGTAAGTGGTAAAAGCACGCAGATCGATAGGATGTTCGATTGTTTAAATTTGGTTATGATGAATTACGGTTTGATTCTCTAAATGTACTATATGAGAAAAGATGTTCTTTTTCCATTGAGTATTGTATCAAGTATGTTGAATGCATAAAATGTATTTGATTAGTTACGAAGGGAATGGAAATAGATATTTGATACTTATATGTTTGTATTCGTATATTGATCGTTTGACTTTCTTCGGTTCAAATGATCTAAAGAGCATTGTTATTATTGCTTAAATTGGAGACTTTTGTGATTATCAATGTAAGCTTGCAAGAATATGTGAATGAATACTTATGATTGTTTAGCGATTCTAGTATGTTCTATCTACTGACTAAATTAAGATTTAGATCACTTGTCTTCTTGGAAGCTAGGGTAAAAATAAACCTAAGCAAGATGCTAAACAAGCTGGATTAAATTATTAATTCCTAGTCTTGATTAAGCTAGGACAACGTTTAATTGGATTCTTAATCATTATATCTTGATACTAATAAGTACGATATAAATTCAGTTATAAGAACTGAAATAAACCTAAAAAGGGTTCGGTTGACAATCACATGTGAAGATTATGGGTTATTGTCCAATTTCGTTGATTTAGAATTATGTAAATTCTATGAACTCCCTGATGGGACCCTCTAGTCATAATAACTTCTCTTGTGTAATGGGTTTTATTAAGAAAGGTCATTCTATAGTGAGGAACCCAGGGATCGGGAAAGGCTAACCTTCGGGGAACGTCTTTTAGTATAATTTTAACTCAACGTGCGTAACACTTATTATTAAGTAGATCTTTTCGAGGTGGATTTAAAGGTTGACGGCACAAGTCAACTGCAGGGTTGTACCTTTGAGAAGATTAGGATCTTCTCGAAGATACAACAACGCAGGTGATTTTTGACGACACCCTTTGCATTGATCGTTAAGATTTACACATTTAACTCGAACAAGTTACTCTGGGACTGATTAGGAATGTGGTCACGTTATAAGGCTGCCCAGGAGACTCGGGGTATCTTGACACACTGGTTTAACTAGGGTTGACCCAGTATGTCATCATATCCCTAGTCCTCGGGAGCATCCATATAACGTTGTCACCTTACTAATCCATTTCCGAGTAAATAACTTGGGATAGGTGAGACTGACAGAAGTCAGTATAAGACATTCTACATAACATGGGAATGGGGTGAAGGACGTATTCCAGATTGATGAGTATGCCATCAAGGAATACGAGACATAAGCAGTATGTTTCAAATCTTTGGCCAAAGTATCACAAGCTGCTTGATTGCGTTGTCCTAAGTCACCTAGTCTAAGGGATGAGATGCCGATGAATAATGGTAACAATTATTCGAGATAGGTTCCTTGGACAGAGCATTCTGAATCCCAGAATAGGGAAGAAACCGCAAGAGTGGAGTGTTAAATAAAAACTCCAACTCTTATTACTCATGAATAGATCGGTAGATTACCGAGTCATGGAATGAATAGATCGGAGGTACTCCGAGTCATTACACTGCATATATGGTTATCTCATTATAAGGATGGTTGTTTGATTTGTGAGTTCTAAATTATGTATTTAGAACCAGGAAGCATTTATCAAAAAAAAAAAAATTTACTTGTTCTAATGTATAAAAATGAGGATGTTACATCTTGGTATCAGAGCTGAAGGTTGCAGCTCTTGGACCTATTGTGTCCATAATCTGATGAGAACCTGAATTTTCTTGTAACAGAAAATGGTTAGAACAAGGGGGAACGTTGCGAATAATGCTCCACCTGATGGAGGGGCGAAACAACCCAGAAACTTGATGAGATCCTTGCTGCCCTGTTGGACACAAGAGATCGTTTAGCTGTACTTGAACAGCAGGTGATGGGAAATGAGGAGGATGAAGAAGCTGGTAATGACAATCAGCCACCTCCTGAGGACAACCCCGATATGGGTGTTGATGTTAATGCTGGGAATGCACCGGTCCAACCAGAAAACAAAAAGGCCAGGTTGGCAGCAGAACTCACTAATGATATAAAAAGGATAAGTCCACCTAAGTATGATGGCACCACATTAGGAGATGGAGCTGAGAACTGCTCAACTGAAATGGAGAAGTACTTTGCAATAAGAAACTTCTCAGAGGAAACCAAAGCTATTTGGGGAGCCTATCAGCTCTCCCACGAAGCATCTTCGTGGTGGGATAGCCGTAAAGCTGAACTAAATATTGATGAGACCAATATTACTTGGGATCAATTTAAAGGCTATTTTAGGCAACGTTGGCTGCCACAACTTTTCTATGATCAAAAAATGACAGAATTCCAGAACTTAGCTCAAGGGAAGCTAATGGTAACTGAATTCTGGGAGCGGTTTACAAAACTCCTCAAGTATGTACCACAGTATCAAACTGACGAGAAGTTCAGAATACGGAAATTCATCATGGGATTGAATCCCGTGATAGGGGGAGAGGTCGATGTTCACAGTCCAACCACTATGGAAGGAGTTGTTGAAAAGGCCATAAGGCAAGAACAGAAATTAAAGGCTATTTCTGCTCATAAAGAGGAAGTGTGGAAGAAGACTGCAAACCCTTCTTCAACCTCTCTTGCACCCAAAAAGGGACCATGGAAAAAGTTTGGAAACAAAAATAAGTTTCCAGGGGATAATAGTAAGAAAGCAGTAGTAAATAAGCCTGCTGGAAATGTAAGGGATAATTTTGCCAAAAATTATAACAATGGGCAGAAGCCCTATGGAGGACAACGTGACAATTACAAGGCTGGAGGCAATTTTGAGCCTAAAAAGGGACCTGTAGGAGGCTGCTACAATTGTGGCAAAGACCACTACGCAAATCAGTGCCCTTTGAAGAAGGATGATCGTAATCAGTAGCATAAGATACATGTTGCAGTAGCAGACAAGCAAGCTGAAAAGCAAGTGACACCTATAGAAGTTCCGGGTAAGTTATTTGGCATACCTGTCACTATTCTTTTTGATACAGGAGCTACTGAATGTTTCATTTCTAATAAACTTGCTTCTAAACTTAAGAGAAAAGCTGGAAAAATGGATAAATCTTGGACTGTACAATATGGTAATAACTCTGTTCATACAGTGAGTATGTGTCTTTTTGGGGCAGTCCTTGACTTACCTAATTTCTCCACGGAAGTTGACCTCTATGTTACACCTTTGGGATCGTATGACATTGTTATCGGTGTCAATTGGTTAGCTGACCATAAAGCAAAGGTAGATTGCTATGAAAAGAACATAAAATGTTTAGATGATCAGCTGGAAACAACAGAGATTCAAGGTGTGAAACGGGAAATTTCAGTTAGAAAACTATCAGCTATGCAGCTTAAAAAGGCTAAAAATAAAGGATGTACCCTTTATGCAGTAAAGATATCTGAATTTTCAGAAGAAGATGGTGATTACATGAAGCGATTTCCTCTGTTACAAAGTTTCAGGGATGTTTTTCCTGAGGAATTACCAGGGTTACCACCTAAGAGGGAATTTGACTTCACCATCGAAATCAAACCAGAATGAACCTATTTCCAAAGCACCTTATCGGATGACTACTACAGAGTTAGTAGAGCTTAAGGCACAATTGCAAGAACTTTTGTCTAAAGGTTTGATTAGACCAAGTGTTTCACCTTGGGGAGCACCCGTAATATTTGTGAAAAAGAAGGATGGAACACTTAGGCTGTGTATCGATTATCGGATGTTGAACAAAGCAACAATCAAGAACAGATATCCACTTCCAAGGATCGACGATCTATTTGATCAGATGCGTGGGGCAGCGGTTTATTCTAAGATAGATCTTCGATCTGGTTATCATCAGTTAAGGATTAGAGAAGAAGATATTCATAAAATAGCTTTCCGAACAAGGTACGGACATTATGAATTCACAGTTCTACCCTTTGGATTAACTAATGCACCCGCAGCCTTTATGAACTTAATGAACAATATTTTTCAAGAATATCTGGACAAGTTTGTACTTGTATTCTTGGATGATATTCTCATTTATTCTAAAAGCGTTGAGGAGCACAATGAGCATTTGAAGATAGTTTTGGGAATTTTGAGAAAAAAAGTTGTATGGTAAGTTATCCAAATGTTCTTTCTTTGATTCAAGTTCACTATTTGGGTCATGTCATTAGCAAAGAAGGAATTGTTGTAGATCCTTCAAAAATAGTGGCAATAATCGAAAGTGGCTCGCACTAAAGAATGTGCATGAAGTAAGAAGCTTCATGGGTCTTGCTGGTTACTATAGAAAATTTGTTAAGGATTTTTCTAAAGTAGCTGCACCAATAACTTCATTGCAGAAGAAGGATAAGAAATTCATATGGAATGATAAGTGCGAAGCGGCTTTCAAAAGTCTGAAAGGCCAGTTGACTTCTGCACCTATATTAGTTGTACCAGACCCCAATGGGAGTTTTACTGTTGTAACGGATGCTTCTGGGAAGGCCTTGGAGGTGTTTTGCTACAAAATGATCAAGTCATTGCATATGAAAGTAGAAAACTTAAGTTACATGAGCTGAATTATGCTCCTCATGATTTGGAGCTTGCTGCCATTGTTCATGCACTTCAAGTCTGGAGACACTATTTACTTGGGAAACCTTTTGAGTTGAAAACTATCACTTAGGGCTGAAATATATTTTCACTCACCTAATCTTAATGCTAGACAGAGAAGGTGGTTAGAATTTTTATCACAATATGATTTTGATATTAGCTATATCAAAGGAAAGGAGAATAGAGTAGCTGATGCGCTAAGTCATAGGAGGCACATTTCTGCTCTTATAACATTAAGAACTCAGTTTAAGGATGAGGTAAAGTGCCTCAGAATCTGATATTTACTTTCAACAAGTAAAAGTAGCGCTTGCTGCAGAACCTAATGATGAAAGGTATAAAGGTTTTCATTTTGATAATGAAGGAATCTTGCGTTATGAAAACAGAGTATATGTACCTATGCTGAATGATTTGAGAAAGAAGTTGTTAGTTGAATTTCATAATTCACCTTTCTCTGGACACCCGGGTATCACAAAAATGCTTGCTGATCTGAAACAACAATACTTTTGGAAAGGTATGAAAAAGGATGTCATTAATTTTGTGACTCATTGTTTGGAGTGTCAGCGGGTTAAGGCAGAACATATGCACCCTGCTGGACTGTTATATCCTCATAGCATACCGCAGTACAAATGGCAAGTAATAACCATGGATTTTGTACAAGGATTACCCATGTCCAGGAATAAACATGATGTTATCCTGGTAGTTGTAGATAAACTGACTAAGGTAGCTCATTTCATCGCTGAAATCTAAAGGATGATTCTCCAATGCTGGCCAAAAGATTCGTACACGAAAATTTTCAGATTGCATGGTGTACCAGAATTGATTATATCTGACAGGGATCCAAGAATGACGTCAAGGTTTTGGCAAATGCTTAATACAGCTCTTGGAATGAAACTAAACTTCAGTTCTGCATATCATCCGGAAACGGATGGACAAACTGAGAGGGTAAATCAAGTGTTGGAGGACATGTTGCGAATGTATTGCATGGATCAACAGTATAAATGGGAAGAGTATCTTCCATTAGTTGAGTTCGCATACAACAACACTTATCATTCATCTCTCAAAATGGCACCATTTGAAGCACTTTATGGAAGAAAGTGCAGAACTCCTGTTAGCTGGGATAGTGTTGAGGATAGAGTGGTAATTGGACCAGAGATTCTCACAGAAATGGAACAACAAGTTAAGCTGATTCGTGAATGATTAAAGGAAGCAACTGGATAGGCAGAAGAGCTATGCTGACCTTAAGCGGGTTGATCGAAGGTTTGAGCTTGGTGAGAAGGTTTTTCTTCGTGTTAAACCCAGAAAGAGTTCTATAACTTTTGGCAAGGCTGCCAAGTTGTCACCTCGATTCGTGGGACCTTTCAAAATTGTCGAGATAATCAATCCTGTAGCTTATCGTTTAGCATTACCACCTGCTTTATCTCGCATGCATGATGTTTTCCATATTTCTTTGCTTAAGAAATACGTTTCAGATCTGTCACATGTTTTAAATTGGAATTCCTTGCAGGTCCAAGACCCAGGAATAATCGTGGTTAAACCCACACGAGTGCTGGAAACTCACCAATTGCATTTGAGAAATCGTGAAATACAACAATGTAAGGTCCAGTGGGACCAGGTTTAACGAAGAAAGTGCAACTTGGAAAATCTGGAAGAGATGAAAATTGCTTTTCCTTCTCTTTTTCAACAGAATGAAATCTGTTGACAAAACATTTCTTTTATGAACTTATTCTTTTTAAGTTTATATGAAAGCCAGATAGAGGCAAACATTATTCAGGTTGAATAAAATGTGTTGTGACATTGATTTCTGGAACTATTTAAGTTGGAAAATAGTCGCATTGTTTTGTGAACTAATAAATTGGTTGACCTGAAGGTTAATTGAATATGTAATCATCGGGACGATGAATCTTTTAGGAGGGAAGCATGTAACACCCTGAACTGTTGTTACTTCCTCCTGAGCATACAAGTGTTGATATGTGATTTCTTTTGTAAAAAGGATGTGTTCCTTTGATTGAGAAGTCATGCTTGATATGGACTGTACCTTCTTTGAAATTGCAGATCTTTGACTGAGTCAGAATATAATTGGACTCTTTTAATTCTTTCATTGTACACCTGAATTTAATCTGATCTCGGAATGAATTATGGAGTTATCCATCTATAAGACCCAGCCTTGGATCAGTGGCATTGATCCAAGTGATGCTTTAAGTTTATTCGGGATGAACTAAAATTATAGACCTTACGCAGGTTGCAAGGTCTGGATGCATTGAATAAGCTAGTCCGGAGTCTAACTCAGGCTGATCATGTTAAATGAATTGGTTCCCGATATCGTAATATCAGGAAGGTCTTGATCGTGGACCATGTAATAAATTCAGATACATTTATTTCCACTAGCCTATTGGCAGTGCAGGAGTGAACCCTGTTCGTGAATGTATGTTGTAGGTTCTTTTTCTGAGCATTTGAAATATTAGACCTAAACTAGATTTATTAAGGTTAGTAACCTAAAACTAAACTATAACCTATGGGTTAGATTAGTGATAATCTAACCTAGGCCTAGGCTATAAGCTAATGTTCTAAGTTAGTAACTATGTGCTATGAGGTTAGACTAAGTGTTATCCTAAGTCCTAACCTAAGTTACTAACCTAACTATGAACAAGGAAGAAAGGGGACCTATGGAAGGGTGCGAACCATGGGCGGCAGTTTCTATGGCATTAAATGGGGGATAAGTATGAAGGACAGGTAATTTGGTAGAAGTTTTTAAAATGGCTAGCTAGAGCCGACGTGGCAGGTCGCCAAAGTTGGAAATGGTCTTCGAACTGGTTTTATCCATCGCCAACTATGGCGGTAGGTGGCAATGGAAATTAAGCGGGAAATTTGGAGTAAATGCCATTTATGAACTCGGTCTTCGAGCTCGGGTTTCACGGGAAGGCATGCAAAATGGAAAATTAGTAGTTTGTTTGGTTTTTCATGCGCTCCGGTTTTCCCTCTGTCTGATCGCTGGTTCTTCGCACCAGTCTTCTTGGTGTTGCATGGCAAGTATGAGCGTAACTAGCTCTTTTCTCTGGCAAGGAAAATTTATAAGTCATGGAAATAACAAATTTTTGTTGGTGAATCTAACTTGGAAAAAGAGGAGAAGGCTCGAGCTCTTTCAGTGGTCTTCTTCGATTTTTAAGCAAATAACCAGGCATGTTAGGCCCTAACCTTTAAAAATCTTGCTTTCTTTCAAATGATTTCATTAGAACAACTCTGTTCAGATGATTTATGGGTTCAGATGGTTTTATGGTAGCTTTGTGTGATTTTTAGTACTGTATCTTCTTGCTGGTTCGATTTTTCAATTTAACCCTTGACGGGTGTGCATGATGTTTCGAACTGTTGCTCTATTTAGTTGTGTTTTGCATTCCAGCTAAAGTGTGTGAAATGCATGCTAGGAAGTATTCTAAACCTGCTCTTTGGGAGCCCATGAATTGTTTCCTTTTTGGGGTTCAGGTTACAATTGATGCTTGTTGTTGATACTTGTCGGAAAGGATACTGTTGGACTTTTGTTTGAATGTTCAGTTTAATTGGACTTCTTTGTAAGTTCTGTCGTGGTTATTATAGGTGGTGGTTACTAAATCTTGTTGGGTTTCGCTATGATACTTAGGTTATGTTGAACGGATAACTTGCGGTGTTTGCAGTATTTTATTGCGACCCTGTAGAAGTTGTTTTTCCCTTCCTTGTGTTGCAGTTACGGGATTTAACCCGTTGATGGTTTGCATTATATTTATTTTATTTACAAGATGACTTTGTGGAGTCCTTGGATTGGTCCATATATATTGGGACTACTGTATAAGTCATGTATGCGAATGCTGGTAGCATGATTCTCATCGAGTCCTGGAGGGGTAACTAGTAATACGACTTCTGTTATCTTGTAATGCATACCTTCGTTTAAGTAATGAAATTTTGGTACAACTCAGTTGGTGTACTTTTTACGTTTCCTATCTGATGTAAGCTTGAGCGAATAATGTTTTAGAGGCTCAGTTGGATTCCTTGTTACGAAATCAGTATTTAGCTTTTGTATAAGCCTGATTTTGGATATCTACCATTGTTGGCATGGTTGGAATCATTAACTAATAATTATCTTGTATATCGACTTCTGAAGAAGCTTTATCGAGTAGATTGTTGTTCGGATTCAGTTGAAATCCTTGACAGGTAACCAGTCTATATAAGCCTATTTTTGTACACTTGTTGTTTTTGGCTCTGTTGGGTTCCTTAAGTTAGATAGATATCATGTATCTTGGCTTCTGTAAAATTGGGTCGTGATTACCTTACTTTTCAACCTCTGAACGAGTTCAGATGTGAATACGGCATGTTGTGTTTCCTTTCTGTTTAATTGCAGTCAATTGAGGCTGTGCATTCTGCATGTGGATTTCGTATGAATATCTCTGCATAGTCTTAGGGAAACATCATTGCTTTAATGTTAACGAGTCTCTTGTGGACTGAGATAAAAAGGGGAAGTTCTTTTGATTTCGACCTTGGATCTAAAACCTTACAGTGTTTAGTAGGGATTAGAATGAGTGTAGGTTGCTGAGAGGATTGTTGTTGTGTTTGAGCATGATTACGTCTTCATTGCATGGATATCTAGTCTGAGCTTGACTCGAACTAAGGAGCTATCATTGCACCTCGCACCTCGACAGGTGATGTCATTGAATATCTTCTTGTTTGTCGCTTCGTGTGGAAGGTCATGTGGAGTCTGTTTGTTGATATTCATCACTGTTTTGGCGTGAGAACTACTGTACTGCTAGTAAGCTAAAGGGTTTTGTTATATTTGATTTTAACAAAACTGTGGTTCTTTTTGTGGCTCGTCTGACTTATTCGTTTGCATATAAGGTGAATGCTTTACTTTCGATGAGACGGTACAGTCATGAGCTCGTTTGAGGGGAAATATGAATGACTTGTTTTCTTTCTATTCTGCTGTAAAGTATATGTTGATATTTGTATGTAACCGTTGGAACTGTTTTTAACATTTTGATGGAATCATGATTTGTTATGATATTCCTTTTACTGTTGAATGTAATGATCTGTCTGATGGTTGTTGTCCTTGGGATTCAGATGGATAGTTGTTTTGGATATTTTCGTTCTTCTTGATCCCTAATATTTTGATGAAATATTTGAGAAGTATCTAGGACTATTCTGTAACGATAATTTGAGTTACGCGTTTATAGTCATGTTTGTATTGTAAAAGCACAGTCTGAAATATGTTTACTTGGTTGGTGAAATGATCTCATTTAAACAGTTGTTTAATGAAAACAGTTGGTGGATTGCAATTGTTTTAAGAGTTAGTGCTTATCATGCTCAGTTCATCGAACTGACCCATGTTGACAATTTTTGCAGATGGTTGCCGTAAGTGGTAAAAGCACGCAGATCTGATAGGATGTTCAGATTGTTTAAATTTGGTTATGATGAATTACAGTTTGATTCTCTAAATGTACTATATGAGAAAAGATGTTCTTTTTCCGTTGAGTATTGTATCAAGTATGTTGAATGCATAAAATGTATTTGATTAGTTAAAGGGAATGGAAATAGATATTTGATACTTATATGTTTGTATTCGTATATTGATCGTTTGACTTTCTTCGGTTCAAATGATCTAAAGAGCATTGTTATTATTGCTTAAATTGGAGACTTTTGTGATTATCAATGTAAGCTTGCAAGAATATGTGAATGAATACTTATGATTGTTTAGTAGTTCTAGTATGTTCTATCTAAAGCTAAATTAAGATTTAGATCACTGTCTTTCTGGAAGCTAGGGTAAAAATAAACCTAAGCAAGACGCTAAACAAGCTGGATTAAATTATTAATTCCTAGTCTTGATTAAGCCAGGACAACGTTTAATTGGATTCTTAATCTTTATATCTCGATACTAATAAGTAAGATATAAATTCAGTTATAAGAACTGAAATAAACCTAAAAAGGGTTCGGTTGACAATCACATGTGAAGATTATGGGTTATTGTCCAATTTCGTTGATTTAGAATTATGTAAATTCTATGAACTCCCTGATGGGACCCTCTAGTCATAATAACTTCTCTTGTGTAATGGGTTTTATTAAGAAAGGTCATTCTATAGTGAGGAACCCAGGGATCGGGAAAGGCTAACCTTCGGGGAACGTCTTTTAGTATAATTTTAACTCAACGTGCGTAACACTTATTATTAAGTAGATCTTTTCGAGGTGGATTTAAAGGTTGATGGCACAAGTCAACTGCAGGGTTGTACCTTCGAGAAGATTAGGATCTTCTCAAAGATACAACAACGTAGGTGATTTTTGACGACACCCTTTGCATTGATCGTTAAGATTTACACATTTAACTCGAACAAGTTACTCTGGGACTGATTAGGAATGTGGTCACGTTATAAGGCTGCCCAGGAGACTCGGGGTATCTTGACACACTGGTTTAACTAGGGTTGACCCAGTATGTCATCGTATCCCTAGTCCCGGGAGCATCCATATAACGTTGTCACCTTACTAATCCGCTTCCGAGTAAATAACTTGGGATAGGTGAGACCGATGTGAAAGTCAATATAAGACATTCTACATAACATGGGAATGGGGTGAAGGACGTATTCCAGATTGATGAGTATGCCATCAAGGAATACGAGACATAAGCAGTATGTTTCAAATCTTTGGCCAAAGTATCGCAAGTGCTTGATTGCGTTGTCCTAAGTCACCTAGTCTAAGGGATGAGATGCCGATGAATAATGGTAACAATTATTCAGATAGGTTCCTTAGACAGAGCATTCAAATCCTGAATAGGGAAGAGAACCGCAAGAGTGGTGTGTTAAATAAAAACTCCAACTCTTATTACTCATGAATAGATCGGTAGATTACCGAGTCATGGAATGAATAGATCGGAGGTACTCCGAGTCATTACAGATGCATATGGTTATCTGTTATAAGAATGGTTATTTGATTTGTGAGTTCTAAATTACGTATTTAGAACCAGGATGCATTTATCAAAAAAAAAAAAAATTGACTTGTTCTAATGTATAAAATGAGGATGTTACATACTTTGAGGTTGTATAGGCATATGGTATCTAGCTATGAATTGATCGATGCCCCGCCAAGTTTCACCAAGGGCATTTCCTATGGTAGTGGCATGGAGGTGTTTTCTTGAAAAGAGACCTCGGGTTGTGTTTGTAAACTTCCTAGAGACATACTCATAGAGCGTTGTTCACTTCTAGCATAATGTGCTAAATGTTCATCATCTAAAAAAATATATGGATCTGATTGTCTACTGATTTGTGGTCTAAGCAACACCTGACAAGATGAACTAGATTCTCTAGTGAGCGTCATGTTGTTCAAGCCTAAAGGCTCTGGTTGTTGTGTTTGAGTGAGTTGATCCAACTCCTCTATTTGGAAAGAATAACTATATCTAGTCCTTTGAGGTGGAGTTTGTGTTGAAAACCGGTTAGTTGAATAGTTGTCACCCCATGCTGAGAGCGAGGGTGATGGTTGTCTATTCAATTGATCGTAATATGCCTCAAGACCTAGGAGAGGTCTGCCATATGCATCAAATCCTGAAATATTCGGGGTATATGAATACCCGTAGAATAATGGGAAAGAGCGAAGGTGGATGGAAGAAGTGAAAAATAAAAGAGGAAGAACTATTTCTTTCACATCGGGTTCACCAATTTTGTTGGTGAAGCTGATGCAAAGGCTAACAAGGTGGAAAAGATGAAAATTTTGTAATTGGAAGAACAAGTAGAAATATGACTCCGAACTAGAAAGTAGGAAGTTTCACGTCGGGTTCACCAATTTTGTACGATGGAAAAGTGACAAGCGAGCATGGGAATCTACAAGTAATTCTTCCTTGCACCCGACCTCCCGAGGTCAGAGAGCCGAGATAGCCAGGGGGATGGAATATACGTGGGGTATAGACAAAATAATTAGGAAATCTTATGTCTTCGATGTGCACTAATGGAATCTACGAATCTAAGGTAAAGAAGGCTCTCCTAACCTGAACTTGTGTGATAGATCGGTCGGCGAGGATGACTACTCGAAGGCTCCAATCAATATCGAGCTCTGGCATGATCTGATCTATAGGTTGTGGAATACACGGAAGATAACCTGTGGTTGCTTCGTATATGTCTCCCGACAGGGTCATGGAAATGGATGATGGATATATAGTGGATTTTATGGGTGATTCTCTGGTCTAGTCCAAAAATCCTTAGCTTGGTTAGCTGTTATTCTTGTGAGGATAGTTGTGCGATAATGATTGGTGGAAGTGAAGAGGATCTAAATACTAATGTGTGTAAGCCAAGATCAACATCTCGATTGTCTTGTGGGCTCGTTGGGTCATGCGATACCTATGGATCACAACCGTAAGTTTGTGGTCGTTATGAACCTTCTATGGTCATGTGCGTAATCAATCCCTAACCCCTAGTATCCAATAGTTGTATGCCTTTTTGGCCTCTACATTTAGAACTAAAAGTTGTGTAATCTTCTCAGAATATCTTATAGCATTCTGAAACTTGAATTCTTAAGCTAGTGTTTATGTCGGTGAGAATATCTCCCAAGCGTCTGGTCGTGGGACCAAAGGATCACAACCGAACATTTGATCTCTTCCAAGCCCTTCTACAGTCATGCGGATATTTATCTAGGGTAGTATGTAGTTTTCCTGGTTTGACCAAAACGTATGCACTTTGTCGTCTTCTATGTTTAATCCTCTCAGCTGTGCGTTGATTTCTTGTAGATCCGTTGTTACTTGGAAGACCTGAATTCTAAGATTTTGGTCTATGTCAGTTATTGCTGCAACAAGATTGGGTTGAGGCACGATTGGTTCGAATACGTATTCTCTGGGCTCCCTAGGTCCCATGATTGTCATACAAAAGAAATAATATAGATCTAACTAAAGCAAAGTAAACTAATTATGCAAAGTACATCTACAACATATATCTAAATTCTCTATTTTTGTATTTTTGACAGAATATTTGACAGACTTAAGATAACAACTATTTAAATAGAATTTGAAAGAGCAATTATTTAATATCTAGAAAATGACAACTAAGCTAATAACAAAATTCAAAACAAACAAAGTAGCTGAGTATAGCTACCTACCTGTGCAGTTGTAAATCTATTCTAAATAACCAGATAACTAATCTAATCTATTTGAAAGACCCCCGATCTTACCTCAGAAGTGAGGAATGAATCATAGTTTCTCAGAAACTATCAATCCCCACACTTCCCTGAGCAATATCGAAAGTGAGATTAACTGAAATGAAATGATTCACTACTCTATTTGATATGTTTTAACTAGAACTTTGATAGCTTGAACCTGGATTTTGCAAAACAGTGGCGAATCCGATTGTGTGTGGCTTTGTCCCCTCAGTGTGATCTCCTCGTTCCTTCATGCTCACATGAATCTAGAAAAGCATGTAATGTTAGCATCAACAGAAGTAGGTATTGGAACAATGGCAGTTTTGGATGTAGACTGAATACAATGCGAGTAGGAGAGGGATAGCGCAAGAGAACAGAGCTTGGCTTATGTAATTCCTAGTGGGATTTATTGTGAGTCATACAACACAAAACATCCAGAACCTGAAACTATCCTTTTTGACGAACAAAACCTACAACTCTAATGGCTTCAGACTAAAAATGAAACTATCCTATCTCAATTGATTGTATGAAATAGTAACAACACTAGCACAAGAAGATCATGTGGCTTCTAAATAGCAAAACAACACTAACTATGCATGCAACAAATGAAACTAATACAATTGAAAGACTAAGCTATTGAAATGAGAAAATGAGAGACAAATTTTGAGGGGCCATTTTCTTGAGCACAAACCAGCTATTTATAGAATTCCCATTTACCCAAAGGTGAAATCCAACTTGAACTCTTTTACAATAAACAATGGAGAAACACTATTCCAGGGAACCAAAATCATAAATACAAGCCAAGGTGGTGGAAAAAGCTGGTAAAAGTTGAAAATTACGTGAGTCACGATTAAAAGCACGTTACGAAAATGCGTGAAGGACCACTTTGCCTGAGCAGGTGGTGGTTTTCAGAATCAAGGCCAAAACACAAAGGAAAAGAGGGGAAAAGAGAAAATAAAGCACATGGAGGCTAAGCGGGACATGCGGGATGTTGATGCATACTTGGAGAGATTTTCCAGATCCCAAACACCTTACGAGGAGACTTATATCATCATTGGGGCACATGTAACATTGTTCCGACAAAGTACCCTACAATTTTGGGTACGTACGGTGGCTCACCGAGTCACCCGAGCTCTTATTCTTCTTAGCCAGTATCAAATGAAAGTATCCTCCCAATAATCGGACTCCCAAAATGCGGTAGACATCCTCTAGGGTGATATTCCACTCACCCCTAACACTGGAAATTGAAAGGTGTTCGATCTGCATCCCAAGAAGAGAATAAGTCACATTGTATGTGACTAAAGCAAGTGCAACGTGGGGGACCTATGCGATCCTCAATATACCTACCCTCTGGAGAGTATCTTTCTCCTGAGAGAATGCATCTAACACTTTGCTAAAATCCAATCACACTCCCTCTCTCGGCTCCATCTAATGTACTCTTCTTTCTTATGTAAAACACCCAAAAACATGCAAAAAGAAGCAAGTTAGTGCCAATATTGCATTGTAAAAATCATTAAAGCAAGTAAGAATACTAAAAATGCAAAAATAAACTCAAAATAGTGTTGTTTTAACACTCTGTAGAGGACCGCCACCCTGAGTAGGGTGGTGGTTCCGTAACCACCACCTTAAAAGGTGGCGGTCCCAGTAACCGCTGCCTGCTCAAGGCATCGGTCCTATCCCGCGACTACAAAATGGGTCGCATACCCTAAAAATGCTTTAAAATACAAAAAAATGACCATTTTAGCTAAAATGAAAGCCTACCCATTAGGCGTCCCCCCTAAGAGACACATTTAAAATTGACATTTCTAAAAATAACCCCCCACAAAAAAGATTTCATCATTTTAAGATTTTGGGTGCAAAAAGGTTAAATCAAGAAGAACTAACCTGGGATCTCGCGGGTCAAGGTTCTAGCTCGCATAGGCATGATCACTATCTCGATACGAATGTTTCGACTATACTCTCATTGAAAATCACATCGTGGGTCCCAGAGCTCAAAAACTATCAAATCGACACATGTAAATGAATAGGAAAATAAGCCCGTTTTATATATATATGGTGTTTTGACTCATTTTGAATGCCCCTTTCGCAGGTTTAGAGTGCCGATGGAGGTAAGTTCTTATCCCCGCGCAAATGGTAAGTCCTCATTTCATACTAATTTAGTATTTATTTTTTGATTTATTTTATCTATCTGCACTTGAGTCTTCTTTCCATTTTACAGGTAGCACGAACTTGGATGGTGACTTTTTGACACATGGGTGTATCAGGTATAATTTCTAGCTTCCCATTTTGGGACCGCCATACTTGGACCCACCTTTTTATGCCTCTTCATGGTTAAAACGCTTCTTCGAGGGGGAAATATGTACATACCCAAAATTATAGGGTATTGTACCACCGGAACGATGTTACACATGCCCCAATGATGATACAGGTCGCCTCGCAAGGTGTTCAAAATCTAGGAAAGCTCACCAAGTGTATGTTAGCATCCCAAGCATCTTGTTTAAGCTTTGTGTACTTCACTTTATCCTCTTCCTTTCTTTTTCTAAGCTTTTTGACCTTCAGTGATGAAACCACCGCCCTACCAAGGTGGCGGTCCTTCATGCATTTTCCAACACGTTCTTTTTATCACAACTTAAGTAATTTTTCAACATTTACCAACTTTTCTCAACCGCCTTAGCTTGTATTAATGTTTTATGGTCCCTAGAATAGTGTTTCTTCATTGTTTAATGGTAAAAGAGTTCTAATAGGAATTACCTTTGTGTGAATGTGAAATCTATAAATATCCACTTGTTTTCAAGCAAACGGCCCCTTAACTTCTTATTTCCATTGTTTAGTCTTTCAATTTCTTGCTTAGAATTCATTTTGTTTTCATGTTTTGCATCCATGCTAGTTTTCCTTTGTTGTTAGAAGTCATTCAATCTTCTTGCTTTAGCCTTGTTCATTGTTGTTCATATAAATTAGTTTACAAAAGAGTAGTGTCATTTGTAGATTGAATTCATTAGAGTTATAGGTTGTGTTCTTCACAGAAGGTAGATTCTAGAATCTATCGGTACACTTGTGTTGTATTCCCATAGTAAATCCCGCTAGGAATTGCATACGCTAAGCTCTTTCACTTGTGTTGTCCCTCTCCTACTCACATTATATTCGGTCTATATCCAAAGCTACCATTGTTGAAAATATCTTTTTCTGTTGATGCTAGCATATACACGCTCTTTTGGATTCACGTGAACATGAAGGAATGAGGAGATCATTCGAGGGGACAAAGTCATACACTCTGGATCTACCACTGCTTTCGCAAATTCCAAGTTTTATCTATCAAAGTTCTAGTTAAAACATATCAAATAGACTAGTGAAAATTTCATTCGGCTTAAATTTCATTTTTGATATTGCCGGGAAGCTATGGGGATTGATAGTTTCTCAAAGGCTATGATTCAAATCCTCACTTACGAGGTAGGATCAAGAATATTTCAATTAAGTTAATCAGTTATCTAGTTATTTAGGATAAACACAACTGCACATGCAAGTAGCTACACCGGGCTACCTTGCTTGTTTTAATTTTGTTATTAGATTAGTTGTCATTTTCTGAATATATTAGATTAGTTGTTCTTTCAATTATATTAAAAATTCTATCAAAAATACAAAAATAGAGGAATATATATATGTTGTAGATATATCTTGCATAATTAGTTTTTTTGTTTCAATTAAGCTTATATTGATCTTGTATGACAATCACGGGACCTAGGGAGCCCAGGGAATACGTTTTTGAGCCAATCGTGCCTCAACCAAATCTTGTTGCAGCATTAACTGACATAGACCAAAATCTTAGAATTCAAGTCTTCCAAACAACAACAGACCTACTAGAAATCAGCACACAACTAAGAGTATTAAACATAGAAGACGACAAAGCACACACGTTCTGGTCAAATCAGCCAAATTATAGATTGCCTTGATAGATATCTGTATGACTGTAGAAGGACCTGAAAGAGGGAAAACATTCAGTTGTGATCCACTAGTCCCACAACCAGACGCGAGAGACCTCCTCGTTGATATAGACACTAGCTTACGTATCAAGTTGCCGCTGAATACCTGCATAGGTACTGAGAAAATCGTGTAACTTCTAGTTCTAAATGTAGAAGCCAAAAGGCATACGATTATCGACACTCGGAATCGGGGTTGACTCTTCATATGACCATAGGAGGTCCACAAAGAACCATGAACTTACGGTTGTGATCCACAGTCCCACAACCCAACGGGCCTACAAATCAATCAAATATTGACACCAGCTTGTGAATGATGGTGTTTAGGTCTTCTACACTTCCACCAGACATCATCACAAAACTATCATTATTAAACGTAGTAGTTAATCAAGCTAAATATTTTTGGACTAGGCTAGAGAATCATCCATAAAACACCAAAAGATCCACTACACATTTAGCCATTCATTTTCATGACCTTGTCGGGAGATATATACGAAGCACCCGTAGGTTATCTTCCACGTATCCCACAACCCATAGATCGATCACGGTGAGCTCATTATTGATTGGAGCCTTGAGCAGCTATCCTCACCGAATGATCTATCACACCGATTCAGAGTTAGAGGGCCTTCTTTGCCTTAGATTCGCAGATCCCATTATTGTGTGTTGAAGACATAAGATTACCTAACTAGTTTATCTCGCATCCCACGTATAGTCAATGCCCACCAAATGCTCTCGCATGACCTCAAGAGGTCAGGTGTGAGGAAGAGTTACTTGTAGATTGCCATGCTCGCATGTCACTTTTCCATCGTACTGCATCCCACTAGCGCGTTGTAGTCCCAAGTAGGTTATACCTGAGCATTCCTCTTCTTTCGTCCTTCTTTCTCCATTGAACTTCCATTTCATGTAGGAAATTTTCGTGGTATGCCCCTCCATAGTAACTAGGAAACTTGTTTCCTCCTAGGCACTTGACTGAGCATGCCTTTGTCACCCTTGTTACAAGTCCTTTTAATTGTCACCTAATTAACTCATAATTTCCATGCGCCCAATTTTCACATGCCACACTAGTGGTATCACTCACGAATTGAGTGTCTTCAAATTGGATGACTTCCTTCGTGGGCAAATTATCTCGGGGTCTCTGTTGGAGCACACATAGGATATATCAAAGAATTCTTCTCCCAATAACTTAGTGTAGGGCATCGACTTCCCATTTGTTAAAGGAATGACCACCCTTTCCTCCTTGTTCTCAAAGCTGATATACACTTTGTTAAACCTTATGTCGGCATTGTTCTTGTAACACCATGGTCAACCAAGCAATGTTGGAAATTTTTCTACTCCTCGAAAGCGCCAAGACTTTGAAGTCTCTAGTGAACTTCGCCCCTTGAATGGTGATAACTGCATCCTTTAGGACTCTAATGGGCATTGCCTTAGTCTTTTTTCCATATACAACACATTTTAAGATGGATACAATGCGGGCCTTCCCATCTGATTCCAGACATCTAAGGTAAGAACATTTAACTTTGTTCTGTGTGTCAATGAGGATATTGCTCATAAGCCATCCATCAACAACTGCATTCAAAGTAATCTCCTTGTCATATTCAAGGTCGTGAGGAAGGTTTGCATGTAAACCTAAATTCTATGCTCTACTTTAGCGCGTGGTACCTTCTCCCTCAGCCATTCTCCCAACAAGGGAATAATATTCTCTTGCCTCAACATTTTACACACTTCTTTGACCTCATCTAGGTCATTCCTTGGAACCTTGTTATCCTTTCGTTGCTCCACCCGCCTTGATTTCTCCTTGACATCAGATGTCTCCCTTGTAAACTTTGAATCACATCCATAGTCTCTTGGTACACTTCTTTCTGATGGGTAGGGTTTGGGTACATTCCATTTAGCACCTCCTCTCTAGAAACTACTTTCCTTCATCTTGCCATATCCACAGGCGCTCGCGACCTCTGCTCATGTTATCACCAAGTACATGTTCTAGCTCTAACCCACACGCCACTCTTGGCATCCACTGTGAATCATCCTTTTTGATGCTCACCATAGGAATGCCCTTATCCTTCCAAAGTGTTGCTAGTTCATATGCTCATAGAGTTCTGACACTCTTTATACTTGTGCTTCTTTCTCGCACCATGATTATTAGCATGATTAGGACTCTCGTGTTTATAATGTTCTATAGATCCACAATTATAACATGTCCCTCGTAGGAACTCACTTCGTCCTCTTCCGAAGTTACCATGACCATGAAATCCCCCTCGAAAACCTCTTCCACGTGCCCCTCCATCTCGCACGCCCTTCATAACCACAGGTCATCATCCTTAGAACTACTAGCAAGGCTAGTCTCACGCATACCCGATCAATAAGCATCATGGATCTAATCACCATCTGTAATCCTTGGTGTCATTAGTTGTAGAGGTACATATCTTACAGTAGCATGAAACATTCTTGTAGATTGCATGCTAGAGTAGAGGGCATCTATTTACATCATGATCCTCGTGGCATATCTCACAGGTCTACTTCCATGGCATGCACCAACTTCTGAGGGAAAATATCTTTTACATGTCCCTCCACTTTACATTCTATACACCAAAGCCCACTACAAACCTCATGCGCTAAGTTTGTAGACAAATTCTCTAACTACTTAGCCACATCAGCAATTTGGGCCTCCAAAAACGGACTAACACTAGTATCCACACTCCCAACTACTTCGGCGTGCAAGGCAACTTCCAATGCCTCATGCGGGTGAAAGTCTTGTGGTGGCAGAGCCCTTGTAAATGGTGTTATTAGTACTCGGAAAAACCATTAAGCATGTTAAGAAGGATGAATGTCATAGGATATCTTTGACAAGATATTCTTGAAGTGCGTGTCATACTCCCGTACACTCTCTGCCATTCCTGCTTGATCTCCTTTAGAGAACTTATGTTCTTCTCGCTACAACTCGGGATATGGAACTCTGTGAGGAAAGCATTCTTCAACGTGATGTAGTTTACCACTGCATCGATGGGGGTCATACTTCCTATACCAACTATGTGTATGCCCTTGCAACGTAGTTACAAACCTATTTTCCTTCCAAATAGGGTAGTGATCCCCTTCGCGCGCCATAGTAACTCACACTTATGCACATGCTCTACAGCATCTTCAATACCCCTATAGTCTAGTAAGTGCAAAGACATCTCAAAAAACACTTGGGGAGGTGGCTAGGGTCCTTGTCCTCCCGATCTAGAGCCTTGGTTCCCTCTGATGTTCCCTCCTCCACTAGATCCATTGGATCCACCAAGTCCTATTCCGCTCGATCCACTGATCCACCACTGCAGCTTGGTAAAGATATTGAATTTATCGCACCAAGGGTTCCCAACGTCCCACTGAACTACACATAAATGGTCTGTGATAATGTCCCACTAGCAATAGTGTGCCCCATGCTACTCCCAGACACAATACCAAAATCTTGTGTATCTGCACCTTGTCCAAAGATTCCTCCAAATATAGGAAAGGATTGTGCAGCCATGGATGATCCAAATGAGAAATTATATCTCCTGAGCACCGATTGGTTACTCCCACCGATACCAACTAGGTTAAAAATAATTTTCCTTGATTTAGAAAACCAAGCGCCATGGATTGGTTGTCGGGAGGGTTCAGATGCACGCCGACGATCTTCTTTCTCCATGAAAAGAACTCTCATCGAAGCTAAATGGGCTTCTCTCCCACGCTTATAAAGATGGGGTAACATAGATTACTCGGTTCCACATCCTCTGTATGAACCTCAACTCCTTCCCGTAACATCCGGCTCCATAGATTCATCACACTTGTAACCTTGTGTTTTCTAATCATTTCCTTTTGAGGAGCTTCATTATACTTGAGTCATATTTCCTCCCTTTCCTTTTCAGCTGAAATTTTTGTCATCTTCCTCCACCCTACCTTCCTCTCCCAACACTTAGAAAATCTTATCCGGCTATGGGGAATATAAGTGATGACCATGATCTTCATAGCCCAAGGAATAACACGTAAAATGATCCTCTAGGCTCCCTCAAAAACTCAAACTCAGCAATCTTTGGGAAAGAATATGTCAAAATGGCATATTCTAAACTATAACTAGTCAACACCCTCTTCCACCAAAGGATCAATAGCACATGTATAAGTCGATTCGCATCCTGCGGCCTCTAATAGTCATCTTGGGCCCACACGTGGGATCTATAATACTAGTTTGATATGGATGCGTATGTTAAAATCCATTCATATAGCTCTACAAAGTAACAAAGGAAAGTCTCATACAACTCATGGTATAGGTTCTCTTCTTCCCATATATGTGCATTGAACTCAAGTCCAGTGTTGAATGTTTGAGAAAACTCATCCTTCGTTCTCTTGAACCATGTTTCAACACTTTCTAAGGTCAGGTGCTCTATCATCACACATCATAGGGACAAAGATGCATGCCATTTCTCACAAAAATTTGAAAAGAGGTCTCGTAATGGAACCAAAATGTAGTCATTTTTGTACCTTTAATAGAACAAGAAAATCCCATACACATCGGCCTATCACCCAAATGCACTGGCACCCAAGGCACGCACAAGCACCAAACCTCTCCTTTATGTGAGTTTTGTGAGAATGCATCATCTTAGAATAGACAATCAAATGCCAAATAGAAAAGAATGAAAACTGTCATCATCTCATAGCAGCGGGTAAGAGAAATAGCAAGCAACACCTAGAAATGATTTATATAGAAAGGAAATGCATGAGTATTAAACATAGATGATTTATATTGAAGCATTATATTCATACTATTAAATTTAATAATCCCACATTACATTCCTTGAGGTCATAACAGATCCTCATATTATGTAGATCCAAATCATGCATAAGAGCTATATCATGCTCATCATTTTACAAATAAAAATGAGAACCCCTCCCTTTCTATATTTTATCACTCATATATCTCTCCTAACCCATAGTCATCACATCCTCCATTTTGTTTTCTGCAGGGCTTCTCCTCTCTTTTTCTCCCTCTTTTTCTTCTACCAGAACTTGTATATATAGCCTTAGCACCCACTACCATGCCTTTCAAAAGTTCTAGATTGGTCGCCAAGTGTCGAAGTGGTCCTCCATGGGAGCATGCCTTTCTAAAACCTAGCTCTCCATTCCTTGCAATGATGTCCTCTGGAAACTTCCATCGCATGCCTGTAATATTCCCTTTTTGATCCACAGTCGCCAGGATGGCACCTTCTCCATAAGGGTCATGCTTTTCTCGTGTCTTTGCCCAGGATGTCAAATGCAGCTAAGTACAAAACTTATTTTTCCTTGCACGCCTTCAACCCGCGCACCCTTCTTTGACTAGGTCCCGCGTGCCCACATGCCTTCTTTTACTTAGCTGATATTTTGGGGCCCAACAACTTTGCTTAGTTTCTTTCTCACCTTAGGACGAGGAAAACTCTCGTCCAAGTGACAGCTTTATTTCCACATCATTTGATCTACACCTTTACATTTTTATTTCCCATTTGGGACTAGAGAAGGAATCTTTTCACAAGTGATATCATATGTTGTGTTTGCCACTTTTTTGTCTATTTATGCTCATCCATGTTTTTAGCTGAGTTGTTAAATGTCTAAGATGTGTGGATACATTCTTACACCTTTAATAATTTTGATCTTCATTTCAAGATCGTCTTCATAGCTAGGATTTCGTTTCATCATTATTTCCCTTTGAGTTGTTATTTTCCCACATTTTAGCCATACAATTATGATACTTACATCTTGTTTTCATTTTTGAGAACTTGGTATAAGTTTCCTTATTAGTATCTTTACACTTCTTTGCACAGCTTAATAATTTCTTGTTATACTTGTACTTGGTTTTAGTCCTAACATCATCTAAGGGTTTTGAGAGTGTTGATCACGCTTTGTTTATATCGTAATAAGATCATCTTATACTAACACCTTGTTTGTTCCAAGTTTTGTTAATGTGTCAAGGTAGTGTTGTTACGTTATTCACATTCACAACTTCCATTATCAAAAACTTATATTTTGTCGGCATTTGAACTAGCCATAGTATATCTTGTGGAGAGATCGCATCAATATCACTTTGGTGTTTAGGTCTTGTTGATATTTTAACTCAACCTAGGTATTGATAGGGTATTTTCACTATATATATTACACCTATCTTTGAAACCATAGCTTAAGGTATAGTCTTTCTATAAATAGTTTGAGTGTTTGATAGATTTTCTAGAAAGTTTGCATGATTTTTCCTAGCACAATTACAATTGCATAGTGTTGTACTTAGGACACATCGGGACATTGAGACTCTAAAAACTCATAATACATACACCTATGTTTCGTACAACTTATATATACTTGAGTCAAACCTAGTACTACATAGACTAGTGATGCCACAAATTACGAAGATGGTGTCTAAACGAGATGAACATGACTTAGACGTGAATACTTTTAGCTCAACATTCCCATTTAGTGGTAAAAACTTAACATCTCTCTTTTCACAGTAAAATGCATGGAGCCATTAGTTGGCCATAGTGGAGACAACTCGACTCATCATAAGAACAACACAAACTAGACGTAGTTCTCTTTGATGAGCTCCTATAGTATAATAAAGACCAAGTACTTGCAATATTCCTCGAGTTAGGATCCAAACTACCACAAGAGCATGAATCAATAGTTAAGACCATCAACCACAAAGTGGAAGATTCACCACGACCATCACTCCTTAACATGGATAATCCTTTCGATGTAGGATATGCTACCACTTCGTGTGCATAACAAGAATTTTGAGAGTGAATCAAAACCAATAGATGGTTTGAGGAGACCTTACTTTAAGGCTTCACATAGAGTCAAAATGGAATGCAAGTGCACAAAGTCACCTCCTCCTAGATTTTATGATGAAGATGATCCCTTATTTGAAGAGGAGATCATTCAAAGACAAATACTAAAACTTAGTCAAAAACTAGTAGCCTTAGGTTCTTCAAGTAGGAACACACATAAGGATAGGCTCAAAACTAAATTTTGTGACTTTCACATCACCCATATGATGACGCAAAGTTCAAATTTGTTAAGATAAATAGACCAATATCACCCACAAAGGAGAAACTCATCCAACAAGAGTTACAATCGATGAATAATATGCTTACCACTCTACAAGAGAGTAACGTAGGACATAATAGAAAATACTTATACAAAGAACTATGTCCTTACCCCTTTGATAAGGATATGTTGCATGACAACCATTTCCAAAACATTTCGACATCCCTAAATTCGACAAGTATAAAAGCAAAGGTGATCCTTGTGATCACATCAAATACTTCTACATGGCTTACCAGGAAGGAACTTATAATGATAACTTTTTAATACATATGTTTCCTAGCCTATGAGCACAAGTGTTAGAATGGTTCTTTAGTATACCTAAGGGATTGATCACAACATGGCCCACACTTGCTGAAAAATTTGTGTGACATTTCTCTTTCAATATGGATAATGATATCACCATAAATGACCTTTGCAACACAAAACAAAAACCTAATGAGACATTCATAGGTTTCTTATAGTGATGTCATGGATTGGCAAGTTATTTCCCTTGTGTCCTTCAAGAAAAACAAATGGTAAGTATATTTATCCCCAACTTAAACCCGGAAATAGCCTTTCACTTACAAATGCACTACGGCTTTAACTTCGAAGAAATTATAGATAAATGCGCTAGACCGAGAAGGCTCTCATTACAAAAGGGACACTCAAACCTGTTTCAAAGGAAAAACATGAGACAAAACCCATTGAAAAATCAAATTTCTTTAATAAGAACCAACATTTCGTTGGTGACAAAGATCATAGAATCCAAGAGAGTCTAGGCTATATAGAGTGGTCCATTATTAAAGATTTCACAAGGACCTCACCCAAAGGCACCTACAAAACATACATTTACACCTCTAATTGAATCGTTATCCGCTATACTTAAACAATTAGATGTAGTAAACATGGTGCAATACCCAACCGCAATGGTACCATATCCAGAAGATGCACCTAAACCAAGTTGGTTCAAAGAGCATGAATACTGCGATTTCCATTGTGTCAAAGGACACAAAACTGATAGATGTCTAAGATTGTGGCATTATATACAAGACCTCATCGAAGAGGGTAAGATTGCAGTAGATTCACCATTTGACTCAGGGCAGGGTCCTAATGAGAATATGGGTATATTCAAAGAACCCTTTCTTAACCATGGAGATAAAAAGAAAAAGAATTCGATCACTGAAAAGCCTCTAATGACTATAGAACCGATGCCTACGTCTATCCAACAAATGGTAGTCCATTTGAATCCCTTATAGGCCATATCCATTTATCTTATGAACAAGTAAACACTACTAGAATCTTAGGGAATATTTGTGTTGTATGTACACGACATGCTCATATAGTAATTGTTTCACCTAATTCTTAGACATTTCTTTGGAGTATTGATGAAACAGATAAGGTAACGGGCATAGGAGGAATACATGTTTTAATGTTGGTTGATGGGTTGTTGCACACGTATGACTTCTGAATCCACAACTGATCGTGAGAGCTTCCTTTTGGCTAGGAGGAACTACTTGTAATGAAAAGCAAGACCACCAGAAATAATTAAACAATATGTGTAGTGAACTGCCTAGCGTGTGCTAGATCTAGGAAGTGTGATACTTCCTAGACAACTGTCATTCCACTGTTTTAAACAATTTAATGTGGGAAATAAAGTAAATCCTATTGTAATTCGAAATGATTTAGGTATCTCACTTAAAACACAATAACAAAGATCTAATCTAACAAGCTAGGTTAAAGTAGGATCTAAAGGTCAAGTAACTAGTTCTGCCTTAAGGTCTCTGCGCAGTCCGACAGAGGTCTCAGGTAGATCATAGGTGATTAAGGGTGACGTGGAGTTAGGTGAGTAAGTCACGGTTCTGAGGTGTATGGGAAAATACAAAGATTGATGTCGGTTAAGGGTGACCGATGGTGGTTGGATGTAACCAGGGTCTGCCGTTAATGTGGAAAATTGGGAATGCCATAAAATGAGTTTTGGGTCTCCTTTGTGATTGCACAAAGGACTTTTGGCTGGTCGGAATGAGGTATTTGGTAGTTTGGGTGGGATTTAGTGAGGTTTTAATGGGTATATGGAGGGGGAGTGTTGAAGGAGGTCAATGGGTGGCTAGGTAAACAATAGGTGATAATATAATGACGAAATGAAATGAACCAGAGAAGTATAATGTTTTACTTACTTGGATTCTGGTCCTGGATGCCTGTGAATGAGGGATGGAGGTGTTGGTAAGAGGTTGAAGGCTGCAGGTGATCACCAATTGTAGGAGAGCTTCTGCATGGGCTGCATGTGCATTCCTTTTTGCTTGGTTAGATTAGATCATTGCTAGGGTGAGTTGTGCAGAGAAAATGCTTGATCTCCTTCCTTATATGTGTGTTCTTGCTGAAATTCACTCTCAGAAGATGCGATATCTCTCTGGAATGTGCTAATGTTTGCCAACTTTTGCCAATCTTTTCCAACCTTGGAAATAAGGTTGTTTTGGGGTTAAAGGGTAACAACGATGGTTCCGGCTTAATCGGTGATGGTTCTGGGAACCGGCGCCATCGGTCAAGGTGAGATTTCCTAGGTTTACTAAACTAGGGAGATCCTCTTGATTTTCTTGAATCTTGTGTCATTAACCCGCTGGATTAGACTAGAAGCTTCTTGTAAGCATGCGGGAATGTGGTTAGAGGGAATGTAGGCATTGATTTTTAGGGTTTTGGTAAGTCTTAGTTAGTTATGGCAACTTACTAAGAATAGGTCTTAGGGTGAGTTGGCTTGATGAGGTGTCTAGGTGAGGTGTATGTGTGGATATTATCTAAATTAAGATATTTAAATAATAAATATGGTGAGGATAATGAATTAATTAAATTAAATTAATATTAGTGGGGTGAAGGGGGCCATGGCTAGGTGAATGTGATGAAGGGTGCTTATTTGTCGAGGGACCAAAGGGGAGTGTGACCTAATTTTAGTGTCTACATTTTGCCCCTTTTTGTTGCGTAGCTTGTATTGTAAGCGATGCTAAAAAAATAACATGTGGTTGCCCCACGTGTGGGTGAAGGTGATCCCCCTCAAACCAGGAACTTACGAGGGTGAAGGCAGAAGCGGTGAGTGGTTTGATAAAAGGTAAATGTGAGGAAAAGGCAGGTGGGCACGGGGGAAAAAGGGTTAAAGGTCTACTTGGGAAATCGAGGTAATGGGTCGGGGTCAAATGTAGCAATAAATCAAATGCACGCACACGTATAATCTACAACATGCTACCAAGATGAAGAGCAGTGAACTCTACATTGTCTAAGGTCAAGAGGTTTATCCAAACAAGGTTGAAGTGATTCCAGATCAAGGTATAGGATATGGTCAGAAACACGACATAGGTTAGGTGTGGAGCGTTTAGGTATGTTCGGCACACCAAAGGTAGGGTCAAGATAAACGGTCATGACAATACGCTAGGTAAGGTCATTATGTCAACAACATAAGTAACGCAGTGCCACAAGGTATAGTGAACACATGAGGTCAAAGGTCACTAATGATGGTCCAGTCCAAATATCTAGGTCACAAAGACGGGTAAGGCCAAGGTAGGGGGTAAAATAATGAGTCCCAAAGGAGGACAAAGGCAGTAGTAAATGATGAGGTCAAGAAGGTGAGGTAAATGGTTTGGGTAAAGGTGGGGTGGGGTAAATGATTAGGGTGAAGGTTGGGTGAGGTAAAAAAGGAGGTAGGGGTAGGGTAAAGGGTAATTTGTAGGGCAATGTGTGCAAGTGAGGGTGACTAATGTTGGTCAAGGATAACCGACATCGGTATAGGTCAACCAACAATGGTAATGTAGGGCACGCGACCGATGTCGGTCAAGTAACCAACGCTCGGTTAGGTCAGGTTTGTTATAAAAACAAAAAAAAAGTGTTTTTTGTTATTCATTTATCATTTAGCTAAGTGAGAAAATGACAAAAAAGAGAGAAAAGAGAGAAAAGTGTCTAGATGGAATGAAGCATTGAGTTGGCAGTGTGAACAACGGGTGATTGGGTGGTGAGAAGTGGGTCCATAGGATCAGTGCAAGGGATTTGATTGGGTAGAGGTTACGGGTAGTGATTTGGTGATGGCAGAGGCCGAAGAGGGATCGGGTGGGCCACCGTGCAGTGGCAAGAATGTGCCACCGAGACAACGACAAACATGACGAGGTAAGTGCCCTACTCTAGGTGTATTTGATTAGATAGATTAGGGGATTAGTAAATTGTTTTTGTAGTTTTTGTTTGTTTTTTTTTTTGTGGGTGGAAAAGATTAAATTTGGGAATGGGGGGAAAAGTGGGTAAAAAGAGGAATGGGGAGGGTAATAAATGGGATAGGGGGTGGGTGGAGGTGCAAGGGTAGTTTAGGTCATTGTAGGTGGGTAAAAGGGGCAAGGGGGAAGGTTTTTAGAAAGGGGGTTTGGGGAATCGCAGATTGTTACAGGATAGTGACCGGTGTCGGTCGATTCAACATGTAGCCGACATTAGTTAGGTTGAATCGGTATCGGTCACCAAACATGTGACCGATGTCGGTTAAAGGGTGATCAGGGTTGGTTAGGGGGAGCCGGCATCAGTCGGGTTTTGGGGGACACGGGTCAAAAAGTGATGTGGTTTAGGTGGTTAAGATGGTTAGGGTGAAAAATAAGTTATTTTTATTGGATGTAGGGGAGAGATCAACTACGTATGCAAGATGCAGGTTCCGCCTCGCAATGGGCATAGCGACCCAGAGGAGCCGCAGCATGTGGAGGTAGTTAACTTGAGTGGAGTCTGGTGATATCGACATGTAGTCTGGTAGCCTAGTTTGATGGTCACGCCATCGATAGATAGGATTCCACAACCAACACGTTCCACCCGGGCCGACTTGTGAGATTACTGTCACCCTAGAGGACATGTTCAAGATTCTCGATTACCCATATTGGGTACACAGGTCTACTCTGTCTCCTTTGAGGCCTCGGAGAGATCTGATTGTGACTATTTTGGAGAGGGATGGCTAAGCTAACATTCCACAAAGTGCCGCTTGAGCTAGAGAGAGATGTACCTAGCCCATTCGGGAGACAAGGCTAGTGGTTCTTTTGATGGATGCAAAGGGTGGATGTTTTCCCCGATCACTAATGGGGGTACTCCACGACATGATGGTAGATGAGACTCACTTTTCCTAGGCACCAACATTCTTGGTGCAATTATACAGAGTTGTGGGCATATGGGCGGCTACGTAGGTTTAGCCTGTGTTGTACATTTTTACTACACTACTGGGCGTATGAGCACATAGTTTGTGTGCGCCAGGGATGCCCCGAGTAGATGCATTCCCACCAAGATTTTTGTGGGTGGGGTATAGGAGATGGGTGTCGGTGATTGGAGAGTGGAGATCTAAGAGGCCCACACATGATGTGGCCTATTTACGGCAGTAGTAGGGGTTGTCCAGGTGGACATTATTTGAAGGCCATATGTGGGATTCCCTCGTATAGGTATATGCACAAGAGCTAGCTGAGCTCCACTTGTGAGATGGATATAGGTCACCGTGCCTAAGAGTACGAGATGATCTCGGTGGATAGAGTCTGGTAGTATTTCAGGCTTTTACAGGACATACCTCCACCCTTTCCATAATACTAGAGAGACGACGTGGAGATGCCCTTACCTCTACCATAGCCTACAATGCCCACAAGGCGGTGGACCGGTGGATAGATGATGTCGAGGTCACGAGATAGGTAAAGAGATAGTGGTGGGCGGTTCACTTATGAGCCATACCACCCAGACCGGGGCAGCCGGATATAACCACCCTTACGGTGTAGAAAGACGCCCTACAGGGGTAGGTGGCTATGTTGATTACCCAGTTTGGTATACTACAATAGACACGGCTAGAGAGCTCACGAGGTAGAGGTAGTAGAGCTACGTGTATAGGTGGCTAGAGGTCCAGATGGTCGGTGGAGGAGATGGAGATGGAGAGGAGGGTGATGGTCAAGTGGTGGCCTTACAGGCTCAGGTGGCAGGTTTACGGGCCGGTTGGCCACATCCCAAGAATAGATTGGGTCTTATAGGTGAGATATAGGCACAGGGGTAGGGGCACCACCACAGGCACTAGGACCAAGTCCCGGTTCACAGTAGTGGAGTGGGCAGGGTCTGCAAGGCAGGTATAGGTGCCGAGACCTATGGGACCACCACAGAATGTGCCTATATCCAGTTACGGGATGCCCTAGGTGAGGCTAGATACTACTAGGACCAGCTAATGGTAGTCGGGATAGACTTCATATCCTATGTTGAGTACAAAGGCACACAGGCATCCAAAGTGAGAGGATGAGATCCTACACTTATAGTGTGGATAGCACAGGGGGTTAGTGAGCTCCAAGGCTAGATCAGGTAGAGGCTACTAGCACACGAAGACCAGCTCCAGTTGAGGTGCCAACAGGGACCCAGGAGGCCAAGGGTATAGGCGATACAGAGATGGAGGACATCCATCGAGATGCCTAATATGTGGCACCTAATTTTTTGATGTATGATAGTATTTTTTTGTGATATATACCGGCCTGCATGCCGAGAGATAGTTGTATTTTTTATCACATATCGGCCTGCGTGCTGAAGACAGTGAGGATGTATGAGAGGTTTTGTATATTTCGAGCATATACTGGCCTGCGTGCAAGAGATTTTGTATTGATTCATTATTTTATTGTATATATGAGACCGGCTGCATGTCGATGACATTTTTGTATTATGTATCGGCTTTGCATCTTGAAGATATTTTATATTGATTCATTGTTTTATTGTATATATTGGACATGAGGAGATAGCCATGTATATTGTATTGAGATACACATTTATTTATATGATGAGATACATGATATTTTTTTTTATTTATTTATAGATGTGATGATGAGATTTTTGATTTATTGGTGCATTGATGAGATTTTTGATTTGTTATTTTGATATGGACAGAAATTAGGTTAGGCATGATGGAGTCAGGTTGGTTTAGGCATGGATCGAGTCAGGTCTTAGGCATGGATCGAGTCAAGTCGTAGGTATGGTTGAGTTAGGTTTATTAGGCATGGTGGAGTTAGGTTGGTTTAGGCATGGATCGAGTCAGGTTTATTAAGCATGGTGGAGTTAGGTTTGTTAGGCATGGTGGAGTCAGGTCTTAGGCATGGTTGAGTCAAATTGTAGGTATGGTTGTGATTCATTATTTTATGCAATGAATGATAATATGGGTCATATGTGAGATGTGGTATAATCTATGCATAGTGATGATAAAGAAAGGGTAGGCGTAATAAATGTATGTTGTGATAAGGATTAAAATATGAAGCAACTTGTTATGTATGTGGTTTAATTTCCAATGTTGGGTATAAAAGGGAAACTAAGTGAGGTGTGATGTAATGTGAGGAACATGGAAGATGAATTATTTAGGGTAGAGAATGACCAAGCTAACCTCCAAGGGCCCCATGCCCTCGGAGTGCTACCTACATAGTCCCGGTGAAAAGGGACCTCAGGCGATGTAGTTCTCCCATGAGCTAGGGAATAATATGAGGAGGTATGAAAATGAGTTAGTAGGTTTTTGGCATGGTGTGGGTTTTAGATTTGTTAGGTGTGGGTGGATTATAGGTAAAGTGATGTAGGTGGGTTCAATTGTGGTGAAAGAAGAAGATTACCCCAAAGGTAAGCATCGAGAAGCAAGTCCTGTATAAGGTAATCAAAACATAAAAAAAGATGGTTAAAATATAAGAGGGGGCAATAAAACCACCTGATTGGGTAGGATCATACTGATTAGATCATACCTTGGAGGAGGTGATGAAAGTAAGACCCTAAAGACATTGCATGATTGATTGTTGCTCCTTTGTGAAAAGTAGTCACATGATCACCAAATGTCTAAGTTCCAAGAAGTTCCTTGAGGTAGTAGGAAATGGGAATGGGAATGGTAAGAAGGGTGAAAGGGACTTTAAATTTTATATGGTGTAGGTAGCATGCGCTTGAGTAAGAGAATATAGGTCACGAGTGGGTAAGTCCATGACTAAAAGGTTTGTTGTTTTGACTTATAGTTGAGATAGACTGATCAATGTGGGAATGGGATGAAGAAAATTTAACTCCTTGAGGTCTTCATGAAGCTGATCGATGCGGGAAGCTTCGGTTTCTCTCATTTTTTTAAGAGCTTTACATAGTTGTCCTTTGAGGGAGCAGTCTATTTATAGCAATTGTCGAGAGGAAGATGTCCTTTTGAGGGAGTCATCTTTTGATTGGAAGTTTGACTCAAGGAGTTATATCCCATGTGAGGGCTTTGAAGTCATGGACAAGACCAAGGTGGAGGATAGGACTCTCATGTAAAAGGCAAGGTGAAATGACCATGGGATCTCATCTAAAGGTAGATGAAAAGTATCCATGAGAATCATGTTGTGTGCAATGCCATGGTACACATATTCAAGAGAAGCTAACAAGTGACAGTACTCACATGATTCTTATTTAACCGTTAGTGAGGTGTATGAAGTGGATAACACTTAAGGGATGAGCATGGAAAGAGACAAAAGGTGAGGTAGGACTTAAAAGTCAATAATAGAATGGTCAAAGATGCAAGGCGTTAAGGGGCTCAGGTTCGGGTTTACCATTGAGTGAAGATAAATGACAAGCCCCTGATCCATAAGTATGAGTCACGATGTATGGTCCAAGCCAATTAGGAGCAAATTTGCCCCATTTGATTTTTTTTGCTTTAGTTACATGTTGATTTTCTTTCAGGACAAGGTCACCGACTTGGAAGGTTCATGCATGGACATGTTTGTCATAGAGCACGTTTGATATGTTTTTGGTAAACTTGAAGGTGATCCAGTGTTAAGATGACGTTCGTCTAATAACTCTAGTTGTGCTAAATGGTCCTGACAAAATTCATCATCATTGAGCATTTCATGAAGAGAAATGTGGAGTGAGGGAGTCCTGGACTTCGAGAGGTAGGATTACCTCTGCACTGCATGACCGCAGAGAAAGGGTGTAGCTGCAGGTGGAAGTGCGAATACTAGTGTGGTATGCCCACGGGCAAAAGGAATGTGTGTATGCCAATCCTTCCCAATACATTAACCACTTTCATAAGAATTTTGTTAAGGGTTTTATTAGTGGATTTGGCTTGGCCATTGGTTTGTGGGTAATAAGGTGATGAGAAACTAAGCTGAATGCCAAAGGCGTCGTAAAGTTTTTGCAAATGTTTTGTTTTTGAATTGTTTTCCATTATCAATGATGAGGTGATGAGGAACACCAAAGTGACAAATGATGTGATGATTGATGAACTCACATATTTTCTCGGCTTTCATGGAGATGAGTGGTATGGCTTCAACCAATTTTGTATAGTATTCGGTAGCAGTGATGATCCATTGATGGCGTTGGGAAGAATGGGGTTGATCTCTCTGACAAGATCCAAACCCCATTGAGAGAAGGGCCAAAGGTCACGGGTGACCTGTAAGGCGTGACTAGGTGTATGATGAAGATTGGCATGTTGTTGGCATTTTACACAACGTTTGACGTAGTCACAACAATCGAGTTAAGGTTCAGCCATTAATAGCCTAGGTGAAGAATACACTTAAGAACAAAGCAAGAAGCCACCGAAGTGACCTCCACATATGCTATCATGAACCTCCTTAATGGTATAAGAAATTTCAGAACTTGTGAGGCATCGTAAGAGAATACCATCAAAGCCACACTTATAGAGGAGGCCCCCATGATGACATAATGAGAGACCTTTTTAAGGAAGGCGCGTTGTTACGGGTGAGATCATGAGGTAAGATAGAGAGAGAAAGATAGTTGGAGTATTGTTTGTACCAAAGGTCACTTGGAGTGCAGGGTAGTGGTTCGATAGAGTAAACCTCACATGGTAAATAATAAGGTGATTGGAGTTGTTGTATGGTGAAAAAGATTTTAGAATCAACAGTGAAGCGGTATTTGGGAAGCCAAGCGGACCATGGTATCTCAGAATTTGTTAGTTGAACGTGGGATGGTTTGAAGGGTGTAATCGAAAGGTGGTCAAAAGTATGTCTACATGATGTTTTTAATTTTGAAGTATCTCATTACAACATTAGTATATACCATTTACTTGGTTTATGACCAATTGAGAATCACTAAAGATGTTGATTGATTTGACATCTAGGGCATAGGTGGATTAGAGACCTAATACGAGTGCTTCATATTCGGCAATGTTAATTGTACAATCAAAATCTAATTTAAAAGACAAAGGCATGGGTTCACCATCAATAGAAATGAGGATAATATCAGCCCCACCCTCACACTGACACTTGGAACCATCGAAGAAGAGTGTCATTTGGTAAGGGGTTCGTCCAGGGAAAGGGTAGTAATCGACTCATCTAGAAAGTCAAAATTAGAGGGTTGATCCCCGAAAATAGGTGCGTCAGCCAATTGGTCGGCAATAGCTTGGCCCTTGATGGACTTTTGATGAATGAATTCGAGGTCAAGATCAGCTAAAATCATAAGCCATCGTGTGGCATGCTGATTTTGATAAGGTTTGGCGTACATGAAGTGTAAGGGGTCGGTGTTGGTCACAACATAGGTTTTGTGGTTGAGTAGGTAATGACGAGTTTGGTGGCAACAAAAACTAAGGCTAAGAAAAGTTTTTCAGGGTGGGTGTATCGGGTTTCATAGTCCAAAAGAGTACGGATTATGTAATAAACCGCTTGCTCCCTGTGTTGTTCATCACGATGAGCGAGCATGGCTCCCAAGGAATGATCGGTAGCTAAGATATATAGGTAAAAAGGTTGATCATCTTTAGGTGGAATGAGTACAGGTGGTTGGAGAAGGTATTGTTTAAGGCCTTGAAAGCTTTTTGTGAGACATCATCCCATTTAAAGGAGACATCCTTCTTGATCAGATGATGAAATGGTTGACATCGATCAAATAATTGTGAAATGAAATGGTGAATAGACTGCAATTTACCTTGCAGCTACTGAAGTCTGTCTGAGGTTAGTAAGCGGAGGCATTTCCGAATGGTCTTGACTTTAGTAGGGTCAACTTCTATACCACGTAGGGAAATAATAAAGCCCAAGAGCTTTCCCGAGAGGACCACAAATGTACTTCTTAGGTGAAGGCGAACACAATATTTAATAAGATGGTTAAAGATGGTTTTTAGGATGGTAAGGTTCTCGGAGCGGTGCTCGAGATTTGGCCAAGATATCATCCACGTAATCTTTCAATATGCGATGCATGATGTCATGGAAGATGTAAGTCATAGCCTTCTGATACGTGGCACCAAATTTTTAAGGCCAAAAGGCATGAATCGATAGCAGAAGGTCCCCCAAGGGGTGATGAATGAGGTCTTGTGTTGATCTTCTAGGGCAAGTAAAATTTGGTTATAACTCGAGAAGCCATCCATGAGTGATAGCATCTCGTGGCCAGCAGGTAAGGTCAACCAGCTGGTCAATACCGGGTAAGGGAAAGTCATCTTTCGGACATGCTAGGTTGAGGTCATGGAAGTCCGTGCAAATGTGAGTCCCCTGTCACCTTAGTGACAGGGACAATGTTAGAAATCCAATGAGGATAATCAATGGGTAAGATGAAGGAAACGGAAAGAAGGCGCTGAAGTTCTTCTTTAACAAGAAGGGCAATACGAGGGTACATTTTCCTTAGCTTTTGTTTGATGGGTTTGGCATTGGGAATAGTGACGATATTGTGGACCACTATGGTGGGGTCAATACTGGGCATGTCTACATAAGACCAAGTGAAAGCATGGTTATGGTCTCTGAGAAAAGAAGTGATGGCTTCCTGTTCAGCAGCATCTAAAGATTAACCGATCTTTAGGATGTGCGGGTCATCCTGAGTATGAATGTTGATCTTGATAGTTGATTCATTCAACATGGTTTACATCTCAGAAGGTAACAACTGATGAATATATGAGTCTTCTACACCAAGGTAGGTGAGTATAGATTCATCATCCTAACATTGAACGACATTAATTGAAGGTGTATCGTCATCGATCATTTCAGGATACAAGAAGGGAAGAGTGGAAGGGGCCTCACCCTCACGTTGATAAGTTAGAGGCCCTAAGGAAATGGTGTTTATGAAAAAAAAAGTTAGGAGGGATAGATTTAGGATCCATCGACTCTCGTCGGTGAGGGTGGTGATGAAGGTGGAGAAGGGCTAGTGTCCTTAATGAGTTCAATGTGGGCCTATTTGGTAGGTGGTTCGGGAAAGCCGATACCACTACAATCATTATGTTTTCGGTAGTACATGGAATAATGGTATGGCAGCCTTGCTTGTAAAAGCCAAAACCAAAACCCTTCCACATACATCGGTGTAGGAAGGTGTGGGAAAAACGGCAATTGGTAAGTGATTGGAAGTCAACGGAAAATGGGCAAGTTTCGTGGTGGTTTGGGTGTGTAAGAGGTAGTAGCAAGTCCCCCATATGTGAGATTGGTATGAAAATGAGGAGGACCATAAAGGAGGCATTCCCCTATGTGGTGATCATAACGAGGGTGTTGGTGAAGGCTTCCATACTCTTGTGGAGTAAGGAATGTGTTGACACTATATAGGCGGTATTCCCCTAGAGTGAGGTGTTGAAAAATACCTTCCAAGGGATCGGTGGTTGGTATGTAGGTAGCTAGAATGGATGAAATGTCGGAGGTCAATGTAGAGGTAGAGTTAATGGATTGGGAAGCTGATGGGTTAGCTATGGAGGTTGGGGTAGTGGTAGGAATGGAGGAGGTATGTGCGGTTGAAGCAGCGGCTATGCTGGTAAGTGGAGGTGTAGGTGAAGAAGTAGCGGTTATGGAGGTAGATGGCTTAATAGGTATGAGCACATCATTGGGTCGGTAAAGCATGTTACATGTTTTAAAAGGTGATGGATTAGCTGGAATGGTATAGGTGTGTCCTTCATGTTCAAACTTTACACAATGATGCAAAGTGGAAGGAACGCAACCCATGACATGAATCTAGGGTCTGCCAAGCAACAAGTTATATTGGAATTCCCCCTCCAAGACATATAATAGTGCAGAACAGTTCGGGGCCCACGCAAACATGGAGAATGATGGTGCCTAGTGTAGAGGTGATAGCATCATTGAATGAATGCAACATGACCAGATGTTTATGCATGTAATTGTCAGGTATGCACATTTGAGCAAATGCATGGGATGAAATGATGTTAATGCTAGCACCCCCATCAATCATCACATGACATACCCGTATGTCATCAATGTGGACAGAGATGAAGAGGGCTGGGTCCGGGTCATCGTTTTGGTGTGGTGTAATCTCTTCCTCTAGAGAAGCTAAGGGAGGCTACTTGGTGAATAGGGTGGGGTGAAGATGAAGGTGGTAATTTGGTGAGAGAGGCTACATGATGGGGTGTGATAATGGAGGCTATGGGTGTAGGGTCATTGGGTAAAACCTCAGTAGATTGAAGAACCTCCATGAGAGAGATTGACGATGGGATTCCGAGGTTTGGATGAGATCATATAGGGAATTTTTGAGGGGAGGCTGGTGTAATTGCTTAAGCATGGTGTGATGTGTGACGCCATTAGAAATAGGATATGTGGGGCCATGCGGATAGTTATTTTAGGCATGGGTGCGGATGATATGTTTTGTATTCGATTAGTTGGTGGGTTGGTTGCCTTTTCTTTTCCCTTATCCTTTTGAGCACTTGTAGTGATGTGTATCATGTTGATTTTAGGGGAGGCATGAAATGGAGAAGGTGTAGGTGTTGGTGTCAAATCGCAGCACCCCTGGGACTCTACAACGCGATCGGTAAGGACTCTCAAAGCGATTGCACAACATAGGGGCTTTTCCCAAGTGTAGGACCTTGCGAAATCGGAAAAGCTCTCCAGATGAAGGCCGGCTCCTATTCCTCTGTTCAAATGCACAAATAAAATGCAGAGGGCTTACCAAAACCTAATCTAACTTGCCAAGGAGACAGGGTAGAGAATGCATAAAAATAAAACCTAAACTACGGAGGTGATGCACCGAGGAATGTTAAACACTTGTTTTGCAAATTAAACACAAACCACATAGATGCAATACAACACCATGCACATGTGTAACCAAACCGTAATAAGAGATCAAGAAAGACAACAATGAATACATGAGAGGGTTTAGAATCAATCACAGCATATATATATATTGCTCAAGAGTCGATACAAGATATCATTACAGGTGGCCAAGAGGCAAAAATGGCATTACAATCCATATGGGAGGCTTGAAAGCTCCACAAATTCTCTTCTGCAAGCAAGAGAGAAGGGAGGATGCAAAAAAAAATGTCTAACCATGAGAAAAAGCCCCTCCTTTACAATTTATATGAGGAAAAAATGAGGGAGAAGAGAATGATTCGAATTCGGCCCCCAACCACCTCCAAGACTGCACCTAACCCATCATATTATGGCGGTAGGTGAGGATCTCAACAACCAATAGTGGCAAATTGTATTTTAAATTTTTAAGAACTTGTTCCCACCCAATTAAAGATAGTTGCGTAGAGGACGCCGAGAGCTTTCCGAAAAGTCCAACCTTGTGTGAATCCGAGCTCCCTGTGAAAAGTTATGGTGATCTGAATATTTCCCACGTGGGGCTTCGCTGTCGGGTTCGGGGTTCTCCTCTCGCATTTGCATCGGGCTTGGAGGATGGCTCGACATGCTTTTGATCCATGTTTTCCCCACTCGCGCTTTTTTTCCGCCTCCGAGACCCGATTTCCTTGGAAGTGTTTTCGGCTCATGCGAACCCTCGAGCATCGGACATCTTTTTGCGATCTGCATGCTTCATGTTTTGTGTTTCCCAAACCCGAAACCCGATTTGCCTTTGATGTCGGGTTTTCCAACCCTTCCGACATGCCTTTGATGTCGGGTTTACCCGCTCCTCCGACATGCTTCTGCGACTTGCTTTTCCGCCTCCGAAACCCGATTTCCCTTTATGTCGGGTTTTCCAACCCTTGCGACATGTTCTTTCTTTGTCGTTTTATCTCCCTCCGACACGTTCTTTCTTTCATCGGGTTTATCTTCCCCTCCGAAATGCTTTTCGATTTTCTATTTATTTATCTATATTTACCCGGGGGGGTAAATATATACAACAATTTGGCGACTCACGGGGTTACCTGCCTGCTAGGTAGAAGATCAATGGCCTTTTAGCGATCCATTGGGCATGGAGTCATAAGCAATAACTTAAAACCAACCTGCTACCGCAACTCTTTCTCCGAGAACACGCTAAACTGTAGAAAACCAACCCAGGAGCAACAAAACCTGTGCCAAAGCACTTAGGGAAACTAAAACCTAACTACAACAAGACAATGTGCATACGCACTTAGAGGAATTGAAACCTAATCTAATATTTACAAGGGTAGAACTTTTCTCTTTTCAAGAAGAAAGCAATGTTTAAGATAGATTCCGCTGACCGAATCGGGAGTTCTTCTCCATCCAATGTAGACAATTGAAGGCATTGCTATTCTTACATCCATGACCATGTAGGGGCCACTCCAAATGGCATCAAACTTGGAATGCCTTCCTGGTTTTTCCCGATCTGCATCCCATTTCAGAACTAAGTCCCCTAACTAGAAGGTCCTTGCTCTTACTTTCTTATCAAACCATCTTTTCACTAAGGCCTCGATCTTTCTCAATTGTTTGAACCGCATGTTCTCTAATTTCTTCCAATTCCATCAACTCGCATACCTGCCTCCATCGGTTCGAACTCACCAACTCCAATTGCTTCATGAACTCCAATGCAGGAAGTTCTAATGATATAGGCACACGCTCTTTTCCATAGACCAACTTGTAAGGGGAATTGCCTCGTAGACCTCTTTGGTGTTATTCTATCACCCATAATGCTGATTTTAGCCTCAGTATGCCATGTTCTTTGATTTTCATCCGAGTCCTCCCGATGATTCTTAGCAAATTTTTGTTCGTGGACTCTCGCTCGCCATTACCCTCGTGGGTAATAATTGGAAGAGGTGCTCAAGTAGATTCCATTCTTAACAGCCCATTCTCATAATCTTGGAACCTACGAATGCCAATGCATTGTCTCGATATGATAGTGGCTAGCACACCAACCCGGTCACTATTCCTTCATAAAATTCTGTATATTAGACTCGTTTGCCTCTTTGAGCGCTACTCGCTTTCCCACTTGGTGAAATAGTCCGTTCTTGTGAGAATCCACTTGTGGCCTTGGCTTGAGTTTGGGTTGATGACCCCGATGAAGTCCAATCCCCATTGCATAAATGGTTGGTCAACCAAAATTGGGTGCAATGGAAGTGCTGCTAGTCTTTCTTTGCCCGTGAAGAGTGCACATTTCTTACACTTTCTTATCCATGTATAACAGTCACTGAACACCGTGGGCCAATAATATCCTACCTTCATTATCTTGAGAGTCAAGTACTGTGGGGAAAAATGTCCTCCAGAATCTCCATCGTGAAAATCTCGTAACACCCTCTCAATTTGACCTATCCCAATGCACCTCAATAGAACTCCATTGATGTCTTTCTTGAACAAAACACCATCAACAAGCACATATGGAATAGCTTGTAATCTAAAGTATCTCCTCTTTGCTTTGCTCATTTCTGGAGGGCATAGTCCTGTCTGTAGGAAGTGTATCATATTCTGAGTCCAACAAGGAGTAGGCACATCATCATTTTCATATTCTTGACCATCCTGTAGTACCAAGATAGTCTCTTTTTCATCACCTGCTTCAACTTTCTGACTCAAAGCTAGTTGTTCACATAGTCCCTTTCCACGTACTAGTTTGGTGACCTTGATCTTGATGTCATATTCCATGACACGAGTGATCCACCCTGCACGCTTCTCATTCAGATCCTTGTTTAGAAGGAAGTCCTTGACTCCCGCATGAGAGACTAACAATTGGATTTTGTTGTTTGAGACTAGGTGCTTGAATTTCTTTAAGCTCCTGATCACTGCAAGGACATGCTTTTCAATGAAAGAGTACCTAGTTTCGTATTCCTCCAAGCCTTGACTGAAGAAAGCAACTGGTTGTTCTAATCCTTCTTTGTTTTGTTGTACCAGGATTGCAGAAATTGTGTCTCCACCACCAAAGGCATATAACATGCACGAAGTCCTCGGAGAAGTCCGGATTGACGAGAGTTGGGGCTTGAGATATAGCCTCTTTTATTGCCTCAAAACTTGCCTTGCCTTCAGATGTCCACTTAAATGCCATGCTCTTCTTTAACATCAATGTTATTGGCTTTACGAGAGCTGCAAAGTTTGGAACAAACCTGCGGACAAAATTGATCCTTCCTAAGAAGCTTTGAAGAGCCTTCTTGTGACTTGCAATGGCAATGCTTTCGAATTGCTTCAACTCTTTCTCGGGTCAATCGTCAATCCTTCCTTTGAAACAATATGGCCTAGAAGTTTTCCTCGTGAGCCAAGAATATGCACTTTTTGGGATTCAAAGATACCCCAAATCTTCTACACCTCTCGAATACTTTCCTTAGATGAAAGAGGTGATCCACCGCATTTTTGAGAATACGGTGATGTCATCAAGGTATATCAAAACTATTTTATTGATCAACCCCTTAAATGCCATATCCATTGCCCTTTGAAAGTGGCCCAAAGATTTGATAGCCCAAATGGCATCTTCAGAGGCATAGGTCCCCCATTTGGTGGTGAAAGCCGTCTTGAATTGGTCATCTTCTTTCACCATCACCGATTATACCCGAGTAGCCATCTAGAGAGAGAATCTCTCTCGAACCGGATACTACTTGCAATATTTGTTCCATCAAGGAAGTGGGTAATGGTCTTTGAGAGATGCTCTATTTAGGTCTCTGAAAGTCTACACACAACCTGATTTCTCCGCTCTTCTTTCCCGACCGAACCAAGTTTGCAACCCACTTGAGTGCTTGATCGAAATATAATGCTTGCCTCTATTAGCTTGTTTAGCTCTTTCTTCATTAGAGGCTCAATGTGAGGGTTGACTGGTCTCTGCCTTCGCCTGATGGGCTTAGCATCCGGATCCAATTCTATGGTATGTTGTGCCAAATTTGGATCGAATCCTCTTAAGTCTTCATAGCTCCAAGCGAAGACATCTGGAAATTCTTGGCAAAGCTGTGTGAAATCTGATTTCTCCTGCTCAGTGGCCACTTTACCAATTTGAAGTGTTTTGCCTTCCCCAACCGGAATTGGCTTTGAATCTTCTCTCTTGACCTGTATGTTAGCCTTTTCCTTACGAAACTGGTCGTTAGGGTTGAAGATAGACTCCAATGTTACTAAACCCTTAGGAAGCTTGTTTGTCCGCAGCTGCACTACTTGATCCCCATACTGCTGCTCTAATCTGTCCTGATTTCTAGCTGAGAATTCAGCTTCTTCTTGTAAGAAATTGACGATCTGTTGATCGTTCTCAAACACCTGCCAGCTTGTGTTATTATCTGGAACTGCTGGCCTCACAATCACATGGATATGTGGCTGTGTTTTTTCCTTCTGATGTTGTCAACCACATCAAACGTTGCTCCAACTGCTGCGAGCCTATCTCACGGCTTCATTTTTCTTCCTGGGTATGGATACAATGTTGAAAGCTTCGAAATCCTCAATGAGGTCCCATACCCTATTCTTGTAGCTCTTTAGCAAGTCGTTCTTTGTAGCATGTTGTCCCCTAACTTGGTTGACGATTAGCTCGCTATCTCCAAACACCTGCAAGTTCTTTATGCCCTTTTTCCTGGCCCAATGAAGTCCATGAATCAAGGCCTCATATTCAGCTGTGTTGTTTGAACAAGAAAACTGGAAACGAAAAGCTGAATAATACTTGATGTCTTGTGGTGAAATCAACACTGCACCACCTCCAGCACCTTGTCTGCTTCTCGAACCATCGAAGAATAATTTCCAAACTTTGTCTTCATCTTTTTGTTCAGGCTGAATGATGTCAGGAATGGGTGAATTTTCTTCGTGTATACAATACACGCCCAATTCAGATTCTTCAATTTCTTTGTATGGGTCAAATTCATGACTCTTGTTTGCCCATTCATCCAAAGTTAAATCAGGAATTCCCTCGACCTTAGTACCTGCTTCTAGATCACTTGAACACTCCTCCTGATCAAAAGCTGAGCAATTTGCATTGATAGGACCTGGTACATAAGGCTCAATATGGAAATTGGCAATTGATTCTGACCTGATTGTTGCTTTGGCCCCATACCTTGTCCTAAAAATCATGTGTGACCAATCTGCAGATAAATATCCACCGATTTTTGCAGTGAAGTCTCTTGATAAACACAACGCAAAGAGTGGCGGGAGGTCAATCACAGACACATCTTGCAGAACTGTAACATTAGGACATGAATGTAGTGTTAGGCTTAACCCCTTGATGACTCCAACAGTTCCTACCGCTGTTCCATCTAGCTGTACTACTCCTTTCAGCACTGGCTCATACTTCAAACCCAGTTGATCCGCTATTTGCTTCGGCATCACTGAACTACTTGCTCCTGAATCTATCATGCAGTTGTGTACCAAGTGGTTTCCAACAATCAATGAAACATAGAAAGGTGGAGGCTTCAAATTTTTCTTGTCTGGCCCCCATCATGTTGCACTGCATTAGTGAGAACTTTCTCATGTCCCTGGTTTGATACATTTGTGGCAGACAAAGCCATCGCAGCTTGCAATAAATCTCGCTTGCCTCGGATCGCAAGTGATTCCCACATGGAAATGTTCACATGTGTCTTCTTCATTTGATCGATGATGTCAAGGGGGATGAATTATCCTTTTGCTATCCCTTACTTGGTGCAACCTTTTCTGGAGCTTGAACAGGTGCATGTGTTGCTACAACAGGTACCTTAGGCTGATTTTGCACATTTGGAGCTGCGTTTGGTCTACCGACCCCTTGTTGTGTAAGAGTGGGTTGAGAAACAACTGGATTAGATGGTTGTTCCTCTCTACTATGCTTCTCTTCTTTGACCGTGTGTTGGCAGCCACGCCTTGAAAAGGCTGTTGGTTAACTCCACAAAAGTCTTCCGTCTGCCAATTGGCCAATGTGGTTTCGCTGAGGTCCTTCTTGTGTTTTTTGTTGATTCTCTTCTTGCTTGGTCCTTGAGGAACACCAATGGTTTGCACCATCAAGGCCTCGATTCAAAGGCACCATTAAAACATGCTTCATCGATTGTGAGGTAGATTGCAAGGGGGTAACACTAGTTTTCTCTTGTGCCATGTTGTTTTGTGCTGGAACCAAGGCTCTTGAGGATGTCGTTGTATTTGGATCATACGGTCGAAATGGCCTGGCAGCTTGAGGTTGTCCTTGGTTTTGGTTTTGATTTGCAGCCTGAGGTGGTGGTGGTCTATTCTTTGCTGGTATGAGGGCCTAGCTGCATCGCTTGCTTGAGGCTGATATGGTCTAGCACTTTGAGCTTGCTGTCTTTTGATAGTCACTAGCTCATTTCCAAGGTTCTGCAGTTGTTTCATGACCTCCTGCAATTCCTTTGAAGTATTTGAAGATGTGGATGCCTCATTATTGCTTTGATTTCTAGGAGTTGGAATGGGATTCAACTCGTGCTTGACTGTCAGAGGATTTCCCATCTCTGGATAGAGAGGCATTGGTGGCCTTGGTGCAAGCTTGCCACTTGGATCAAATAGTTCTCTCGCTCCGATAGTCAGGTCATAGGCCCCTGCAGCAGTTGTTCCTCCCATTGATTGGATCATCATGGCTATGTCTCAATTTATAGCCTTTAAGAAATAAAGGAATGCTCCTTCGGTGGTTGGTCTAATGTAATTATTGGAATCCTGTCCCATGTCCGTTGGAATCTAAAGTTGAAATCATCATTTGTTCGTTAGAGCCCTTTTAATTGTTGTCACTGCTCCAATAAAGACAAATTATCCGCCTCTCCCCCAAATCGGTTACAAAGAGCTGAACAAAGTTGGTTCCAATTCAGTAATAGACCCCGCCGTAGGCTCCTAAACCATCAGAAGGCCTTACTTTTGAAAGATGAAGCCAACAACTTGACCGCAACATCCATTTCATTTATTTCGTGGATCGCACATGCATTAGCAATATCCTGGATGTGATCAATAGGAGTAGTATGATTTTCTCCTGTGAAATAGGGGATATTCTTTAGCGCTGCAACTGGAATTTGATTCTGAGCATTTAGGGCAAGTGGACTACTTCCCGTGAAATTGACAAAGGGATTCGGTGGTAGATGTGCCATTATGATTGGCCTAAGAACCCTGGTTGATGCGAGAAAAGGCCTACCAGGTGGAGGTGTAGACAAAGTCCTGTTAGGTGGAGATGGTGATCTTTGTGGTCTTCTTCCTCTCCTTCCTCTAGCCTGGTGAAAGTTGCAAGTGGAAAATAGCCCCTCTTCTCGAGTATTAGACCTTGTTCGAATTCTTCTCATGTGCCTGGGCAACTTGTGCTGCTACACCACTGAACTCTATCCCTTCGGAGTCGCCAGATGTGTTAGATAACAAGCCTCTAAAAGGCTGGATTTTGCCAAGTTACACACCAAACTTGACAATATTGAAAATATAATTTAAAATTTGAAGGGCCCAGAGGAGACAATCTTCAATTCGAATTCAGCCTCTCATTGCACTGCGGATCCCCGAAAAGTACAGGCGGAACTCAGGTCATGCAATGCAACTCACAAACCCGAATTGCTATGTGTAACTGTTGGAACATGTCCGACACCTCAAAACCCGAAATCACCGCCGAATAGACCATCTCCCCAAACCCGAATTGTCGCTTTGATGTTCTCGATCCCGAAAACCTGAAATCACTAAAAACCATGAAATTTTGAAAATCAAAATATCAAAAAACTAAGAATACCCATTTGAAGATTACCCTCGATCTACCAACTACGCTGAAATTTTGACCTGTTTTGAGCAAGATAAACCCTTGAAAATGATTTCGAGTTCAAAGCAGAGGTGCAAAATCCGAAATTTGTAAAAAACTACAATTTTTAGTGCAAATTTCATGAAAACTCCTTCAAATTTTGATGGAATGACCTCTTGGTCCCACCGGGCATGCCAAAACTATTGGTGTCGAATCGCAGCACCCCTGGGACTCTGCAACATGATCGGTCGAGACTCTCAGTGCGATTGCACAACATGGAGCTTTTCCCAAGTGTGGGACCTCGCGAAATCGGAAAAGCTCTCCGGATGAAGGCCGGCTCCTATTCCTCTGTTCAGATGCACGAATAAAATGCAGAGGGTTTACCAAAACCTAATCTAACTTGCCAAGGAGACAGGGTAGAGAATGCATAAAAATAAAACCTAAACTACGGAGGTGATGCACCGAGGAATGTTAAACACTCGTTTTGCAAATTAAACACAAACCACATAGATGCAATACGAACACCATGCACAGGCAACCAAACTGCAATAAGAGATCAAGAATGACAACAATGAATACATGAGAGGGTTTAGAATCAATCACAGACATATATATATTGCTCAAGGGTCGATACAGTACATTGCAGTGGCCAAGAGGCAAAAAATGGCATTACAATCCATATGGGAGGCTTGAAAGCTCCACAAATTCTCTTGCAAGCAGGAGAGAAGGGAGGATGCAAAACAAAAATGTCTAACCATGAGAAAAAGCCCCTCCTTTACAATTTATATGAGGAAAAAATGAGGGAGAAGAGAATGATTCGAATTCTGCCCCAACCACCTCCAAGACTGCACCTAACCCATCATATTATGGTGGTAGGTGAGGATCTCAACAACCCAACAGTGGCGAATTGTATTTTAAATTTTTAAGAACTTGTTCCCACCCAATTAAAGATATCCAAATGCTGGTAGAGGACGCCGAGAGCTTTCCGAAAAGTCCAACCTTGTGTGAATCCGAGCTCCCTGTGAAAAGTTATGGCGATCTGAATATTTCCCGCGTCAGGGGCTTCTGCCTGTCGGGTTCGGGTTCTCCTCTGCATTTGCATCGGGCTTGGAGGATGGCTCGACATGCTTTTGATCCGTGTTTTCCCGACGTGTTTTTCCACCTCCGAGACCCGATTTCCTTGGAAGTGTTTTCGGGTTTGCGGAACCCTCGAGCATCGGGACATCTTTTGCGATCTGCATGCTTCATGTTTCGTGTTTCCCGAAACCCGAAACCCGATTTTCCTTTGATGTCGGGTTTTCCAACCCTTCCGACATGCCTTTGATGTCGGGTTTATCCGCTCCTCCGACATGCTTCTGCGACTTGCTTTTCCGCCTCCGAAACCCGATTTCCCTTTATGTCGGGTTTTCCAACCCTTGCGACATGTTCTTTGCTGTCGGGTTTATCTGCCCCTCCGACACGTTCTTTGCTGTCGTAGTTTATCTGCGCCTTTTCGACATGCCTTCATTATTGGTTTATCTATATTTACCCGGGGGGGTAAATATATACAACAATAGGATGAGTGGTATAATGACATGATGGGAAAAAACCTACTGGAGGAGAAAAGCCTTGTGAAGTGAGCTGAGCGCAATGAAATTTAGGTGATGGTGCGTAAGTTCTCTGATGCAAACCATGTTAATTTCAAATCTTGGGGGTGGCTCTAGGAGCTGTGAGGGTGGAGGTCATGGTTTTTGAGTGGGTAGTGTGGGAATGGGTGTTGGTGAAGCGGGTCCTCATCGAGAAGGTCGTCATCATCAAAGTTGGCTTCTGAGGACACAACTAGATAAGGATGGTTTTCAAGGCCTTGCAGTTTTCCACATCATGCCCTGGCACACGATGGTAGGCACAAATTTTAGTATCATCAAACCCTTTTGGCTTGGGTTTGAGAGGATCATAAGGTCTGAGCGGCGGTAATGTGATGATAGAAGTCTCAAGGAGGTTGGTTAAAATTTTGGCATAAGACCCTACTAGTGGATCACAATGGGAAGTGAATGTGGGTTTGGGTGTAGGTGTGGTTGATTGTTGAGGAATGGTCTTTAGAAGAGGAGGAGTGGATCCAACTATGGTTTTGGTGCTAGCATGGTTTTGGGTTTCGATCGTGTTTGTTTAGGTAGGGGTATAATAGATGGACAGGTAGGAGGGTGTGTTGTTGTTCTTACTACCTTATCATGGGGTAGTGGAATTTTGTTTTTGGGTTGCACCTTCTTGGGTAAAGGTGATATGGGTGTACAAGGTCTAGAAGGAAAGGTAGATGGGGGAAGAGGATGAGTTACCCATGGGGATAATGGAGGTGTTATGAAGGTAGATGATGTGGGTCGTGCAGAGGTGTAACTGACAGAGATTGAAGTGAAGTGGGTAGTGAAGGAATTGCTGAAGGTAATAGAGGTATGGGGCATAGAGATGATACAAGTGCGGGTGTAAGTCATGTTGGGCATCTAGGTAGGATAGAGGTTTTTAGGAAGGAATGGGTCGTTGAGTTTTTGGTTTATGGATGGGTGGAGGTTGTTTGACCATGTTGGGAAGCCGAGGTCCTAAGAAATATGGGACAGTGCCGGTGTGATTGACGCACCCGGGTATAAGTTCTATGGGTTTGGTGCTTATGTTTGGGTGTCAAAGTAGGTGTGGTGTTGACTTTGGAGGATGTATCTAAATCCAGTTTGACAGGTGGATGAGTAAGGCTGGTTGTTGGGGTGGCCCCTAAAGTGGTAATAGGTTTAGTTGAGGAAGATGCCATATGTGTGGGTTTGGGTTTAGATATAGGTTGGGTTATGGGTAAGGGTGTGGTTTGAGCTATGACAGGTGTCATGGAAGGAGTTGTGATAGAGGGGGTTATGTTTGGTTTGATTGGTCAAAATATTTTTGGGTAGATAGTGGAGGTATCAGCAAGTGATCTCTGCATCTGCATTGAGACAGGAAGCAAAAGGCACCCCCATAGTAAAGCCCTATCCACATAATCTAAGTGATTGGCCAAACGTGAGAACGGAATGTCTATAGGTGGAGTTGATGAGGACATAATGGAAATTCCCATAAAATGTGTCTTAGAGACGGAATTGGCTAGCTTCAGCTTCCGTGGGTAAGAGAGCCGAAAGTAGGTCTGCAGGATCTTGGGTAGCTGATGGAGAATGCTCACCAAGAGGAAAAGGTATCTCGACTGGGTCTATGATAGGTGGAGGAGATGATGGGAGCTCCTCTATAGGTGGAGGAGATGATGGGAGCTCCTCTGCAAGGGGAGGAGGTAAATAAGTATCCTCCGTGGACTAAAGAAGTACTATGGGTATCGGTTCTCTAAGTGGAGAAGCCAAAGGTGAAATGGTCTCGATGTTAGCGGAAGACTCCTCCGTAGGTGATGAAGGGGATGAAAGGTGTTCCTCTATGGGTGAAGGAACAGGGGAGGTTGGTTCTCGATGTGGAAGGAGGATTTCGGGCTAGGATTTCCTCTATGGAAGGAATGTGAGGTAATTGGGCAACAAAGTGGATGCGTCACTAAAAATAGTGTGGACCTCGCGGGTATGGGTATCATGAGTTGAGGTCTCACCGGTTTGATCAGACAAAGGGGCATGGTTGGGAAATGGTTTCTTGAAGATGTGTAGGTTTTGGTTGGCAGGTGTGTTAGGATTATCCATGGTTAACTCGCCTTTCTCAAGCATTTCTTAGACAATATTCTTGAAAGTGATGCAATTTCCGTCACTATGACCCTTTACTCGATGATAGTTACAGAAGTCATGTTATTAATACCATGCAGGCATGGGACAAGCAGGGTCAAAACTTGTCTGTTGTTTTATAGGTGGAAGGGTAATGGCTCTGGCTTTGATAAGATTTTCTAAGACAGAAGAGTAAGGTTCCCCAATTGGGGTGTATTTCTGTTGTTCTCATCTGAAGTGAAAAGTCTAGACAAGTGAGAGATTAGATGAGGGGGTATCCTGATTTGATGGATGAGCTAGGCTGGCTTTGAGTACCACTATTTTAGTGGTGCCATTAGCTTTTGAATAATTATTTTGTGGTTTGGAAGAAGAAGAGGTATCATTCGACTTGAATACTGAATTCTTATTGCATAATTGGATTTTCTTCTCTTCGATGGCCCGAATCTCTAACTTTCGTGCCATAGTGAATGCTTCATCGAATGTTCAAAGGTTTGTACTGTAAGGTCGGTGAGATATGTCTAGCACAAGCCCATGTGAAGAGCTCGATGAGTTTTGTTTGTGGCAGTTAGAAGGTGAGTTGATTGATCAAGCTACGCCAACGAGCGACAAAATCTACGATAGATTCATCCTCATACTGACACGTGGAGTATAGGTCGGTCATGGTAACCTTCTTGATGATATTGATAGAGAAATGATCCAAGAAGGCTTGGGCTACTTGATTGAATGAGAATATAGAGTGTCTAGGTAACCCACTATACCAATCTAATGCAAGTTCAATCAAAGACATGGGAAAGGTTCTCAAGAGAAAAGCATCATCGTGAGCGATCAGATAACACCCATGTTTAAACAACCGCAAATGCTACTATAGGTCTTCTTTGCTATCGAAGTGATTGAATTTAGACATTTCCCAATGCACGAGGTATGGGCAGATAGGAATGGATGGGTGGATGGGCTCGTTGCAAATCTCTTCATAGGTGAGAGTGTTACGGGAGCCAAAACCGATGCCTCCAATGTTCAGCATCTTGTCCAATATCAATTTAATTAGGTCGTTGGTAGGTTGCGATGGTCGGGTGCCTCCCGTAGCGTGAGAGGGTTGGTGTTGGGCATATAATGGGGTGGCACTCCGGTGTATGGCGCTGCCATGTAGGTTTATTGAGAAGAAGGCAAAGAAACAAGGGGCACATACCCAGAGTGAATAATGGATGAAACGAGGGGTCGCTGATAGTATGTATATGGAGGTGGAAGGTTTGTGGTAACCCTAGTGGCAATGGGGGCTAATGATTATGGAATAGAAAGTACCACATTCTGAAAAGGGGTAGGGGTCACCGACACCGAAGGTGGTAGTGTAGCTACGGGTATGTGTGAGACATTAGGGGCGATTAGGTTGTGTTTTGGGTAGTTGTCGAGGGTATGGTGGATGTGGCAGTGCCACGGAGGTGGCAGACTGGAAGTCATAAAGCGGGTATAGGACCTAGCTACAAAACGACTGGGGGTAAAGTAGATGTGGGCAGCACAGAGCTAGATGGGGCCGATGCAGGAGTGGGAGCGAGAGTCGGGGGGATAGATATGGGCATGTCGTATATCAACTGACCCAAGGCATCTTGAGTGGACGAGTGGGAAAGGTAAAACTGCAAAGTGGTAGGGTTTTGGTCAAGGAGTCGTGTAAACTCCTCATCTCCTAGTAGCGATAGTGATAGGTTGATGGGATCCATGGCTAGTGATAAAATGGAAGGTGGTGAAGGACTAGGTGGGAGTGGTTAACAACTGGCGTGAAATACAAGTGCACTTGCTTGTCTTTGGGTCAGCACCATTGAACCAAGATCGAATCGTAGGGTCAGCTTCTCTATAAATGACACGTAAAAATAAAGCAGAACAGTGAATCGGGTGGTAAAAATCGATTAGGTACCAAATGTTGGTTGGAAAGTGAAATAGGCTAACCGATGCTGGTTAGGGCAAACCAACACCGGTCGAGTAACCACTATTAGTCATCAGTAGAAAATGGACAGTGAGTGAAAAACAAGGTATAAGGTCAAATCTAATAGGTATGCCAAATCTAATGAGGTTTACAACATCAATGGGAATGATAGTAGTGACAGGGACTGTGAAAAGTGGAAGAAGATGAATAAATAGCAAGGATGAAGATGAATAAATGTCCCTTTGAGTAGGTTAACAAAAGGACTCGAATCGACACCCGCTTGGGTATAATCGATTTACTGGTCATAGGGTAACCAATGACGGTCGTTGGATCGACACCGATCACTATGAAATTGAAACAGGATGATAAAATAACGATGGTTGTGAATTAAAATCTGATGTGGAATCAGACCCAAAATTCTGAGAATGATGAGAATATGGCCCAGGCACACTCAAATGAAGCTAGAATACACCAACTATGATGAGGAGTGTGCAAGGATGAACAAGAAGAATGAAGAATGTGATCTTTCACCAAAAAACAAGCCAAGCGAAACACTAAGAAAGATGTGATCCTAAGAGTGCCTCGGTTTGTTTAGTTTATGTTATTTAAGGACTGACACATGAACTGTGAAATAGAGTTTTTTGGTGAGGATTGCTTCCTAAAAAGGAGATCTAAAAGGTGAGGTTTTAGGTATGTTATAGTGGGGGTGGGCTTCACTCTGAAGTATGACTCAACAGAGCAGCAAGTTGGGGAGTACCTGCCAATCCTCATATCAGTGTGATCATTGACAGGCATTCCTAGGAAAGATGTTGTTTAAGAATATGTATTTGTTTTGAATTTGTGTAATTTGGCAAGACTCGAGAGAGAGAGAGATGTGCTTTCTATGGTTCATTTTTCAACCATCAACTGGTCATGAATTCCAGTGTATAGGTTGCCCTCAATTAATGTGAGCTAATGTGATAAATCAGAATGCAATGCACTTATTTTTAAGCCCAAATCAAAGTGTGAAGTTGGATGACACAAAAAGATGAAGAGGAAGAGGGATGCTCTTTCACTACAATGTAGAAAACATGAAGAAATGGTTCTTTTTAATTACACCAAAAGAAAGGTTTCTTTTAGAGCAAATAGAAAGAAAAGGTAGGTTACCAAGGAAGAAAATTAATGTGTATGCTTTTCAGAAGGGAAACAAACACACAACTTTTCCTAGGAATGAATAAAATGCAAGGAACCCCGGATGGGTCCCACCGGTGTGCCAAAATGTTTCACCTGATTCTTAAACGTTTCTTTGGAGTATTGACAAAATAGATAGGGTAACGGCATAGGAGGAATACCTGTTTTAATGTTGGTTGATGGGTTGTTGCATGTGTATGACTTCTAAATCCACAGCTGATTGTGAGAGCTTCCTTTTGGCTAGGAGGAACTACCTATAATGAAAAGCAAGACCACCAGAAAGAATTAAACAATATGTGCAATGAACTGCCTAGCGTGTGCTAGATCCGAGAAGTGTGATACTTCCTAGATGGTTGCAGTCCACTGTTTTAAAAAATTTAATGCAAGAAATAAAGTAAATCCTATTGTAATTCGAAATGATTTAGGTATCTCACTTAAAACATAATAAGAAAGATCTAATCTAACAGGCTAGGTTAAAGTAGGATCCAAAGGTCAAGTAACTGGTTCTGGGTCTCTACAGGTCTGACAGAGGTCTCAGGTAGGTCACAGGTGAATAAGGGTGATGTGGAGTTAGGTGAATAAGTCACGGTTCTGAGCTATATGGGAAAATATAGAGACTGATGCCGGTTAAGGGTGACCGATGGTGGTTAGATGTAACTGGTGCCGGTTACTATGAAAAACTAGGAATGCCACAGAATGAGCTTTGGGTCTCCTTTGTGATTGTACAAAGGACTTTGGCTGGTCGAATGAGGTATTTGGTAGCTTGGGTGGGATTTAGCAAGGTTTTAATGGGTATATGGAGGGGGAGTGTTGAAGGAGGTCAATGGGTGGCTAGGTAAACAATAGGTGATAATATAATGATGAAATGAAATGAACCAGAGAAGCATAACGTTTTACTTACTTGTATTATGGTCCTGGATGCTTGTGAATGAGGGATGGAGGTGTTGGTAAGAGGTTGAAGGCTGCAGGTGATCACCAATCATAGGAGAGCTTCTGCATGGGTTGTATGTGCATTCCTTTTTGCTTGGTTAGATCGATCATTCTTTGGGGTGAGTGCAAGGGATAAAATGCTTGATCTCCTTCCTTGCATGCATGTTCTCACTGAAATTCACTCTCAAAAGATGCGATATCTCTCGGTAATGTGCTAATGTTCACCAACTTTTGCCAATCTTTTCCAACCTTAGAAATAAGGTTGTTTTGGGGGTTAAAAGGGTAATCGATGGTGGTTCCATCTTAACCAACTGATGGTTAGAGGTAACCGGCGTCGGTCAAGGTGGGATTTCCTAGGTTTACTAAACTAGGGAGATCCTCTTGATTTTCTTGAATCTTGTGTCGTTAACTTGTAGATTAGACTAGAAGCTTTTTGTAAGCATGCGGGAATGTAGTTAGAGGGAATGTAGGCATTGATTTTTAGGGTTTGGGTAAGTCTTAGTTAGTTATGACAACTTACTAAGAATAGGTCTTAGGGTGAGTTGGCTTGATGAGGTGTCTAGGTGAGGTGTATGTGTGGATATTATCTAAATTAATATATTTAAATAATAAATATGGTGAGGATAATGAATTAATTTAATTTAATTAATTAAATTAATATTAGTGGGGTGAAGGGGGCCATGGCTAGGTGAATGTGATGAAGGGTGCTTATTTTTCGAGGGACCAAAGGGGAGTGTGACCTAATTTTAGTGTCTACAAGTAATTTCCAAATCCCCTACCCATTCCTCGGGAATGCCAATATAACTTGATAGACCAATTAGAGAAGACTCCAACTAGAATTTCGATCCTATATCTCCTCAAAATATCTACTGCTCATAAGAACATATTATATAAGATGCTTGTAGTTCGGGGTCTCTATAGATGTAGATCCCATCCACCTCCAAGTGATTATTACACACCTTGATTCCAATGATCATAGCTCCTTTGATCAAAATGCAATCGCGAGCACATAACCCGAGCACAACTTACCCTTATACATAGAGTTCATTGTTACTTGTCATAAAATTAAGAGAGTGCTTGTGACGGAGAGTTTGGTCTAAATATCTACACATTAAAGTTGGTTAAGTAGCTAGGCCATTCGAGAGATAGATATGGGTGTAAAAACCATCACTATTATGGCCTATGATAATGAGGAGAGAGACTCAACAATAATTGTAGAGATTCTGATAGAAGTAGGGCCAACATATTATGATACAACATTCCATATACTAGACTCGGATCTCCCTTACAACATACTCTTAGGATGACCGTGGATTCATGTCATGTAGGACATTCCCTCTACATTTCATCAATGTATTAAATTGTGCCATGGGGACAAACAATCACCATCCAAGGAGATCTGAACCTTTCACACAATGTAGATCATTGCACAATTTCTCTCATCCAAAGATATGAATGTCATTTTATAGATATTGTTGTCCCATTGCAGACATAAGCCATAAAAGAGAGCATAGATCCGGATACACTCACTCCATGTAATTATAACTTTCCTATGTTGGTCAACCCATTCACATCTTGGGAAGTAACATCTCGTAAAATATGCCCCATATGAGTAATTCATTCTTCAACAAAGCCATACTAATATTAGATCTCTCGATTGCCAGGACATGTGGTAAGCCTTATTTTCAACTTAAAAGCTCTCGGATAAATTCCCGAACCATTGGAAAGGTTTATTCCTAGTGGTCTTCTAGTCGAGGAGAATATTTTAGATACATCCACTAGCCAAGTACGTGAAGGTACTATGGCATCATGTCATCAAGCTCCACAGTATGTCAAAGTCTATCATTATGTCATGGGTTATAATGGATTTGGATGCATTATCAATGCACAAAGAAGGCTAGAACCCATTCCTATTCCTCATTTTAAGACAAACAAGAATAGCCTTGGTATCAAAACCCATGACGATCCACCTACTAAGATAGACACCACCTCATCTCGAATGTGATGATGACTAGTGTCATACGACAGTGATGCATTCCCAATGTAGCCTATACGAGGATCTTGCCTCCACTAACCTATTCCCAAATTCAGCCATCTTTACCTTATCTCGGATCCAATTCCCAAGCCAATTACCAAGTTACCCTAGTATATCCCAAACTTATAGATTGGGATTAACAATTTCACGTGCCAATTGATTTCTTTGAGAAAGACGAGACATTTACAGAATTCATGGGACTCATGGATTCTATTCCTAATAGGATCATAAGAAAGGTTTTTCCATCAAATTAGATGCATGTCCATACTTTGGAGAAGAAGCAGAGATGTGTGGATGTTTGAATAGAAAGGTCATAAGCAAGGGTAAGAGTAATTTAGAAAATCCTTGTAGAAAGAACAAGCACAAGTCTCATAGTGACAAGCTCTTTGAGGAACTAGTAGACAAACAAAATGAAGAACCCATAGAAAAAGTGGTATACCCATTCAAAGATGATGATGATCCACCAGATGTTAACCTTACTCTTCCCCTTGATCCTACATGGATGGAAGATGCTTCTAAAATGCTTTTTGAAGAGATGATTAGTGTTAATATTGGTTCAAAAGAGGATCCTCGAATGATAAAGCTAGGAGCTTCACTCTCAGCACAAGAACAAAACATTTTCATAGCATTGTTAGGATAATATGTAGATATATTTGTGTGGTCATACATAGATATGCCTAGTTTAGACCCATAATTGGTCATGCACAACCTTGTTGTGTACCCAAATGCTAAACCCATCAAGCATAAATTAAGAAAGATGCATCCCAAAGTTGCACTACTTGTAAAAGAACTGGAAAAACTCCTAACAACAAACTTTATCAAGCCCATCGACTATTCGATTGGATATCCAATATAGTCCTAGTTCAAAAGAAGTCAGTTGGTATCAAAATATGCACTCGACTTTCACGACATCAATAAAGCATGTCCCAAAGATGACTTCCCTCTACCTAACATCGACATGATCATTGACTCAACTGCTGGTTATGAAATGTTATCCTTAATGGATGGATTTTCAGGTTATAACCAAATCAAGAATGTAGATGGATATTAGCACAAAACAACTTTCATCACCCCTTGGGGACATTTTTCTACAAAGTCATGCCTTTCAGACTCAAGAATGTCGGGATACCTATCAATGTGCAATGAAAGTCATCTTTCATGACATGATGAATGACATCATGGAGGATTATGTTGATGATATCTTAGCAAAATCCAAAACTAGAGGAGAGAACACTGAAGTGTTGAGATGTATTTTCTAGTGTCTTTGAGATTATAAAGTCCGTTTGAATCCTGGGAAGTGCGTCTTTGGTGTTTTGTCAGGAAAGCTCATGCGTTTCATCATTTCACAAAGAGGAATAGAGGTGGATCCCATAAAGGTTGCAACTATCACAGAGATGCCTCCACCTATGAATCTCAAACAACTAAGAATTTTACAAGGAAAAATTCAGGCAATCCATCATTTTATTTCACAGCTTGCGGATAAGTGTCATCCATTTACACATCTACTTGAAAAAATATATTACCTTTGACTAGGGACCAAATTATCAAAAGGCATTTGAATTTCTCAAATAATACCTTGTCAACCCACATGTTCTCATGCCGCCTACCCTAGGCAAACCTCTCCTACTATATATTTCAGCCACCCAATTTTCTATTGGTGCACTGCTTTCCCAATATGACCTTGACCACAAAGAAAGGGAAATTTACTACCTTAGTCGCACCTTAATTTCCTATGAGTTGAATTATCCATAGATTGAAAAGGCCTGCCTAGCAGTCATCTTTACCTTTTAGAAACTTTATCATTACCTCCTTAATAACAAGACCAAATTAATATCCAAATTTGACCCTCTCAAGTACCTCTTATCCAAACCCACCCTTATGGGATGAATGGATAATTGGATCATTCTCCTTAGTGAATTTGATATTGAGTTCATTAACCAAAAATCATTGAAAGGATATGTATTGGCTGATTAGTTGGAAAAATCTCCCCTACCAGGAATGGAACCATTGTGTCTGATCTACCAGATGCATCCATGATGTATATCGAAGAGTCTATCGTGTGGCAAGTCCACTTTGATGGATCATTCACATTTCATGGATCAGAGCTAGAGTGGTGCTCATCACTCCCACAGGAGAGGTTATTCCACAAGCATTTCATTTGGGTTTCCCATGTACTAATAACATTACAGAGTATGAAGCACTCATCGCTAGCCTTAAGTTAGCTATCACTTAGAATATCCAATAACTACGAGTCATTGGTGACTCCCAACTAATCATTAAACAAGTTAATGATGAGTATAAGGTCAAAGATGAAAATCTCATTCCATATAAGAAATTGGTCAAGACCTTGAAGGAATATTTTGTGTAGATTATTTTTGAATAACAACCAAGGTCACACAACAGGTCTGTGGATGGTATGGCTATAATTGGGTCTCTTTTACACATTCCACCTCAGGAAAATAAAATTTTATTATTTGCGGAGCACTTACGAATGCCCACATATGACATGTCATAGTCTTGTTTGGCATGTGAAGTTGTTGGTCCTTTATCACCCTGGTATAATACCATATTTGATTACCTACAAGATGGCACGTTTCCCCAAACATTACCCATATTAATAAGAAATCCATTCTCCACCATCTATCCCTGTTACACCTTCCTAGAGGCACCCTCTATTTTTCGTGCCTACAATGGGAATCTGCACGTTGTTTGAATGTTACTGATTCAGTCCACGTTATTAAAGAAGTACATGGAGGCATTTGTGGAGCACATACTAGTGACATGGCCCTAGCTAAGAAACTCTTAAGAGTAGGCTATTATTGGCCTACCATGGAAGTAGATTGTTGTAACTTCATCAAGAAGTGTGAACTGTGTCAGAAATATGGCAACTTGATACATGCGCCAAAGATTTGTAGCCCATCGCAACACCTTGGTCATTTTCTAAATGGGGATTGGATCTCATAGGAAGCTCCATCCTACTTCATCAGATGGCCATACCCACATTATCACCGCCACCAAGTACTTTACTAAATGGGTAGAGGTTATGCCTCTCACTTATATAATGGTGCACAAATTTCCAAATTCATCATGAATCACCTCATTTTCCGTTATAACATCCCTCCACCATTATCACAGATAATGGTAAATCTTTAAAAAAAAAGTCAAAGCGTTATGTCAATGTTTTCAGATTCAACTCAAGTGGTCCACCCCTATTACCCTCAAGGTAATGGACAAGCTAAAGCCACCAATAAAAATCTTGTATGAATCATGGAGAAAATGGTTAGTAAGACTGGCTGTAATTGACACTTACAAATACATCCCGCCCTCTGGCCTATCAAACCTCCATCCGCACTCCTACTAGTATGACCCCATATTCCTTATTCTATGGCACTAAATCCATCATACCCTTAGAAGTGGAGCTTCCCTCCCTGAGAATATCTCTCGAGACTATCTTGATAAAGATGAAGAATATAAAGTTTCTCGATTGGTAGAGTTAGGGATGTTAGATGAGAAGCACATAAGAGCACTCAATCACCTGAAGGTCTATCAGGCCGAGTCAATAGGATATAACAAACGAATCATACATCATGAATTCGATATAGGTGATCTTGTTCTAAAATTAAACCAGAAAAAGGTTAAGGACAAAAAGAAAGGCAAATTTGAGGTTGATCGTTAGGGGCATACGTGGTGGTTGCTAAATATGGATCAAGAGCATATAAACTTGCACATTCCAATGGTGAAGAACTTCTATAACCCATGAACTCCATGCACATCAAGCGGTTCTACACTTAAGCATGGTGCAGAGATATCGAAAAAATGCCTAAAAATAGAAAAGAAGAGAAAAAATAAGCAAAAAAATCATAAAATCTAGAAAACACAAAAAAACAGTCATCCACATGTGAAAACCACACAATTGTGGTGCATTGGACATGTCTTTGGATGAAAACTGGTTTCAAAGACTTAAGGAGGATTCGTTGTTCACAAGCTACATTTACATCTAGACAATTAACTCTTTCTTTGATCTAGGATTGGTTTCCCTTGTTAGGTCTAGGAACCCTACCAAACCTATCTTACAAAGTCGTGATCTAGCTCATTTATTCTTTTATTTACATGAAGGAATTACCTTGGTATATCCCCATCTAATGTTGGGGGCACCTTCGTATTTCACCTTCTTAAATGTACATGCATGGCATTCTACATTTTGTATATTCCCACATCATGCCTGGGGCATCCACGTATCTTTGTCACTGTACATCTCTTTCAAAACAGACCTTAGAAAATACAAAAACATTCAGAAAAGGATATACAAAAATCTAAACATTCAAAAAAATCCCTTATAGGGATGAAGCTACACCAACTTCATAACATTGTCTTAAGGAAACCCCGAAAACAATGTGAACAAGAGAGCATTGAAAATTGTCTTCCAAAAAAATAGAAAATGAGTCAAAATTTTCCCAAAAAAAGAGTAGTTGTTAGATTACTTCTAGTTGTCGGTTTGTAGAGTTTTGATTGCTTTATCCTTTCATGTTGTATGATCTAGATTGAAGACATTTGCTTAACTTAGATTTAAATTCATTTTTAAATCAGTTGTGTTACATTGAATTCATTTTAATCTTTCATACTTGTACAAATTGGTGTTTTCATCATTGCTTGTATGCATTTATTAAAGTTCATTTACTTGCTTAGATTGAGTATTGATTTGATATGTTATTAAGCATGTTTAGATTCATTCTTATCTGCATATGGTTGTGTTGTTTATTTGTATATTTGTTTGACTGTGTTGTTTTGTCTGTGTATATTTGTTTAGTTTTGTTAACTTTTGTTTGTGTGTTTGTTCATTCCATGCACATTATTTGTTATCACATCTATCATCTATCATTCATCACATATAACATCATCTAATACATCATATAGATAAAACCGCTAAGTTTTATATCAATCATGTATGCTAAGCTAATCATCATATACAATATCATCAATGGGGCAAGAGGAATTGCACATGATCATAAATCTATCCCCCACACCAATATCATCCCATATACAATCTACCAAGTATCTCATGTACAAAACATATGATATAATCTAAAGGATATGGTATATTTAACACATCCATATAAACATGAGTCATCATCATAAAGACATATAAAAACATGATAAAATATAACATCGAATGTCCATATATACATGTAAAAATGTCTGTCTCAAAAATGGATATACATCATCGATACAAAATTTGCCATCAAAGGGCATGAATCATGTTGAAGCCTTCATAAGAGGCATACAATCAAAATGGTACATCAATACATACATCGATCAAAATCAGCCTTCATAAGAGGCATACATACATATAAAGGTGCATCATGTACAAAATGTATCATCCATGGCTCTCCCCATCTCCTGGACTGCTAGGACACGGGTGCTGAAATGGAGGCTATTGTTGCTACTGATGGGATGGTCCGGCTCTAGGTGCATCACCCTACTAAATGGTGGGCTATTGTACTAATCTAACTAACTACTCTAACCTATGTGACCTAGATCCTATCCTACTCATGTCAAGCTAATCAAAAGGAGTCACTCTCTATCCCTCCGACATAGCTCGATAATAGGCGGCCTTATAATAGGAGGCATTGCTACTAGCTATCATGATATCCTATAACATCTTGGTCTCGACCAAAAGTCAGAAGCTTCTTGAATGGAAAAATCCCACTCACCTATAACCCTACATATGTTCATCCGAGCCTATATCGGTTTGGCAGCACTGCCGATCTCTATCGATGTAATGATATGGACCTAGGCTAGTGCCTAATCTCTTTGAATGGTAATGGCCTACACCTAAGCTTGTACCCGATCTCGTTGTGTAATGGCATCCCGAGTATGTGTCTGCACTTTGATGTAATAAACTCAAAATATGATTTCCCTACATTGCTAACTACTAAATCTATTATATTCATGCATCCACATATCCACCCTAAGCGGCATGAGATCTCACTTGGTATCTCTTCATTGTCACATGATCTCACGCTTACACCCCGGCACCGAGCTCTCACTACCACCGTAAATGTATTACTATCATTGCTGTAATTGTTGTTGAAGTGCAGCTAGCTATCCATCGTCTCCCCACCACCTGGAGCATGCGGAGGAGGACCTTGTTGTACCACCGGATGTACCTGATGTAATGGAATGTGAACTCAAACTAGGATACCAACCGGAGGTAGTTGTACTTGTGGTGCCATTGTCGCACTGTCTCTACCTAGGTCCGTGCCCATGTCCATATAGCTATCGTGGTGGAGGACCCCGTCCCCACCCCCATCATGATGTTGACCATAAAATGGATCATCATCATCATCTCCATCCTCATCCTCATCACCACTACTAGGAGGTCCCACTGGAGGTGCTCTCACTCCTACCTCATAAGCCACTCTCGGAATCATCAATTAATGAGGTAATACTATGTGATACCACGGCCCATACTCCTTTGTGCACCCTGATCTTTGGCATGCCTTAAAGGTACCCACTAAATTGGCACCATCTACAAATAGCTGGTCATAGCCATATCCATAGTAATCTGTGGCCCCATATCAAAATACTCTCGGGCCTACGAGCATGCCACATATCAGCTCGTGGAACATCTTATAGACTACCAAATTATCTCTCGAAATGGTCAACTCTATAAAATTGTGCATATAGGCTGCATCGCCAAACATAAAGTTCTCACTTGTGGCTACACTAAGCTCTAAACCATCCTCAGGCCACTGAAAGTGTCTGTATGGCCTCCATACTATTGTGGTTTGTTGTAGCTCATCAAACTCTTGTTGGTAGTGGTAAGTATCTCCCATTTTTGGCTACACATCATTGTTGGCTAGAACCCAACCCATAATAGAAGGCTCCTCTGGAGCATGAACTCTCAAAACACTTATGGGGTGACCACTAACAATATGATCACATGCCCAAATTTGTAACAAATAGGCTGGACCTACCATCTTCTGACGGTAGTATGTAATCAAGTGAAGGTCCTAGTATAGATGTTCCAAAGATGCACCTGGCCCCACAAGATATCACTCACCATCAATCAATCCCTATATCACCACATGAGACCGAGTGGAAATGAGGTTCCGGTCTTGTCAGGAGGAAACCCCACCGACAAAGGCCATTAGGTATACTACCACTCAATCCAACTTAGGATCTGTTATATACTCGATAATTTGACTATCATACCACAAAGTGAGGTATATCATATGCTCCAAATAGCTCTATAATACAGGTGATCAATCTCTAAATGATGGCTCGTATACTTAATCAACTCACCCCTGGATTAGGACTCGCATGATGTGCCATACGTCCTCTAAGGTGATGGTGATCTCACCAAAGGGGATTCGAAAACACCGGCTCTTGTTGTGCCACTACCTAGTTAAGGCCCTCAAGAGGCCGTGATCCAAAGTAATTTGTGGCATGCTCGGTTACATAGGCTAACTCAAGAATGTATAGTAAGATATATAATATCTTCCTATCATCCTCATCAAATTGTTCCTCTATAGTAGCTAGGCGACCATAGATATATCTAGTATGAAGAATGGGTAATTGTCTCTACACAAATAAAAATACACTTGTTAGGCTATTTTCTATCTATATTCTTCTAAAAACATGTTAATTTCTACTTTCTTCTACAAATTTATAGCTTACATTCTTCTACACTTAACCTATTTTTCTCAAAATATTGTTTAAGTGTTTCTTCCGTGTAAACGCACCCTTTCGATGCAAACGTGCCTCTCCTAACACATACGCCCTAACGCGCATATGTGTCCCCTGCTAATGCATACATGCCTATAACAACACATACGCGCCCAACATTTTCCACTTAAAAGTTTGAATCCCGCATAATGTGTACATTCCCAAACCGGCACATACGTGTACCATTCAATGCATGTGCATGTACGCACATATGCGTTTTCCCACCCGATGCATACACATCCCCTTTGATGGATACGTGTGAGCATACTCGTATTTCAATGTGTATGCGTATGCGTACCCATCTTTTTGCACATACGAGTGCGGTATGTGTCGTTTTACCCCTAATCTACCCTAAAAATTCTATAAAAACAATATTAAATGTGAAATTAACGAGGGATAGAGCACTCATGAAGGGTCCATCCGCCTCATCCTAAAGGTACTCCCGGATGCGGTCTTCTCGCCTCCTCCTCCTCTGAAGTCTAACCATCTCTCTCTCAACTCACAAGTCACTCGCGGTGAAAATTCGCAAGAGCTCCGCAACAAATGAACTAATCATGATTGATTTACCCCCCCCCTAGGGCAAGGTATATAGGGTTATTTTGACCCGTTGTGATGCCCTCTCACCTATCGTGTTATCGAGATGCTCTATTTGACCATCATGGTCATTCTAACACTTCTTCTACTCACCGAAATAATTATTTTAATTAATTTTTGCTACGTTGGGGTGTTATTCGCCACCTAGCACTCACTTCTTCACCCCGGGGCATTTGTAAATATTTCCAAGCACTATTTTCATCCTATTTTTCTTCTATTTTACCTGTCGCAATAGTTATTTTTATTAAATAATTATTTTTGGCTCGTTCTTCTTCTCACCGAGCATTTTACTACTACCCGACGCCCATTTTCTTTTCCCTAGGGCATTTTCACGTGCTTTTAGATGTTCCATTTCCTAAATTCTTCTGACCGATCAAAAATTTAAAATTATAAAATCATCAAAAATCGTAAAAATCAAAAATTGAACTAAAATTGGTAACAAGCTCATTTGTAGCTGAAATTTGTGTCTCTCGCATGGCACTCATCTCGTATCTTGCTTTGATGTTTTCACATGTTTTGAAATGATGACTCGTGGATCACCCGACTCTACAATCATTTATAAAAGCTACGTTTCTTACTTCATCTCAGCTTTGGGGCACAACAAGTTGCCCGTACTATTTCACATGCTCATTATTTTTTAATTGAACCCAAGTGTCCTCCGTTCTTCTCCTTGCATGTACAATTTTCTTGGGGCATCATTTTCAACCCTTGTCATTTATCACAAACATTTGGGACTAAATCTCGATAACAAAATATTTGTGCAACTCTCTTAAATGTTGTTGGTTTGAGTGTGTGTTTGTACTTATTTCCCTATTAGATCAGCTTGTTTACTTCTCGTATTGCATTACATTTTGTATGTTGCATTGAGTTGGAAGTTTTAGAAATGGATAAAGATTTTTATTATGGCTTTTCATGTCATTCTACACTTTTATTGTATGCTTATATTTTAATAAGGACCAATGATGAAGATTCTTAGCAATATGATGTAATAAACATTGTCTTATGCAAAGCACCATCACGAGATAGCTCAATATCTCCCCCTTGTTATTTTCTCCTCTCTCCTCTTTCTTCTTCTTCACACTATTCTTTCTTATGTTCTCTTTCTATCATATTTTTGATCATCGATCGACCTCTTTCATCACCCTATCGACACTCGAGGGGGCATCCTTCACCCTACTAATTTTTCTTCCACTCCTTCAAAACATTTGTAGTCATTTGTGTTTGTCTACTTTCTTTGAAGTGGCGTAGCTTACGCCACCCCAAAGAGGGGAAAATGTAGACACCTATATTTTTATTGAACCAATGTTATTCTTAATATATGACTACCTATTCTACTCTTTACAAATTGATGACACACCATCAATTAGACCTATCTAACTCCCCTCTTACGACATTCTTTTGGTCATATTCCTCTTATAATCAATTAAGCAGGCTAATATAGCCTCATATTGACTAAACCCTTTTCTTATCCTCTTCTAAACTACTTCTATTTTCTTTTTGGCTTACCAATTCATTTCATTGGATTGATTAGACCTCTCTAAACCCTCTCAAACTCCTAATTCCTCTCTAAATAGGATTAACTAGCCTAACCTAGTTTAACTAGTCCTAATCATGTTTTGACCTTTTCTAAAGCTAAAAGTGAATTTTGGACTATCCTTTTGTCCCACATTCACCCAAACCTTTCCATTCTTGGAAATCAAAACCTATAAATATCCCACTACCCCAAGTATTTTTCTAAGAACACTTCCCCTCTCTAGGCTAAACTATAGTATTATTGTTAGGATTAGAGCTTTCTTCATTTGTCATATTGAGCTAATATTGCTTTGCTTTGCTATTTCCATTCAAGTTTGAGTAAATGGAAGAAACCATGTGGCTCTTTAGCCATTAATGGAGAGCTTCCATTCTCATAATCATAAACTAATTGCTTAGAATCTAACTAGGTTCATTTATAAAGCTTTCAAGAGTAGAGGATAACTATATTTGTTTGTTTACTTCAAGATTAATGCATGCAAAGTAATGAATCCTTGTTTATCTCTTATCTGATGGTCCATTGAATTGTTTGTTCAAAGATTTGGGGTTTCTTGAGTGTTCTTACCCCATTTTCAAAGCTTTTGTAATTTTTTTGTTGTACATGTACCACATTTGGCATCAAGTTGACAATATCATCACTAACACACTGTGATATTTTTTCCCTCATGGCTAGTTATCTACAAATATCTTAATCACGTCATATTTTTATTTAGTTTGATCCCTCACATTCACTTGGGATTTCAGCCCCCACTTGGGTTGTACAAAACATATTTTACCTTCACTTGGGCTCTCAAACCCCCTTGGGTTTATCACACACTATCTCTAATATATTTTCACATCCTTATTTGGGATGTTCACTTCACTTGGATTCCTCACCATTTGTGCCTTGACATCCTACCATTAAATTTCATGGCCCCTATCCACCTTTTGGCTTTTACACATTACATGAGTTAGGCTATCTTATCAATCCCCTTCTCACCGGGTTTTCCTATCTATCTCAATATCATTGTTCATAAGTACTATGGTGTTATCACATACATACATGCAGAAAGCATGTAAATTATAAGTAAATCATCACATCACCAAATACCAAAATATCATAAAAATCATCATGATATATATATATATATATATATATATATATATCAAGTTTGTATACATCGAATAAAAATAATAAAAATGGATTTATCCTATATCTTATATGAATCAAGTACCCTCGTCCCATGTGGGGGTATCTAGATGCTTTGGATCAATAGAGCCATGTTATACTCTTGTTGTATGAGATAGGGATGACGCCTAGATTGGGATCCAAAGGCCTCTCCTCCGCTTTCACCACTTTGTCTCTAGTAAAGTAATTTACATCGCAGCTCTCTAGGCATCTATTGATGACGTGCATACTCCTATACTAGAGATACCTATGCCTACAGAGAGACTCTATGGCATCACATCTATGCTTCTGGTATTTGCATGTGTATGTGCATCTTTGTATCTCTTCAAAGGTCCTAGATGCTTCACCCACTAATTGAAATGATTGCACTAATTCCCAAAATGACGGTGCTACTAGATCTGTCATCACCAATCCGGCACTATGATAATTCTTTACCGGGAACTCCTCGTGCTATGATTATTTACTAATGCACAACTTTTAGTTTGGTGGATATAATCTGGAAACACAACAACAAACATAACACAAGAATACCATAGACTATGATAAGAAGGAATGATGACAAATCTGAAATATCAAAGTAAATTATAATATTAACATGAAATTGTTACAATCTCACCCATGAGGTACTTCAAGTGTTATTGACTTCACTTGCCTTCCACTAATACTATGGGAGAAACTTTACAATTACACCTCTTGATGGCTTCTTCAATACACTTTTAAACTGATGGCTTCCTTTACACGCTTCATACAATATTTCTCACTACTTCCTTCTATGCTAAATGAGGGGGGTGGCCTCTTTATTTATAGAACTTCTAGGCTTATCCATCTTATCTCTAAGATAGGATAAGAAATCCACTCTGACGAATCATATTCCATACCTTAACTCTTATCTGTACATGTAAGCTTATCTCTTAGGATAAGATAAACCTTATCATTTCACATGGGTTCCACATTTTTATACTTTTTACAAATAAAATACACAAAATATTTATGACCTCGCTCCTTGTCCTTATTACCAATATAATATTTCTAATTCTTAATCATGTAGACCCTACTTCTCTACTTATCCCAACTTTGACATTTTAACATTACCGAACCACTTACGACAAATATTTACTTTTTACAACATTCCTATTGTACTTTGACTCATTACACGTACTCTACATTATTGGCATGCACCATACTAATGGTGCCATTATCTTCTATCGACGCTACTACTAATTACACTTAACAACATCTTATTCCTAATACATACATTAATGAAATAGAAATTACGGAGAAAATTTTAGTGTCGACATCTTCCCCTTCCTAGCTTCTACTCCGTCCTGAGTAAACTATTCTAGTGCTTGGAAAATATTCAACTTGTCGTGGTTGACCCATTTCGTAATGGGAGTGCCATCCAATTCCTCCAAATCAGTGCGTACCATTTTCATGCGCAATTTGCTATTTTGTAGGGCCCCATCCATTTTGGAAGAAATTTTCTGTCTTCTTTTTTTGTATCTGGAATCATATACTAGAACCAAGTCATTCACATGAAATGGAGACCACCAAATCTTTTGATCAAAGTATTCCTTCTACTTCATTTTCTTCTTATAGCTTGTATCCTTAGCTATTTCCCTCATTTTCTCTAGCAAATGAAGATGTACCAACCTTTCTTTTACTGAATCACTTTCATCCATTCTTTCATTTTCCATTACTCTAACCGTGGGAATATCAAACTCAATAGGAAGAACTGGATCAATGCCATAAGCCAATTGAAATGGGGAGTATCCTGTTGCTGACTTTGATGTTGCCCTATATGCCCACAATGCTGCATGAATCCTTTTATCCCACTTATGTACTGCAAGGCTGCATCTTTTGCTAGAATTTGACATAACACAAAATTTGTTCGTTCCACCTGTCTATTTGTGCTTGGCTTGTATGTTGTTGCCTTCCTGTGCTTAATAGAAAATTTATTGACTAGGGCTTCTACTACCTCATTAATGAAGTGGCTTCCTTGATCTGTTACAATTTCTAATGGACAACAAAATCTAGTGACAATGCGTTCATATATGAACCTTGCCACCTCATCCATGGAAGTTGTTTTCAATGGCCTAGCTTCAACCCACTTGGTTAAATAATTTGTGGCAACTACAATATACTTATTTTGGCGTGAGATAGTTGGAAGTGGACTACAAATGTCTATTCCCACTTTTCAAAGGGACCAAGTGGAAGAATAGGACATAATGGAGCTGATGAAGTCTTACGGTTACCATGTGTTTGACAAATATCACATGTCTTACAATAATTATAACAATCTTTAAAAAGAGTGGGCCAAAGTGATAACTCCGCATCCAAGATCCTTCTTGTGTAAGTTGTCTAGAGAAAGTGCCCTCCACATGTACCATCAGGAATTCTTCTAGCAGCTTCCTTCCCTTGATCACATCCAACCGCCTCTCAGACTATCCATCGTGTCCTATTCAAATAATACTCCATGCATAATAGAATATGGACGATCGGCTTGAGTAATCTTTCTCTTAGTCTTTGCATTGGCACTATCAGAAACTTGAATTCATTCGATAATTCCAAATATCTATGTATTCACTAGGGATTGTGTCAAGGGATAACAATGTCAGATCGGGAAATCATCATCATCACAAGATGATCCTAAACCATCATAGGCTCGAGAGAGTGCATTGACATGCTTCTTTCCGGCCTATCTATAATATCAAATTCAAATTCTTGTAGCAAATTTATCCATCTTGCTATCCTCCTCGATGGGTTAGGCTTATTTACAATATATTTTAGAGCCCGATGATCTCATTACAACTAGAAATTTTTGCCCTAAAGCAAGTAATTCCTAAACTTCTTTACAAAAAAATGATAGCAAGAGCCTCTTTTTCATTACATGTATAATTTACCTCAACACTGCTCATTTGTCTGCTCCCAAAGTAAATTGGATGTTCATTCTCATTTTCATCCTTTTGGCTCAAAGTACTTCCTAGTGCCGCATCCGAGGCATCAATGTACACAATGAATGGCTTGCTCTAACTGATTCTTTAAAACAGTGAAGACACCGTGGCTTCCTTCAGCTTGTTCAAAAGCTTCATGCGCCTTATTTCCCGGTTCATAAGTAACATCCTTCTTCAAGAATCTGGTTAGTGGTCATGCAATCTTTGAGAAATTCTTGATGAACCTTCTATAGTACCCCACATGGCCTAAAAATGATCTCAACTTACTTTTATTCATAGGAAATGGTAACTCTTTGATTTTTGAAACTTTATCAGGATCAATACCAATACCATCTCTGGATATAACATGCCCTAACAAAACACCTTTAGAACATCCAAAGAAACACTTTGTAGGGTTTAGTGAGGCTTGTGCTTCATCTAACCTTTGAAATGTTGTCTCCATTTGGTGCAGGTGGTCCAACTTGCTCCCATAGATGCAAAAAATCATCCAAAAATACTATGATGAAGGTCCCAATATAGGGTTCGAACACCCTATTCATCAAACACTGGAATGTTGCCGGAGCATTACACAACCCAAAAGGCATAACTCTATAAGCAAACATTCCCAAGGAGTGGTGAACGTGGTCTTCACCGATCTTTCTCTCGCTATACGAACTTGGTCAGAAATGCCGCCATATCCATCAAAGAAACTATAAAGCACTCCCGCCACTACTTCGGCCCAAGATCTGATCTGAAAATGGAAGAGGGTAATGATCCTTCTTTGTTGCCTTATTGAGCTTCCTGTAATCAACACAAATGCGTAGCTTCCCATTCTTTTTTATTGAGATCACAATGGGAGAAACCCATTCTGAATTCTCCATAACAAATATGAATCCTGCATCAAGCAACTTATCTATTTCTTCTTTTACGCCTTGGAAAATTAGGATTCATTCTATATGGCATTTGCTTTATGGGCTTAGCACCATCTACCAGCTCAATAGAATGTTCTACCCAAATTACTTGACAGAGTTCCTTGTAATCAAAAGTGAATATGTGTATGTACCTTCGAAAGAGTTGGAGGTAGGATTCCTTCTCACTCTCCATCACAGCATCACCAATCTTTATTTGTTGGAGACGATCATCAACTTCTTCTTCAGATAATTTTATGGGGTCATGAGTCGGTGTGATCGGAAGGATATCCATGATCGAAACATCAACCTCACTTTCTTCATCTTCGTGTCCACTTCACTTTGTACTAGAGTAATCGAGGAGGATGTCCAATCATCGCCATCACTTGAATCCACAGTGTTCTACCTTATGATGTCGAGGGATCACGTTTATCTTCACCCTTTCTCTACCACATCCAAGTGTCATGAAACCTTCATTCCAAAGTAGTTTCTTGCATGAACTCTCCTTAGCCATGGTCTTCCTAAAGAAGATTGGGTACGCAATGCAAAGCACCATTTTTCATCACCCGAAATTCTACCACACATACAACACCCATAACAGATATTGCCACATTTGAAACTACACCTTCTGGTTTAGTTTTTCCTTATTTAATGACCTTAACATAAGTGTTGAAGGGCGATCAATTTTTAAACCCAACATATTCATTACAGACTCGGTCATTACATTAATTGCAGCACCTCCATCAACTAAGACATCATGAATTGAAATACCATTACATAATACCTCAACTTGTGGAGCATAGGGATCTGCCTCTACCTCCAAAACAGGGACCTCAACCTCCTTCCTTCGTCAAGCATTGAGTCCACTTCGCAACTCCCGCCTCTTCTCAGAAGACATAGCCAAGAGTTGACCATATGTAATATTTGCAGGCCTTTTGGACAGATCTTCCAAGATGGAGTATGGTTCTTGCCCTGTGAAATCGAAAAATCTTGCACACCCAACTTTCTTCTCCTATGTTTCTTACTAGTTTCTCCTTTCATCTTCTTAGGTCATTTCCATCTTGATTATCTTTTTCTTTCTTTCTTTTTTGTTACAAACACATCTACTTCATTATTTCTGCTCTTATCTACTACATCAAAAGAATTCACAGTGCTTTTCCTTTATCATTATATCCTTTACCGATGTAGAAGCTCTATCTCGACAATTATACTTATAATAACCCTTTTATAACAACCATAACATACAACTTCAAAATATTTCTTTTTGGACCTCTATCTCCTCCTTGAGAACTAAATTATTTTCCTCAAGAAGATTAATAGTTAATCGACCCATCTTTTTGAGAAGATCTTCATACTCGTAGATGTACTAGGAGAAATATTTGTGCTCACCGGGAGTGGTTATGGATTCTGACCAAAGGTGCTGGTGTAGGCTCTACTTTAGGAACAATTTCTTTGGGCTCCTCTTCCATGCTTTCTTCTTACCTTCTTGCAATCTCCTTTGCTTGTTCAATGGTAGTCAAGGGGCGGTCATACTTCACTCGTAGTCCGATCTCTTGCTTCATCCCAAGAATGAAATGCTTACATAGGAGATTATCCACGCCATTCATCAACCCATCCGCTAATCCTTCCTTCCAATCCGGGTGTCGAGCTTTCTCCTTAGCTCTAGAACACGAGCATGATAATCCCTTATCTTCTCCTTCTCTCCTTGGGTTAGCTTTGTGATATCGATCATGAGATCTCGTATATCTCTCGTTGTTCACCAAATTCTTTAAGAAAACTTTCAGCTAATAAATCCCATGAGTTTTTCACATTATCACCTAGTGTTTCAAACCACCCAAGTGTTGAACCATCCAAAAAGGTAGGAAAAACAAGAATCTTCCCCATTTTCAAAAGTAACCACCGTAAAATACCAACCCACAAGTACAATCAACAAGACTTATGTGCACAAATAATTAGAATCACTGTAATAGAAAGTGACTTTACACCTTTCTACAAGAAATAGAAATGATCACAAGAACTATGGTAAAACTTGACTTATCATGGTAAAAACCGACTTTACAGTGGTAAACACTATTCACAATAAAAAGTGAAGTTACTGCGGTAAATACTATTCACGGTAAAAAGTGAAGTTACTGTGGTAAATACTATTCACGGTAAAAAGTGACTTTACTGTGATAAATACTATTCATAGCAAAAATGACTTTACCATGGTAACTACTATTCACGGCAAAAATGACTTTACCATGGTAACTACTATGCACAATAAAAATAAGGTTACCCTCCAATTGATTTTTGACTAAGTGGGAATATCTCTCCAGAAAATCCACCAACGAGGAATGGTCCCGACAACGGAACCAAAATGTCATCACCAATCCGGCACTATGATAATTCTTCACCGGAACTCCTCGTGCTATGATTATTTACTAATGCACAACCTTTAGTTTGGTGGATATAATCTGGAAACACAACAACAAACATAACACAAGAATACCATAGACTATGATAAGAAGGAATGATGACAAATCTGAAATATCAAAGTAAATTATAATATTAACATGAAATTGTTACAATCTCACCCATGAGGTACTTCAAGTGTTATTGACTTCACTTGCCTTCCACTAATACTATGGGAGAAACTTTACAATTACACCTCTTGATGGCTTCTTCGACACACCTTTAAACTGATGGCTTCCTTTACACACTTCATACAATATTTCTCACTACTTCCTTCTATGCTAAATGAGGGGGTGGCCTCTTTATTTTTATAGAACTTCCAGTTATCCATCTTATCTCTAAGATAGGATAAGAAATCCACTATGACGAATCATATTCCATACCTTAACTCTTATCTCGTACATGTAAGCTTATCTCTTAGGATAAGATAAACCTTATCATTTCACATGGGTTCCACATTTTTATACTTTTTACAAATAAAATACACAAAATATTTATGACCTCGCTCCTTGTCCTTATTACCAATATAATATTTCTAATTCCTAATCATGTAGACCCTACTTCTCTACTTATCCCAACTTTGACATTTTAACATTACCGGACCACTTACGACAAATATTTACTTTTACAACATTCCTATTGTACTTTGATCACTACTCTACATTATTATTGGTGGCACTGCATCGACGCCATTATCTTCTATCGACGCTACTACTAATTACACTTAACAACAACCTATTCCTAATACATACATTAATGAAATAGAAATTACGGAGGAAAATTTTAGTGTCGATGATCCACCATCACCGTAGTATCCTCGAAAATCCAACACGGGTTCCGTGGATCTCATGGTGGGAGATCTTAATCAATGAGTGTCACTCCTTCGTCATCTACTCTACAAAACCAAAACCCAAAATACATCACTAACAATATCATATGCATGCATTAAAAAATTATCTAACACGCTATAACCCATACAAAATTGCTTGGGTCTCTATAATGGTCTCACTTTCTCCTCAACCGCTCAATACCTCCTTTGCTTCATTGTCAAGTGAGGAGGTTTGGCACATATATATTATTCCCACCTATTACAGGGTTCTAGTATCATCCGCTCTCTCCGCTATGGTTTATACCTCTATCTCAAATGCACAGCCATCCGATCTACGAATGGCATTAAAAATATTCCTCCCATCCACCAAATATTGTGATCTCTAAGCCATGGTGTCAAATTTTTGGCTCTCTCTCTTGCGGTACATGGATCTACCACACTGTCACCTTATGTATGTGTATCCCTCATCATATCCCTCCTCCGAACCACTATCCACTATGATATTTGGTGGGACCTGAGCATCCCCACCATGTCTACATTATCGATGCCATGGTACACCCACTTCCCATACCCTATGAGGTCATAATGTTGGAACTTAAACCTCTGCTCCTATAGCCTCTCTAGCATGAGGACGCCGGTAGGGTCACAATGGTGGTATCATTGTTAGTGGTAGCCATCCAAACTATCATGGTACTCTACCCATTGCATGTATCTCCACCCAATACAAATCTTGTCTTGTCACCACTATCATGTCCTCTAAGCACTCTACTCGGGCCAACTATGCCATTTATCCATGTTCCCTATATAAGGATGTCATACTACATCATCTAGACCCACCTATGCTAGTGGCCGGTATATCTGAAGTTATCTCAATGGTATCCCCTGCACCCACTGAAGTACTTGCGAGACATCTACTATTATTTCTTGTGGTGTCCCTATTGGCCTATGCATTGGGAACTTCTCATATATCCAATCTATCAACAAAATAATGGGTCCCACAACCCTCTAACCTCTCTACCACGCCCTATATAAATCATGAACTAATTACACCCATATGGTGGTGCCCCAACTAAATAGTACCCCCTGATCAACTATATCTCTACACATTGTTATCAATAATAATGGGATAGCTTCATCAACATTGTGACGCACTATGCACGCCACCACGATCCCCATAACTACCTTCCAGGTATTCAAAGTCCTTGTTTCCCCGCACTACGTTGAATCGAACGCATAACATGAACTCATCATATGTGTCACTCCAAGTATCCCACATGGTTAATTTTCTCCACTTTATGACATCATGTGTCGATCACAATACATACACGTAGTTCCAATCGGTAACCCCAAATCCCACGTATGTCCTTTAAATTCAAAACCATCTCCATCGTCTCTCTCATCCTATCCACCACTTAAAGGTGTTGGACTTGGTCTCAAATGTAGCCAAAAACATTTTTAATAAGTCCACATCCAATGGTATCCTGGGCATGGGAATCTACATGATACACCCAAATTCCCAACCCCGGGTGGGGGGCTATCTCTACCTTTGTAAACCCCGTAATCATCCCACTTAGCCATGATACATATACGGGACTACAATGGGTCGATTTTGTGCTCTTACTACATCCAAAAAATCATAATAAAATGTATTAGATGTCTGCATTATAAATCCACAATCAAAAATCTAAATTTACATCATGTTCCTATTTCTCATCTATGTCATCAGCCCCCCTGGTAGATGCCATCGACCCCTAGCAGGCTTCCACGGTGTCATCAACCCTCTAAAGCATACACCATCACCCTCCCTGGAATTTTCTTCCCCGTCATGATGCCATCATCTCTATTGTTACAGGGGGTTGTTGGCATCCTGGTCGATCATGGTCATAACTCCCCAAGATTGACTTTCACATAACGACAAAAAGACAAAATAAAATTTAAAACCTTCCCAATACCACTTTCATTTTCACCTAACCTACCCAGTGACACAAGTTTTACTAAGTTTGACACCCTAATGACTTCTTGAAAAAATAAATAACTAAAATGCACCTAATCTACTCAATAAAATTTAATGCAATGACTTACCCATGATCGAGTGCACCGTGCTGCTCTCTCGCATCATCCCCCATCACCACCTTGTACTCTTGGTATATCATCTAAAAATTACCCAAATCTAGAGTTCTAAAGTTTAGTTCTCTCAATTCTAGAAATAGTAATAAGAAAATCAAAATCAAAATCACTATATAAATCTCAAATTCCTATTCAAAATAAGAAAATCAAAATCAAAATCACTATATAAATCTCATATTCTATTCAAATTTAGTTACGATCAAGTGTAATCTTCATTGTCATTTTTGTTCTCAATCTTTGTTGCTCACACCATTTGTTGCGTCTTAATTGTGACTTCTTTCCATTTATTTCACCCTATTATACACCTAATTTTGATGATCTTTGATTTTGTCCTATTTTTGACACTATACCTCTACGACTCTATACCATCACGACATCATGGCATCCATCCCATATGCCCCTAGCTAGGTGATTTATGTCTTATTTTACTGATGATCCTCTTGTGTTTCCTTTCAACTTTTGTCTCTAGGGTTCTTGAAGCATTATGCCCACACATGCATGACAAGTGACACTATCAGGTATGCATTGGTGGGTATATTTAATTTGAGCTAGTCCTTTTTAACATATAATTTTAGTATCACTATTATGGACTTTTTTTTTCCACCCCACATTTATCTATTGCAACATGTGGTGATCAACAATTGGGACATATGTATACACGTAATTTTCACCTTTCATATATCATACTTGTCACTAATGATTTCCTTTATGCGTATAAGGATCATTAATGCATCTATTTCCTAAGCAGGTGCCTTAAGGGGCCTGCCAAGATCGAGGAATGGTTAAACATGTAATCATTATGGGATAGAGATGGTACACAGAGAGAGTGTCGCTATTTGGCCTTGGCATTAGTTTTCCTTGCATCTAGATATCATTGTCCTCTTAGGTCTCATGCACATCATTTTCATGACTTCTTACTTGCATTTAACCATTTTACACAATTTTCATCCTCATTCATGACCCATGACACATTTTTTTAATTTTCATGACACTTCACTTTATTTTTGCATCCTTGACTAACACAATCACATGTGGGCAATTGTTTCGGTGTCATATTTTACCATAGCCAACATAATCATCCATGGGTGATTGTTTTGGTGTCATATTTTACCATGGATGATGTCATCACTTGTGGAAGATTACTTCCTATATGTACACTCACCTCATTTTACACTCAAAATAAGGAGAAAACTAAGACATCCGAACTACCATTTGCTCTTCTCTTTTGCACAACTTTTTCATCGTCTCGGTTTTCTCTTGGTTTATCTTGCATCTTGCTTGGATTGATTTGGACACTCTTCTCTTGGATGATTTCTTACATTGTTAGGTTAATATATAGTGAGTCAAGGATAGGAATGGTCTTCCCCTACTCCACCTAATAGTAATTCTCTCTTTGCATGTTGTTTCTCAGGGGAGATAGATGCATCAATGACCACCCTATAGGTACAAGTGAGTGCTCTAACCCTTCTTTGTATTTTTACATAGATTAGTTCATTTCTTTCTCCATTGTGCCATGTTATTTTAGTAATGTATATGGTTGATACTAGCTAGCTTAGTAATATTAGGAAACATCAACTCCTTAGCTTTATTTCAGTTATTTCATGCATGTTTATTTTTGATCCACAACCCTCCATTTCTAACCACCAATATCTTAATAGGGTACCTTCCTCTATTTAAGTTTTGGGCCTTGGAAACCCTATATGACCTAGTGTAGGGATCACTACCCTTTAGATATGTGACCATTGTGCTCACTGTAGCCCCTTTAAGTCTACCCCCTTGTATGTTGGTACTTGTATATCTCCTACTCATTTCCTCAAATACCCTACTTGAACAATTGAGTAAGAGTGAAAATAATTGAGACATGTTTTTGGCTTGAATACACACGCCACATGAAAAATGTGTATTATTTTCCAATCAAGATGCTTATATAAAATCACTACATAACATAAAATAAAAGTAAATGTTGAAAAACTTACACTTGAATGAACTCTTGTCATATGTAAGGGATGTACATGTCATATATATGAGGAACTATAACAACCGATCATGTTATGTGAAGCTAATTCTATTAATTATGCCTGCTATATGAAGTCGTCTCAAGCAAATAGGCTTATTATGCTAACCATATGTATAAATCGAGCCTCATTGTGTAAATTCATCTTTAGTAGCTACCCCGCTATATGAACTCATATATAACAATTGATTTTATTATGTGAAGCCTATTTGTATAAATCATGTAAATGTGATCATTCAACATGTGTTAATCATGGATGCATTTTGGATTTTAAATTTTGTTAAATTTAGATAATTTAAATTTTTATAAATAATCTAAAAATATATTTTTAGAATGTTTTATGACTTATTTATTTCAGTCATGTGTTTGTTTAGTCATGTAAGACGAAATAAATTATTTTTCAGGATTTCCTAAAATAAGTTGAAAAGCCAAAATAGACTATCAATTGTCAATTTCCTAAGTAAAAATTCTTATGTAGTCATCCCAAAAGAGGTGGGAAAAAATTTATAACTTAAGATAATAACAACTTAATTTTATGGTGATTCCTATATTTTAGGGACCTTGGGGAGTATTCTATAGAGAAAGTTAAAATTAGGATTTGAATGTGTATGCCTAGATTTGGATCACCTGCAAGATGTATTAGTTGATATGAAATTTTCAAATCAATGCTACTAACAAAATTGGGATTATGGTGCCATTGGAAAAGTGAGGGATAATTATGGGTTCTTTATTGAATAAATTGGGTACAAATATTCTATATCTAAATCTATACCTGCACACAAACACAATTGAAAAAAGTTAGTTATTTTTCATGGTTAGGAGACCTACCTCAGTTAGATCCCTAACCATTTTAAGGATATAAATGACATTTTTTTTATTAAAATGAAAAAACAAATATATGAAAATAATAAACATACCTAACTCATAGGGCAGGACAATCACAATTGTGATTCACCAAAATCGCACAGAGATCGCATTCCAATCGCAATTGTGTTTCCCACATGTGTTGGAATTTAACTAAAACATTATTGCAACAATTTATATCTATCCTTTGTGCTTCACTTGCACTTCTTCGATACCTACAAGATCGAGATATGCAAACAAGAGAGAAAGAAAACTCAACTATATGGATTTAGTGCACCGAGAGTCATAGGGTTGGAATGATGGGGGTGAGTGGTGTTATATAGTTTTTGAGTGCATATGGGAGTGGGACACATATGGGTGGAATGTGCATAGGTGGGTGAGAGGATAAGGGTCCATAGTGCATTAGGCATGCAAATGGGTAGGTGGGGTGAATATAATTAAATGTGAGTGGGTGAGGGTTAGTAAATGAGTGATGAGGTGTCTTTTATCCCCATTTTTTTGGGTTGTGTGTGTGTGTGTGTGTGTGTGTGTGTGTGTGTGGGACTATTTTAATTTTTGGAATTATTGTGTTTTATGATATTTTTGGTATTTTTGAATAGGATACCTCATGTGTAAGGTTCATTTTTTAGTGTCTACAGAATGCATGCCTATCTTGCATAATTATATTATGGAAAAAGCTTCTTGTATGTTGACTTTGTTCATGGATTGCATGAGTCTATTTTTAATTTAACAGAAGTCCCAAATTAGTTTAGAAGTGTTTTATTATTATTAATGGTTCTATTTTTAGTTTTAATGGAAGTCCAAAATTAGTTTAGGATTCTTTTACTATTATTAATGATTGTTATTTTGAGTTTAACTTGCTTTGCAAGTAAGTTGTAATTGGAAAATTTAGCCTTTTGTGTTAATAAAAACATGCCCAAAAGTAAGGCATCATAGTACTCCACTATTGCAATTTATGAAAAAAAAATCAACTATTTTTATCACATGTATTCATAGTTTATAATTATTTAGCTTACAAAACTTATTTTAAAGTTCAATGATGCATACAAGATACACTTTCATCATCAGTACACAAACTATTACACTATCTTAGTCACTAGTTTTCATGGACCTTGTTTGAATGATATAAAGCTTTTTTGGCTTGTATAAAATCTTGATCAACACTTCAAGTTTTTGGTTTTGTTATCCTTCTAAAATTATTCCCTCCCTTTATTTGGTATCGAAGTGAGGTTGTGCAAGCAATGGATTTTGTAAATTTTCCTTATATGAATATCCCTATTTTCAAGCCTTTTTAATCTTCATAGTGTTATAGATCCTAGCATCTACCCAAGAATTGTTGGTTGTAAAAATTCTTGTGAAACATAGGATACCTTAAAGAATTCATATCTAGGATCTATTAATGTAATAGAAGACAAATTCTAGACCCTCAAAATGAATTTTAAAAATTTAAGAATGTTAGAAAGTGAAGGTGTAAGAGATTTTTGCATAAGGGTAAATGATATGGTTCATAGAATGAGAGTTTATGGAGAAACCATTAAAGATAAAATGATTTTTAGAAATATTTTGAGATATTTGACACCAAGATGGATGCATATTGTGATCACTCTTGAAGAGTGTAAGGACATGAACACTACAAGTGTTGATGAATTAGTAGGTTCTCTTTTGTCCCATGAGGATAAGATGAATATATATGCAAGAAATCTAAAGCATGTACTTGAAACCAAGGTTATATATTCAAATTTAATGGAAAAATACAATAAAAAAAAATCATTAAATTTAAATAACTCTAATTCAAAGGGGAAATAACAAGAAAACTTTTTAGGAAGAGTAAGAAATCTTTTATTTGTCATTATTCTAAAAATCTGGACACTTTATAAAAGATTATAGGAAATTGACAACAAAGAATCAAACTAATCAAGAGGGTGAAAAGATGCACTCCAAGATAAACAAAGTGAGATGAAAGATGACTGAAATTATTGTCTCACATGTAATGTGGGAAAAGAGGATGCCAAGAATATGTGGTTTCTTGATTCAGGTTTCTCAAATCACATGACAAGTCAAAAGAGGGTTTTAACATGCTAGATGACACCTTCAAAATTCAAGTGCATTTAGGGGATGAAAAATCCATTCAAATTGAAGAAAAGAGAAACATGCAAATCACCTTAAGTAAAGGTAAGGGTGAAATTAATGATGTGTATTTTTCTCCAAGTTTGAATCATAATTTGATCAGTGTTGGATAACTAGTTGAAAAGAGTTTTAAACTACTTTTTAAAGATGGATTTTGTTCAATTTTTTAATAAGAAATTTGGAAATAGATTGACTAGAAAATCCTAAATAGAAAATAATATGATGTTTCCACTAAGGATCAATTTTATTAATAAAGGTATTTGTCTCTACCATTGAGGATGTTAACATGTTGTGGCATTCAAGATATGGTCATATTAGTTTCAAAAGTTTGCATATTCTTGACACAAAGGGTATGGTAAGAGGTATTTCTTATGTAGAATAAAAGAAGGATGTTTTATGTAATTCATGTACTATTGGGAAACATCTATCAAAAATTAAGAACAAGGAAACCTTTGGAGTTAATCCATTCATATTTGTGTGGACCAATGTCTTACAAAAGTATTGGTAAGAATTTGTATTTCATTTCTTTCATTGATGATGCTACAAGGTTTATGTGGGTTTTTCTGTTAAAAGAGAAGAGTGAAGATTTTAAATTTTTAGAAATTTCAAATATTTATTAAAAAAGTGGACATTCCATCAAAACCCTAAGAACAAATAAAGGTGGAGAATTTTTTTCTAATGAATTTTCTGAGTTTTGTTCTTCACAAGGCATCAAGAGGTAGTTAACAACTCCTTACACACCACAACAAAATGGTGTGGATGAAAGAAAGAATAGGTCCATCATGGAATTAGCAAATAATATGTTGGAAAATAAGAACATGGAAATATATTTTTGGGTTGAAGCAATAAAGACTATAGTTTACATCATAAACATGAGTCCTACAATGACAATCAAAGACAAGACACCTTATGAGGCTTGGTATGGTTCAAAACTGGATGTATCTCATTTAAAGGTATTTAGTTGTTTAGTTTTTGTTCATGTTCCTGATCAAAAGAGGGAAAAATTGGATCCTAAGAGTGTATCTCATATTTTCATTGGTTATAGTGATGAAATAAAAGCATACAAGTTGTATAATCCTACTAGTAAAACTTTAGTTGTTTCAAGGATTGTAATTTTTTTGAGAATGATATGTATGTTGATCTTGATCATGTATCTAAGAGGGTAATAAGTGAAGGTGGATAACTCCTTGAAGAATATTTTGATAAATTATAAAGTCCTACATAGGTTTCCAATGCTATAGGAAACAATACTAGCTCTTCATGAGGGACTAGTCATCTACCTGCAAAAACTCAAAGTAAGAACAATCGGTTGTTAAATCCACATCCAAAAAATCAAATTTTGGATCAAAATTATGAGAGAAGTATTACAAGGCTGAAATATCAACAAGGTAATTTAATTGATGATGCATATGATGAAAATACTATGTTTGCATTGTCTTCTATGGCTAGTGAACCTAGAAGTTTTGAAGAAGCTAGTCAAAGGAAAGAGTGAGTTGATGTTATGAAACTTGACATGGATTACATTGAGAGGAATGAAACTTGGAAAATTATCCAACATATTTATGATAATTATGTATTTGGTACCAAGTGGGTCTACAAAACCAAAGTAAACAATGATGGTACAATTGATAAGCTAAAAGCTAGACTTATTGTAAAAAGGCTTTGCACAAACTTTTGGTGTTGATTATGAGGAGACTTATGCTCTTGTTGCAAGAAAATATACTATAAGAATAGTGCTTTCAGTTTTTGCTCATAAATTTTGTAAAATATATCAAATAGATGTAAAGATTGCATTCCTAAATGGAGTGATTGAAGAAGAAGTGTATGTGGAATAGCCACAAGGTTTTGAGGTAAAGGGTAAAGAATTTTTGGTATACATGTTGAAGAAGGATATTTATGGGCTCAAGAAATCTCTAAGAGCTTGGTACTCAAGAATTTATAATTATTTTTGACACAATGATTTGTAATAAGTCAAAATGAGCCAACTCTTTACATAAAAGCATTCAATTCTAATGTTTTGTATGTTTTCCTCTATGTAGATGATTTGATCTTCACAGGTAACTCTATGGAGATGTTGTATAACTTCAAGGAAGATATGAAATCATAATTTGAGATGAGTGATATTAGAATTATGAATTAATTTATTGGTATGGAGTTCCATCAAAAGAAATAGGAAGTATTTATTTTTCAAGCAAAGTATGTCTAAGATATGTTGTTAAAGTTCAATCTTCAAGATTCTAAGGCTACGAATACTCTAATTGTAAGTGGAGTAAAAATAATGAGAAAGGATTTCAACCATTTATCTGATATAATCACCAAGGGATTGTTTAAGCACACACATGAAAGAATCAAGAAAATGATTAGACTTTTTTCCCTTTGCATTAAAAGGGGGAATGCTAGGAATAATGTCAATTTTGACATTTAAAATTCTACTAAAACTAGATAATTTATATTTTACAAATACTCTAAATATAGAATTTGAGGATGTTTTAGGACTCATTTATTTCATTCATGTGTTTTTTACTCATGTAGGACAAAATAAGTTATTTTCAATTATTTTCTAAAAATAGTTGAAAAACTAAAAATAGACTACCAATTGTCGCTTTTAGAAAAGTGAAAATTCATGTGTAGCCATCTCCAAAGAGGCTGGAGACACTTTATAAGTTAAGATAATTGTAAAAATTTTAATTTAATGAAAAATTTTAGGGAACTTAGTGTGAATTCTTTAGGAGAAAACTATAATAGGCTTTGAATGCATACCTAACTTGCATGATTCTATTCCGGGAAAAGCTTCTTGCATGTTGACTTTGTCCATGGATTACATGAATTTATTTTTAAGTAAAATTGAAGTCCAAAATTATTTTAGGTTTTTTTACTATTATTAGTGGATATATTTTGAGTTTAACTTGTTTTGCAAGTCAAGTTATAATTGGAAAATTTATCCTTTTTGTGTTAATAAAAGCATGGCCAAAAGGAAGGCAGCATAATACTCCATTAGTACAATTTTTGCAAGTTGTTTTTACTACTTTTTATCATAGGAATTCATATTTAATAGCCAAAAAGCTCACATAACTTATTTTTAAGCTCATTGGTGTATACAATGCACAGTTTGATCATCAAGTACATAAGCAATTAATTAACTTAATCACTAGTTTTCTTGGTCCTAATCCTTATTCGGATAATATAGTGCTTCTTTTTGGGTTATATAAGAGATTGATCAACACTTCAAATTTCTAGTTTTGATCTCATTCCACATTCATTCTCACATTTCATTAAAATTGTGCAATATGTTAGAATAACTACATGAATTTTACCATACATTTTCATTTGAAGCATTATATCTATAATATGTATAAGTTTGTTGAAAAAAGCCCACAATATGTCCTCTTTTGACAAAAGCTCAAAAAATAAAGTGGTACCCACATAAAATCATATAAGTGATAACATCAATAATATAAACCATATATAGTGTATCAACTCACATAGTAGCACGGTGTATAATTCATAATAACTTTAAGCACAATTAATGTGTAGCATTAGTAGGATATAAGAACTATAAGCACAAATGTCCATGTATCATCAAAAGAGTAAAACATATCATAAGCTTATTCAATGAATATTCAACAAGATAACATAGAAATAATAGGATGAGTATCATGATCACACAACATAATTCAAAGTGCCTAATGTCACACCCTACATTTTTCATTATGCTTTGATTTTAAAATGATTTATGATATCAAGAAATCTACGGACACAAGGATCGGTTATAGTATGTTACCTCGTATGCGGTTGTAGATATACATATGTGTAACCAAAAGGATATACATACTAATGTGCAACTATATACATGGCATCATAGCAACACTTGCCATCATGCTCCAAAGCAGGTTCATTTTAAGCAAGGTGGTAAAATGGAGGTGGAAAATCCTCGGAAAATATAGGTGGATCCACTTTCATGTAAAGGAGAATTTTCCATTTTTTTGAGAACTAAAATTTCACCTGCACAAATGGAAAAATTTATGCATATGTTGATGCCTTGTTGTCACATGTCGGGAAGGCTTATTGACATGCAATGAAGGTCTTGTTATCACGTGTCAAGAATCCTTCCCGATACGCGATAGTAAGACCTTCTGTCACACGTCAAGAAGGCTTCTTGATGCGTGACAGAAGCTTTTGCTATTGCGCGTCAAGAATGTTTCTTGATGTGCAAAACAAGCCTTTATCATGCATCAAGAAGGATTATTGATGTGGAAAGAAGGCTTGTTGTCGCGCATCAAGAAGGTTTCTTGACGTGTGACAAAAGCCTTCGCAATGCGTCAAGAATCCTTCCTAATGCGTGACAAAAAGGTTTTGTTGTCGCACGTCAAGAAAGGTGTCAAAACCCTATTTTGTCCTATAAATACCCTCCCCAGTCATTTTCATTTACACTCTCTAGATCCCAAAATTTCTCATTTACAGAATCAATTTTAGGTACAATCAAGCTCAAGGACAAGTACAATGGTGACTACAAGTGCAACCCAAGGCCAAGCTCAAGATCAAAATCAATCGAAAATCTAGTTAACCCCCAAGCCCATTCCAAGGGCAAGATACTCTACAGAATTTGTTATGCCCCCACATTTAGATAGTTTTGCAAATGAATTTAGAATACAAGGATTTGGTCGATGCATGTGATTTTGATGGGCTCATTAAAATGCCCTAGTTTGAAATAGATCATGATATTCTGAATTACCTACTCTCCTCTTATAATACAAAGGACAATCTATTTATTATTACTATGGATGACGATGGTCATATGTTTCAATTCGGTGTCGATCCAGTTGATATTCATCGCTTAACAATGCCTTCCATACAAAAATTTACCCCATTGTCACAATGAAAGCAACCCTGGTCGAAACCGATAAAAAGTACCTTGAATCGACTTTCGGTTTCCATGTTGATTGTACGTATAAATTGTTTTCAATTTTCATTTTATATTTTCAGTTTTCGATATTAATCTCTAATCTGTAATCTAACCTATAATCTATTTTTGATATTAATTAAATTGTCTTTTTGGCTTTTTGCAGCTCATGTCAACAAATCAAGATGCGGGTGTGGATACACAAGGAATTGCACACCACTTTCTTGCTGCTATGATTTCTTTCTTTCAAGCCAGAATTGTTTTGCAGGGATGGAAAACTAATATACCAAACTGGGCTATTACATATATTCTTGCAACTATCGGAAAAGCAAAAAATTTGATTGGTGCATGTTTTATCGAATAAAATAAAAACTGATATTACAAATGCATCACTTTTCGACAAACTAGTTATTCACTCCACAAACTATCTCCTTGGCCTTTATTACGAGGCTCTTTTTAATTTAAAAGACAAACCAATTCCTACTTGCACAACGAGACAATGAAGAATTTGTCAATTCCATTTCAAGAACAAGTATAAGTTTGTATTTCAACATAAGACTAACATTATGTTCATCTGGAATCTAATTAATATTGATTGTTTGCAGAAAATATTTTGGAGGCCCTTCCACGAAAAAAAGTTACATCAAGAGGAAGAGGCCAACAACATGCTGAGGCATCGCAGATTCACAATCTGAAATGGAATTTCACTCATCTCCAAACCGCCAAGCATTTGAATTTGTTAAATGTCGAGACGTAATACCCTAACATTTACTATTTACAAATTCCCATTTTGTATTTTCAATTTACCATTTACCATATTGAATTGACATACAATCACTATTACTGACATTACAGAACTTTGGACAATACTAGGCTTCTCAAAGTCAATCATCTTCACCAACTCACTCAGTTCAGTCACATGCAATTGTCTCTTCTCAACAACCCACACAACAATCCCAAAGAACACACAACTCAAACACAACCAACTACTACTCCAACACGACCACCTCAAGCTCTACGAAACGTTACCCCTCAACAAGGTATGATATAATTACTTAAATACAAGACTCAAGTTTTTAATAGTTTAACAGTTTTTCATATGATTTTTCTTGCACTTTTCAGCACATTGTAGTCCTTCACATTTTGTACAAACAACGACACCACCCCCCTCCACCAATACGATTCAAAATGCCAACCAGAGGTTCAGGAAAAAGAACATTGGTAAACGCATGCCAATTCCTCCGGCCCCTAGTGGGACACTAAACATTGCCTCCTCATTTCAAATTCCAACCCTCTCTCTCGGTGGCTTGCCCAGTGCAATGGGCATATCAATTTTAAATAATATAAATTTAGATGAAGATTACTTGGGCATTGATAGCAATGACCCATCAAGATTTTTTAATACATGTGAGATGATTCAAGGCCAACAGGTATACTTCAATTTCAACTTTCATTACTTTTCATTTTAGATTTATTTATTTGAATATTGATTTATTTTATCGCAAATAGGATCAAGCCACCCAAAGGTAGAAACAGGTAGTAGTTGATGATCAACTAGAAAGCCCCCATACCTCTCCAGCTACATCATCTTCTTCAGATACAGATGGTGAACAATTGCTACCATTTCCTTTAGAGAACTTAATTGGTAATGATTTTCAATCCCATGTCATGGAGTTTATTGTACCTCATATCAGTCAACTTATAGAATGGGAGAGATGGGCTAAAGTACTAATCAATGAAATAATAAGTCGTTATGAAAATTATTGGCAAAGGGAAAGTTTATACGCTGCAGTCCAGATACAACCTGCGAAGATCGATTCCTTACTTACCCAAGTAAGAGGTGGGACAATCACGTATAACAACAACTATAAAGATGATATTTTGGATAAAGCATTAAACAAATTGGAAAATATTAGTGTTGAAGCCCAGGCATATTTTAACAAATGGTCTAAGGACAAGGATCTGGTAGCAATTGCAAATGCCAAGAGAGATAGAGTGGTTGTAAGTATTATCACTTTGAAACAATATTTTTGTTAATTTGACCTTTTCTTATTTTAGTAATATGTTTAATTGAGATCACTTTTTTGTGCAGTTGAAATATGAAAATTTGAAGAGTCAAGCAAAGGTGTTCCAAGTTCACTTGGAAAGCGCTAAGAACAATTTATCCGCAACAAATAATTTGAAAGAAAATATTGTTTTAGTTAATAAACAAAACAATACACTAAAGTGGATAATTAAAGAGCATGGCTTTGACCCAAAATTTTATTCAAAGCCAAGGCAACAGATCCCAATTTTGCTATCCCATGGAGATGTGACAAGGGAAGAACAAAGGATCAGTAAAGAGTCTAGACAATGTTGTGGAAGATCTGATTAGTTCTAGGATTATTCAAGCCATTGGGGAAAGGGGTACAGGAGGAGAAGCCATTGGGGAAAGGAGTACAACTATAGGAGTGGAAGCCATTGGAGAAAGGGGTACAAAAATTGAGGGTTGAAAATTTCATGATTGAGGGTTAAAACTTGAAAAATTGAAACTTTGAATTTGAAAGTTTGAAATACTTTATAATCTATATTTGAAAATTTGAAACTTGAGTTTGATGGTCATGATGTTTGAAAATTTGAAATAATTTATTATCTGGATTTGAAATTTGAAACTTGAATGTGATGGCGTTTGAAAATTTGAAATACTTTAAAATCTGGAATTTTATATCTTCTTATATATTATGTATAGAATTTCTAGATACATTCATTTGAATGTGATGGTGTTATGATAATGGTTAATTATTTGTTTTAAGAAAATCTAGAATGTGGTATGACAAAGGCATCTTAGTACTTGTAATGATGATTACATAGATGTGGATGATGACATTAGAATAGAATCATAGATATGGATTATCATTAGTTGTATGTGGATGATGATAATGGATAATTGTTTTAAGAAAATTTGGAATGTGGTAGGACAAAGACATTTAAACCTTCTCAAAATATTCTAATGGATATGATATGATGACATTAGAATGGATATAGATGATGATGAATGATGATAATGGATAATTGTTTTAAGAAAAATTGGAATGTTAAAATAGATATGGATGATGATAATGGATATAATGGATAAATAATTGATTTAAGAATAATTGGAGTGTGTCAGGAGTCTAGTACTTACATCTTCTTACTACTTGTAAAATTCAAACTCTGTATCAGGTTTATCAAAATCTTCTTCTCTCTACTTGTCAATTGAACTAGGACTTACATCTTCTATGATGACATTAGATGTGGATGGAGACATTAAAACAGATATGGATTATGATGAATTGAGTGGACATAGATTTTTAGCTTCAAGCACGATCATGGAATGTGGTAGGACAAGAGACATTTAAACCTTCTCAAAATCTTCTTCTCTCTATTTGTAATGAATCAATGATATGATGACATTAGATGTGGATGATGACATTAGTTTCAAGTACGATATGGATGATGAATTGTATAATGGATAATTGTTTTAAGAAAAATTGGAATGTGTTATGATAGAAACATCTTAATATGGAAAAATCTTCCTCTCTCTACTTGTAAAATTTAAATGTGTGATTTTATCCAACAAAGTTTAAACACTTTATCAAAGAATTTTGCAAATACAAAAATAAATTAAACATAATTGTAAAAACTCAAGCAATGTCATATGATAGGGTTTAAGTTACCTCTTGTCTTTTAGATGGTTGTGACAAAGCATATGGAAGGAAAATGAGAAATCATCCTTCATAGCATGCTACATGCTAGAAGACCTTCGATTCAAGAAAACTCAACACGAGAAATAGATTAGTATATAGATGGGTGAGTTGCCTAACATTGTCAGTCCCGAGAAGTGAGAGCTTCCTAGGATGGATGTCAACCCACGTTTTCAAAAAAAAAAATGAAATAATGATTGATCGATTAACGAAGAAACAAAAGATTAAAGAAAAATGCAAATGATAACCTGTACATGTCTGGACAGTAGAAGTCTGGAAGAGTATAACAATGGAAGAATATGCAGATCTAAACTCTGAATGTCTTGCAAATTAGTATGCGACAAATGCATGTAACAAACAAATTTTTAAAACAGAATTTTGTATTCGACAAATCCAAAATAGTAATTATATAAAACATATTTTTATAAATAATTGTATTTAAAAATATGTAAATATATATACCTGTAACATCTTTAATGATAACAAGAGCTAAAACAAAATTTTGTAAAAAGCCTCCTCAGTCAATATTTACATCTGTAGAGTTAATATGAAATTGAATAAATAACCACAATCAATATTTGCATCTGTAGAGTTAATAATTGAATAAATAACCACAGTCAAACAATAAAAGTAAGGTCAAGGAGATACCTATTTAAAGTGAAACAATCCATTATCAATAGTTGATTCAAAGTCGATGTTCTCTTTTATAGAGTGTGACGACACACCAATTCTAGTCTCATCATTGGGAACAATTGTACTTGTAGCTGTATTATTTACACCTCTTCTTTCGGAAAGGGAATTCCAATGCACAATTTCTCTGTCAAAAGGAAATGTTTCCACGGAGTAGCGAGAAACATAACACCTCATGCAACTTTCCATATTTTTATCCAACTTGTTTCTCAGTTTTGATTTTATAAATGATAAAGCACTAGAAAACCCTTTCGTCCTCCATAGACCCCAAAATCATTGTTTGGCATAACTCATATAATCTGAAATATTCACTGATGTCTTCTTGTAAGACAATACTTTGATAGATTCCTCGCTAGAGCCTTGTAATAACACCACTCTTAGAAGGTTCGTCTAAATTTTTATATTGGTTCCTCGTTGTTGAAAAATTTGTTGATTGAGACTTTAATAAATGAACATTCAATATACCTTTGATTTCCATACCCTTGACCTCTGAAGTCTTTGTGAAATGTTCCATTATTATACCCATGGATTTATGGAAATGCTTTCTTACAAATTTTGCATGAGCACCTTCAAGTATTCCAAAAATTAGGATTCATCACACCCATTGCTTCAAGAATTTTATCTTTGGAGAAACGTTCTCTAATTTTAGATGATAAGGATTCTGAAAAAAATTTAAGATTTATTCTTGTTTCAACTATAATAAACTCAAAGAGATTACATGTCACATGAACATCTTCTTGTTCCGATCCTGTAATATCTTGATGTTTTTACAAAATGTGCAGTGGTATGTCCCTCCCATTAACATTGATGCAGAGGTGATCATGGATATTAAATCTCAAATAGTTACTAGGGTTTTTAAGATCTAATAAAGCTTTCCAATTCTCAAAAATAGGTGTATCAAAACTATCTTGGGAACAATACAAGACATCAAGACTTTGACATACCATTTTTCTCATCCGTATAAAATCCACAATATAGATTAATCTCCCTTATGCATGCTTCATGAGTGTATTGATCTCCTGCAACATTGGAAGAATACCAACCAATGTAAGAAATGTCTCAAAATCAGTTAAACGAAAACAAGTCCCTCACCTTATCAACTTCATGACGATATTTGTGCATGAAACCAACCAACGAAGGATACTCCTCACGAACTCTGCATGCATGTTCATACAAAGAAATCCATCTCGTCTCAACATCCTTCAAAATTTTTTTGCCATCTGTAATTCCAATTGCAAATTTATGAACTCAAGAAATCACTTTGGGTTGCTTTCCATATAGGCATGAAGTTCTCTTATAAGGTCTTCTACTTTAGCAACATTTTCGTAGTTGTTTACCATTTTATATGTTAAATTCATTCTGTGAGCCATACAGTGAATTGCTAGCATATAAGGGGCCACTTGTTGTTTGTAATCTAACACACAACCCTGTACAATGACCCTGCATGATTGATGCACCATCTGCTCCGACGCATACCAACTTTGTAGCAATTTCATAATCAGTCATTCCAACAATATCTTTCAAATGAGAAACAACTATTTTATGTAGGTTTTCAACATTACAGTTTTCAACCATTTTCATAACACCCAAATAGATGAGGTGTCCTTATATGATTTTCTAATGTATAGACTGTGGATACATACCCATGCAGTGTTGTCGACTATTGTCACTTCATCAATTGAAAGAGAGATAAACTTAGCTTTTTTACATTCTCTTTCAAATCTTCCTTCTCTATCATCGAAAGGAATTTTTCCATTTCCCATGCACTACTGTCAGACCAATGAGCCTGAGGTACGTTGGGAATTCCATTATATTGATACAAAACTTTGAAATCAAGGAAATCTAAAATCGGTCTTCCTTTCTTTAGTATGTGAAATAAAGTAGAGAACTGTATGAGTTTTGCATGCAGATTTGTTTGATTCATCTTACCAATTTGTGATGTGATCGTTCCTCCCTTTTCTATGAGATGTCTGTGTTTTTTCTATTCTGCTTCATACTCGATGCATATTTAACATGCATGCATTCTTTTTTAGTTTTCCACCTGTGTTTTGATTTTCTAGCCATCCTCCCCATTATACAGTCAAATATTGTTTTCCACAGTGTTTTTCTATAGTGTCCAACTTCAGTTGCATTTTTTGTTGCTTTCCCAATTTCCACGTACATATTGTACATGTACATTCAGATGGGATCTCTTCTGAATTAGATGACTATATAGGTTCGATAAATGAAATTTGGCAGCCCAATCAAACTTGTAAGTCCTCCCAATTGTCCACATATTCTTGTTCATTTTCAATGTTTTACTTTTTTGAGTAGAATTCTGAGCAATATCACAATCACCTAGTTTCCTCTTTCGTGAACTAGAATTTGAATTTGATTTTTGTGTTCCATTTTGTTGAGTATTTATATGTGTGATATCTTGATGCACTCCTAGTTACACCCCAACAGGAAGAATATCTTCTGGATCTAGCATCTCAACAGGTATATCTTCAAGATCTAACATGGTATCATCATAGGTGTCATTTGGTTGATACTGTGCAAAATGCATGTCCACCTTGATATTACCTTCCACATAGCAGTACTTTGATTCTTTCCATGTGGCAGCTATATGGGTGCTAGTGGTTGCAGTATTTATAATAGAGAGTTTCCAAAATACTTGAACAGGACTTTTGAGATTTCTTAGTTACTTTTTGGGTTTTCCCATTCTGAGCACTAGCACCTTCCATTATTCTAAGTCATGCATCGAGAAAATTAAGTCGTGCATCGTAGTATATTGATTCATGTGTCAACAAACATAATGTGAGTCATGCGTCGATAAACCTATGTCACACGTCGGTAAAAAAAAACTAATTCATGCGTAAACAAACTTAGTCTTGTCACACGTCAATAAATGCAATGATTCATGCGCATCAATGAATATCCTTATCATGCATCAACAATAAACCCTTTGTCATCTATCGTCGCTAAAATATTGTAATCATGTGTTAAAAACACAACAAGTGATTTGTGTGTCGATAAATTAATGTCGCATAAGTAAAAAAACTAAGTCACACGTCAAAAAACTTAGTCCTATTATGCATCATCGATGCAATGAGTCACGTGTCAATGAATATCCTTATCACGCGTCAACAACAAAAACTAAGTAATCAAATGATAAATCTGTACTATGCTCTAGTGCTTAGAGTATGCAAGTTCACAACTTCATGGTATTGGTAAGGTACTAGTGGTGGTAGTATACTACCCGAATCACCTAGGTTTTTATAGGAGATGTTTTCAAATGTAGGTGAAGCCGACCCCAAAAAAATTATTGTAAATTTTAGGCGAACAAGACACTGACCTGCTCTGAAAAAATCACCTTTTTAAATTTTCCTAAAATGAAAATTTTGCCATATTATGAATATTCGCCACTAAAATTATCCTGGTCTTGGTCATGTGCGATGAGTTGACATGTGTGACAAAAGGCCCTAATATGTTGTTACGGGTCCTCCTTACTATATAACTTAATGAATTTTGGCGCTCCTAATGTGGGGGATAGGCTTTGAAAGGTATTGATGGGTAAATGGACTCATTACATATTTGTTCATAAAAGGGTGCTTTTAACCCATGGTAGTGGATTCAAGGCTTCTAATCCTATTCACGAGTGTTCGTAAGGGGTATTTTTGAGCTTTTTGTTGAATATTGGAGGACGACGAGCTAAGTTGATTATAGATATGTGGGTTTGATTTCTAGTGTAATGGATATGGCAACAAGACATTATGATGAAAAAGGGTACTTGTGGGAATGTTGTGGGGATGTTAAGAGACCAAGGGTTGTGAGGGTTGAATGTATTGATAAGGGATAAGAATGGAAGTGTTTATAAGGGGTTGAGATGTCTAAGGTGTGTACCGAGGAGGGATGGTGTTATATTATGAGATAGGAGTAATAAACGCATGTTGTGAAAAGGGGTGAGTGCTAGCGATGGAACTCATATTGATGAGGGGTATAGATGTGGGGATAGACATGACTATATTCTGGATTGAGGATGTAGGTTGTTGTGAAGAGATGGGTTGAGATGCAATAGGAGGGGTCATAGTAAGGGGAATAACAATTGATCTTACAAGAGGAGTAGAAGCATTGAGGTCATGGGACCGGATATGGAAGGATATGTAGTAGTGTTAGTTTATAAGGTCTTCAAGCTTGAAGAGGGAGCTGATGACGGAGATGGTTTTTAGTTGGATGTGTCTTGTGATGAGATGTCACTAAGGTCAAAACTAATGACATGGGTTGATGAAGCAGGACTCTTGCTCCCAATCCACCAAAGAAGTGGAGTAAGGATGAATTTTTGACGATCGACTCATGATTGGGGTTGATGAGTTAGGAATGATCAAAAGTGATAGTAGTAATGAGAGGTCATTATACGAGTTATGGTTGTTAGAGGAAGACACCTTAGGAAGAAAGGTAAGTGTTAACGCCCACTCGGGTTAGAATATATTATTTCGTGAAGATTGATCACCATTATTGAAGAACCATGGGCTATGTGGATCTGCTATCTTTGATGTGGCTAACTCGGGTATTATGACAATGTGGGGGTTTTTGATCACTCATTGGAGGTGTTTAAAATCGATCAATTACGCTTGGGATGTCTTCAAGGCAAGACTCAAGATTATCTAGGGATTGTTGAAGATAGTTTGTCATATTATCGCAATTTGTAGACATGATTGTTCACCGGTTAAAGCCATGAACCTATCAAACAATCAATGAACAAAATGGTTATTTTAAAACAACCTGCAAATAAGTCACTATATGATTGAAAATAAACATGTGACTTTCATGTGCACTCAATCTCCCGATTTCATGTCGGGATAGCCAATGTGGAATGGATAGATGGCTATGTGTAAATTATATAAGATGAATGAGTGAAATACAAATTAGGAAGATCAAGGAAATATGATATCTTGTATGGGCACCAATGGAATCTACTTGTCTAAGGTAGTAAAAGCTTTTCTTACCTACGTAGGTGAGATGGAACAGTCTAAGATGATGGTAGTGCATAAATGGGGTCAATATCCTGCTCACTAAGATGCTTGCAATGGGTTGTGGAAGGCATGGGAACTGTCTTTGTGTTTACCTTGTAGAAGTTTCCAAACAAGGTCATGGAAGTGTGGGAGGAAACGATTGAATGGGAAAAATGAGTGGATTGTGGGAGATAGTTTTGTCCAGTGCTAGTTCCACCAAAATCGTAAACATTGTCGACTTCAACGTTTAGTGTTGTCAATCGTGAGATGATTCCGTGTGGAAGTGGTGTGGATCAAAAAACCAAGATTCTAAGGCCCATGTCAATGTCTATGTGTAAGTAAGATGCATTTGGTTGTGGGACTCGGGATCATATACTTCGTCTCTTGGTTGCTTGAGGACCCTAAATGGTCATGTGGGATATGTTCAAACTATCAAACTAGAGAAACAATAAACTCACAAAGTATTCGTCAAAGGCAAGGTTGATGTTTAAACCTAGGCCAACTAAGAACACATGGGGAATTGTATTACTTTCCATCTAATTAATCTATGTTCCTAATTAACAAATAGAAACAAGTAGATTTAAATCAAAATGATTCAATTACTTTCCTCAAATTAATTAAACCTACGTGTTGCCAATCAACTAATTAATAAAGGAAACGACTAATTTAATAAATAAAACAAATCTATTCTAATGTTTTTGTTCTTTTCAATTGAATAATAGAAATGCAAAGAAATAAAACAAACTAATTAAACTAATCTAATATTTTTAGATTTTTATGTTTCTAGAAACAGATAAAAGAAATCTATAGAAGAAATACGAAGAAGTTGAAATTGCCTCTATAATACTATTAACAGAACTAAACAAACAAATAACCTGGTGTGGCTATTTGTCTATGCAGAGTGAATCTAGCCTATTCTAATAAAACAAAATCTTTTCCAATTTGTATTTGTGGATCTAAAACTTCCTCTGTTCTACCTCAAAGACACGAGAAGAAATAAAAGCTTCTCAGAAGCACTTCTTCCTTGAAATTTCCTTGTAGCAATCAAGCGTCTACTTTGAAATCTCACATATTGAAATGAAATTATAATTGATTCTAAACTAGTGTAGGAGCTTTCTTCTAGAAAAACTTCCCTTGCAAACCCACAGGATAGGCAGGGAAGCAACTTTCACCAAAAGCTTTATGCAAACAAATGGAAACTACAACAATGAATTTTCTATTGACTTGAATACTCTAATCAAATTATGAATTGAAATCTAAAGAAATTAAAGAAATCTTCAAGAAAACCAAGTACATCCCCAACCTGGAATTTGTAGAACTATGAAAAACCTAGTGATGGTTTACTTTGTTGTCCCCTCACTTCTTTTCCAATTTGGTGCTCAAATGAATCCAAGGAACTGTGTTGGGTAGTGCAAAAGAAGTAATGAAGAAGTGTTAGAGCAAGAATGGCTTGCAGGAAATTTGGTTGCAACACAGGAAAGAGAATAACAATGCAAGAGAACTAGGCTTGATTGTGTATTTCTTGGCAAGATTACGACAACATAACAATGCAATTCACAACAAAATATCCAACCAATGCTTCGGGTAGAAGCTTGGCTCTTATAGAAAAATGGCATGGAAATGGTCTAAGCCATTTGGCAGCCAAGAAATGCCACCTCTCTCAAATAAGGGAAGTTGGTAAGTATCAAATGGTCCTGAGAGTAGCCAATTTGACCAAGAAACGTGAGCTAAAAATAAGTTTGAAGAAGTTGACACGTATTCAAAATGCGTAGGAGAAGGTTGGGGAAAAACCACACGTAACCACCGAGGCCGTGTGTAGAGGGGTGGTTGTGCATCCGTCAAGGTGGTTACACATCCGTCACCGAGGCCGGACCAGCAAAGCATACATAACCATTGTGGCAATTCCATGACTTAAATTTAAAGGCTAAGGAAAAAGCTTACAGAATGTTAAAAGAAAGCAGAAAAGCATGGAAATGAACAAGGAAAGCATTATAGGCTACAAATATATATCAAATGGGAAATTGAACTTAAACACAATTAGAAAATATATTAATCATCATTAGGGATTTAAAATCATTCTCGACAATGTAGCATGTGTAAAATTAGACGTGTACAAACACACAACAAATTTTGATTATTTTGATTAATTTAAGAAAAGTGTGAAATGAGAAAAATGGTTGAAGGGTACTAAGAAAAGGTTGTCTAAGGTTAGTTTTAGGTAAGTTTAAGGTTGGACTCCTCTATATAACCAATTGTACGTGAATCATGGATCTGTGTTGGTGTCGGTATGAGGCTTGATATTGGGGCCTACCCCTCACTTCACAAATCCCCATGGTGATAAGGGTGTCGGTGCTTAAAGCCGATATACCACCCACCAAATTGTTTATACTCACCAAAACACCGAGGCTTATCCTCTTAGTGACAAAATCCAAGTAGGTCCACATGGGAAGGATTTTTAAATGTGAATTTGATGTGATATGTGGTTTGGTTGTGTGTGAAGGGATTTTTTTGAATGTAATTCTTTTAACTCCTAATTAAGCTAGATGAGCAAACATATATAAAGTTTTGTTTTAAGATCCTTAAGGAAATGCTTACATCGATGATAAAACCATACAAGATGTAATATAGAAAGGAAAATTGAAGGAAAAAGGGTGTACCCGTGATCGCTATTCCTTTTTTAAATTTTAAATTTTAATTTTCACACACATTTTGAAACAAAAATAAGGAGTTCCAAGCTTAAAATTTAGGTGGTATCAAAAGAAAGGAGGTAAAAAATATGAAATATAAATCAAGAAGGGACTAATGGTCCCACTGTGCATGCCAGATGTTTATGGTGATTTTTAGTTAGTTACTATAATACCGAAATACCAAAAATCCTAATAAAGCAAGGTTTACCGATACTTGTGTCAAACAAACACAATGTCGGGATGAGTGAGTAAATGAATAATGTAAAAGACTCCTTTTTGCTAAGTGAGAAGACCTACATACAAAGACATATAGACAAGACAAATATTAGATAAGGATGTAACAAGTTGCTTAACAAAGGTTGATCCTGGAATCCAAAGGGCTTTATTGAAGGGTGTCAACTCATATTATATAATCAAGTGATTTGATAATAATAATAAGATAATGACAACGTAATTTATAACTCAAGAGGGATGGAGAGATCCTACTTTACATTGTAGGTGGACCAAGATAGGGTGGTAGCAAACTCAAAGTCATCAAAATAGTGGTACCAAAACTATTTTGCAACTTCTCATTCTTCTTGTATGATATCAAGTTACTCCTCAATGTCTTCTATTTTTGTGTGAGGAAATGACGCATCATGCTGAGTTCATGGACAATGTCAAACTACTCCCACACGAAAGGATGTTAGACAATCGAGAGATCGTATATGCTTGTCATGGGGTGTGATGGGCCTAGAACAATCATTTACAAAGAGTACATCTTACAAGGTAACATATTAAACCAAAACATATTGATGAAAATATGATCATTGTTAGAAATGACTAAAAAGATAAAGATCGACGACGATCGAGAGACAAGAAGGATTATTCTAATAAAAGATGATAAAACATATTGTAATTGATGTAAGATGAAGTTTGATAAATTAAGAAAACAAAGATTTTGACCATTATAGATGGATAATGAGAAGAAAATGTGATCATATCATCGATCAACAATGATCTCCATTAAAATTGCAAGTATTTTAAAACTTGACCAAATGATTAAACAAAGGACTAAATATAAAGTGGCTATGGAGGATGGTGTAGATGAATGATTATAGAATATAATTAATGTCAAATACGATTGAAAGGGATAAATAACAACGTCTTAACCTTGTTGAATCCTACGGATGGTGACATAGCTCCAAAAGGTTTACTAACGATTTGACGAGAATTCTCCAAGGACTCACAACATAGTTTTGATATTTCCTTAGCGCATCGATGTTGTACAAAGGTGTAACAACTCGTTCCCAAATGCAATATCTCGACTAACTAGGAAATAGAGGAAGAAGGTGACTAAATATAATCGATAAGCATCCACAACGATCACCGACGATCACAAATCGCCATCGATTTTGATTTAAAAATGGTTAAAACAACTTGTTATTTGAGGTTTGTTGTTTGTTTATGAACGATGAAAGGTTATGAATGGGTAAGAAGAGGTTAGGGGTTAGGATAGGTAGGATAAATTAATCTAGGTTGGTTTTAGGTGGTTAGGAGGGTAGTGTAGACACTAAAATTAGGTCACACTCCCCTTTGGTCCTTGACAAATAAGCACCTTTCATCACATTCACCTAGCCATGGCCCCCTTCACCCCACTAATATTAATTTAATTAATTTAATTCATTATCCTCAATATATTTATTATTTAAATATCTTAATTTAAATAATATCCACACATACACTTCACTTGGACACCTCATCAAGCTAACTCGCCCTAAGACCTATTCTTAGTAAGTTGCCATAACTAACTGAGACTTACCTAAACCCTAAAAAGTAATGCCTACATTCCCTCTAACCACATTCCCGCATGCTTACAAGAGGCTCCCGCCTCTAATCCATGGGTTAATGGCACGAGATCTCGAGGAAATCAAGAGGATCTCCCTAGTTTAGTAAACCTAGGAAATCCCGCCTTGACCGACACCGATTACCCCTAACCGCTGCTTGGTTAAGCTAGGACCGTCGTTGGTTACCCTTTTAATCCCAAAAAAACCTTATTCTCAAGGTTGGTAGAAGGTTGGAAAAATATTGGACAAGTTAGCAAACATTAGCACATCCCAAAGAGATATTTCATCTTCTGAGAGTGAATTCCAGCAAGAACACGCATGCAAGGAAGGAGATCAAGCATCTTTTCCTACACAGCCATCCCAACAATGATCTGATCTAACCAAGTAAAGAAGAATGTACATGCAGCCCATGTAGAATATTTCCTTCAATTGGTGATCACCTATAGCCTTCAAACCTCTCATCAAGCACCTCCATCCCTCACTCACAGGCATCTAGGACCAAGATCCAAGTAAGTATAACGTTATACTTCTCTGGTTTATCCCATTTCATCATTATATTATCATCTTTTGTTTACATCGCCATCCATTAACCTCCTTCAACACTCACCCCTCCATATACCCATTAAAACCTCATCAAATCCTACCCAAATCACCCAATACCTCATCCTGACCAACCAAAGTCCTTTGTGCAATCACAAAGGAGACCTAAATCTCGTTATGTGGCATTCCCAATTTTCCATAAGAACTTAACCGGTTACACCTAACTATCATTGGTCACCCTTAATCGACATCGATCTCTGTATTTTCCCATACAACCCAAAATAGTGACCTACCCACCTAATTCCCTCTCACCCTCATTCACATGTGATCTACCTGAGACCTCTATCGGACTCCGCAAAGACCCGTAACCGCTTATTTGACCTTCTGGATCCTATTCTAATCTAGCTTTGTTAGATTATATCTATTTTCTTATTGTGTTTTAAGTGAGATACCTAAATCATTTCAAATTACAATAGGTTTTACCTTATTTACCACATTAAATTGTTTAAAATAGTGGACTGATAGCCATCTAGGAAGTATCACACTTCCCGGATCTAGCATACACTAGGCAGTTCACTACATATATTGTTTAACTTTTTCTGGTGGTCTTGCTTTGCATTACAAGTAGTTCCTCCTAGCCAAAAGGAAGCTCTCACAATCAGCTATGGATTCAGAAGTCATATGCGCGCAACAACCCATTAACCAGCATTTGAACAGGTATTCCTCCTACACTCGTTACCCTATTTATTTCATCAATACTTCAAAGAAATGATCTAGAATCAGGTGAAACATTTTGGCATGCCTCAGTGGGACCCATTCGGGGTTCCTTGCATTTTATTCATTCCTAGGAAAAGTTGTGTGTTTGTTTCCCTTCTGAAAAGCATACACATTAATTTTCTTCCTTGGTAACCCACCTTTTTCTTTCTATTTGCTCTAAAGGAAACTTTTCTTTTGGTGTAATTAAAAAGAACCATTTCTTCATGTTTTCTGCATTGTAGTGAAAAAGCATCCCTCTTCCTTTTCATATTTTTGTGTCATCCAACTTCACACTTCAATTTGGGCTTAAAATAAGTGCATTGCATTCTGATTTATCACATTAGCTCACATTAATTGAGGGCAACCTATATGTTGGAAGTCATGACCAGTTGATGGTTAACAAATGAATCATAGAAAGCACATCTCTCTCTCTTTCTGAGTCTTGCCAAATTGCACAAATTCAAAACAAACACATATTCTTAAACAACATCTTTCCCGGGAACACCACAATGATCGCACCGATCCGAGGATTGGCAGTACTCCTCTAGCTCACTTTCTCTGTCGAGTCATACTTGGATCAAGCCCGCCCCACCATAACATACCAAACCTCACCTTTTAGATCTCCTTCATAGAAGCCATCCTCACCAAAAACTCTATTTCACAATTCATGTGTCGGTCCTTAAAATAACATAAGCTAAAAAAACTTAATAGAAAAGGCACTCCTAGGATCGCATTTTTCTTAGTGTTTCTGCTTGGCTTGCATTTTGAGGTGAGAGATCACGTTCTTCATTTTTCTTGTTCATCCTTGCATGCTCCTCATCATAGCTGGTGTATTCCAGCTTCACCTGAGTGTGCCTGGGCCATATCATCATCATTCTCAAAATTTTGGGTCTAATTCTACATTAGATTTTAATTCACAACCACTTTTCTTTCATCACTATTTCAATTTCATAAGAAGCTGCCGTCGATTACCCTCACGACCATCGCGGTTATACTAACCGACATCGGTTCCAAGTCCTTTTGTTAACCTACCCAAAAGGACATTTTATTCATTTTCTTCCACTTTTCACAGTCCCTGTCACTACCATCATTCTCATTGACATTATAAAACACCATCAGATTTGGCATACCTATCATATTTGACCTTCTCGTCTAGTTTTTCACTCACTGACCATTTTCTACGAATGGCAACACGGTTACCCACGACTGATGTCGGTTTGCCTTAACCGACATCGGTTAGCCTATTTCACTTTCCAACCACCATTTGGTACCTAATCCACTTTTTACCACCAGATTCATTTGTTCCTATTGTTTTCTATGTCATTTACAGAGAAGCAACCCTACCTAATCAGTACTAGTTCACATGGTGCTGACCCGAAGACAAGAAAGTGCACTTGTGTTTCACGCCAGTTGTCAACCACTCCCACCTAGTCCCTCACCACCTTCCATTTTATCACCAGCCATGGATCCCATCCAACCTATCACTATCACTACCGGAGATGAGGAGTTTGCACGACTCCTTGACCAAAACCCTATCGCCTTGCAGTTTTACCTTTCCCACTCATCCACTCGAGATGCCTCAGGTCAATTGATATACGGCATGCCCGTATCTATCCCCTTGACTCTCGCTCCCACTCCTACATCGGCCCCATCTAGCTCTGTGTTGCCCACATCTACCTTACCCCCAGTCGTTTCGTAGCTAGGTCCTATACCCGCTATGACTGCCGCGTCTTCCACCTCCGTGGCACCCGCCACATCCACCATACCCTCGACAACTATCCAAAACACAACCTCATCCACCCCTAATGTCTCGCACATACCCATAGCTACACTACCACCTCCCGTGTCGGTGACCCCTACCCCTTTTCAGAACGTGGTACTTTCCATTCCACAATCATTAGCCCCCATTGCCACTAGGGTTACCACGACCCTTCCACCTCCATATACATACTATCAGTAGCCTCCTCTTTCCTCCATTATTCACTCAGGGTACGTACCCCCTGTTTCACTTTTTCCCAATCAACCTACATGGCAGCACCATACACTGGAGTGCCACCCCCATTATATGCCCAAAACCAACCCTCTCATGCTACAGGAGGCACCCAATCATCACAACCTACCAACGACCTAATCAAATTAATGTTGGATAAGATGCAGACATTAGAGGCATTGGTTTCTAGCTCCTGCAACACTCTCACCTACAACAAGATTTGCAACAAGCCCATCCACCCATCCATTCCTATCTGCCCATACCCCGTGCATTGGGAAATGCCTAAATTCAATCGTTTCAATAGTAAAGAAGACCCGCAGCAACATTTGCAGTCATTCAAACACGGTGTTATCTAATCGCTCACGATGATGTCTTGCTCTTAAGAACCTTTCCCATGTCTCTTACTGGACCTATATTAGATTGGTATAGTGGGTTACCTAGACACTCCATATTCTCATTCAATCAGGTAGCCCAAGCCTTCTTAGATCACTTCTCTATCAATATCATCAAGAAGGTTACCATGACCGACCTATACTCCACGCATCAATATGAGGACGAATCTATCATAGATTTTGTCACTCACTGGCATAGCTTGATCAACCAACTCACCTTCCAACTACCACAAACAGAACTCATCGAGCTCTTCACATGGGCTTGTGTTAGACATATCTCACCGACCTTGCAGGTCCAAACCTTCCAAACATTCGATGAAGAATTCACTATGGCACGAAAGTTAGAGATTCCGGCCATCGAAGAGAAGAAAATCCAATTACGCAATAAGAATTTGGCATTCAAATGGAATGATACTCCTTCCAAACCAAAAACAATTATTCAAAGGCTAAGGGCATCGCTAACGCAGCGGTACTCAAGGTCGGCCCACTCATCCACAAATCAGGCTACCCTCATCTATCTCTCACTCGTCCAAAATTTTCAATTTAGACGAGAACAATGGAAATACACCCCAATTGGGGAACCTTACTCTTCTGTCTTAGAAAATCTTATCAAAGTTGGAGCCATCACTCTTCCACCCATAAAACCACACACTGGTTTTAAGCCTGCTTTCGCCCCATGCCCGCATGGTATAAAGAACATGATTTCTATAATTATCATTGAGTAAAGGGTCATAGTGATGGAAAATGCATCACTTTCAAAAATATTGTCCAAGAAATGCTCAAGAAAGGTGAGTTAACCATGGATAATCCTAATGCACTTGCCAACCAAAACCTACACATCTTCAAGAAACCATTTCCCAACCATGCCCCTTCATCTGATCAAACTGGTGAGACCTCAACTCATGATACCCATACCCGCGAGGTTCACGCTATCTTTAATGATGTACTTTTCACCTCCTAATTACCTCACATTCCTTCCATAGAGGAAATCCTAGCCCAAAATCCTCCTTCCACATCAGAACCAACCTCCCTTGTTCCTTCACCCACAGAGGAACATCTTTCATCTCCTTCATCACCTACGGAGGAGTCTTCCACTAACATCGAGACCATCTCACCCTTGGATTCTCCACTTAGAGAACTTTTACCCATAGTACCTCCTCCACCCATAGAGGAGCACCCATTACCTCCTCCACCCACAAAGGAGCACCCATTACCTCCTCCACCCACAGAGGAGCACCTATCCATTCCTCCACTTGCAGAGGAGCTTCCATCACCTTCTACACCTACCATAGACCCAGTTGAGATACCCTTGCCTCTTGGTGAGCATTCTCCATCCGCTACCCAAAAGCCTACAAACCTACTTTCGGCTCTCTTACCCACGAAAGCTGAAGCTAGCCAATTTCCCTGTCTCTAAGACACATTTTACGGGAATTGCCATTAGGTCCTCATTAATTCCACCTATAGATGTATCATTCTCGCATTTGGCCAATCACTTAGATTATGTGGATAGAGCCTTACTATGGGACGCCTTTTACTTCCTGTCTCAACGACAGATGCAGAGGTCACTTGTTGATACCTCCACTATCTACCCAAAAATATTTCAACCAATCGAACCAAACACAACCACCTCTATCACAACTCCTTCCACAACACTTGTCATAACTCAAACCACATTCTTACCCATAGCCCAATCTATATCTAAACCCAAACCCACACCTATGACTTCATCCTCGACTAAACCTATTACCACTTTAGGGGTCACCCCACTACCAACCACCTTACTCATCCACCTATCAAACTAGATTTAGCTACATCCTCTAAAGACAACACCACACATACTCCGATACCCAAACAAGCAGCACCAAACCCATATAACTCATACCATGACTATGCCAATCACACTCCGCACTGTCCCATCCGTCTTAGGATCTCGCTTCCCAACATGGCCAAGAAACCTCCACCCACCAATAAACCAAAAACACAACATCCCATTCCTTCCTCACAAACCTCTAACCTACCTAGACACCCAACATGACTTATGCCCACGCTGCAACATCTTTACCACCCATACCTCTAATACCCTCGCCATATTGCTTCACTACCCACTACACTTCGACGTTGTCTCTCACACCCCAAGACGACCCGTGTCATCTACCTTCACAAAGACCTCTGTTATCCCCTGTGGGTAACTCGCCCTCTTCCCCCATCTGCTTCCTTCTAGACCTCGTACACCCATATCACCTTTACCCAAGAAGGTGCAATCCAAAAACAAAACTCCACTACCCCACAATAAGGTAGTCAAACAACCACACACCCTCCTACTCATCCATCTACTATACCCCTACCTAAACAAGCATGACCGACACCCAAAACCATGCCAAAGACCCAAACCCATAGCTCGACCTACTCCTCCTCTTCCAAAGACCATTCCTCGATAATCAACTACACCTACACCCAAACCCACGTTCACTTCCCATTGTGATCCACTAGCAAGGTCCTATGCCAAAATTTTAACCAACCTCCTTGAGACTTCTGTCATCACATTACCACCACTCAGACCTTATGACCCCCTCAAACCCAAGCCAAAAGGGTTTGACGATACTAAAATTTGCGCATACCATCATGTGCTAGGGCATGATGTGGAAAATTACAAGGCCTTAAAACCGTCCTGATCCAGTTGTGTCCCCCAGAAGCCAACTTTGACGATGATGACCTTCTCAACGAGGATCCTGCTTCACTAACACCCATTCCCACACTGCCCACTCAACAACCACAACTTCCACCCTCACAGCTCCTAGAGCCACCCCCAAGATTTGAAATTAACATGGTTTGCATCAGAGAACTTGCCACACCACCACCCAAATGTCATTGTGCCCAACTCACCTCACAAGGTTTTTCTCCTCCAGTAGGTTTTTGCCCGTCGTGTCGTTATACCACTCACCCTACACCTTCTCCATTTTCCAACTCCCCTCATATCAACATGATACATGTCACTACACATGCTCAGAAGGATAAGGGCAAAGAAAAGGTAGTTGACCCACCAACCAATCCTATACCCAACATACCATCTGCACCCATACCTAAAATCACTATCCATGGCCCCACGTACCCCATTTCTAATGGCATCACACATCGCACCATACTCAAACAATTACACCAGCCTCCCCTCAAAATGTCCCTATATGATCTCATCTAAACCTCAAAATCCCATCGTCAATCTCTCATGGAGGTTCTTCAATCTATTGAGGTTTTACCCAATGACCCTACACCCGTAGCCTCCATTATCACACCCCATCATGTAGCCTCTCTCACCAAATTACCACCTTCATCTTCACCCCACCCTATTCACCAAGTGCCTCCCTTAACTTCTCAGAGGAAGAGATCACACCACACCAAAACAATGACCCGTACCCACGCCTATTCATCTCTGTCCACATCGATGACATACGGGTACGCCGTGTGATGATTAATGGGGGCACTAGCATTAACATCATTTCATCCCATGCATTCACTCAAATGCGCATACCTAACAATTGCATGCATAAACATCTAGTCATGTTGCATTCATTCAATGACGCTATCACCTCTACACTAGGCACCATCATCCTCCACATTCACATGGGCCCCCACACTGCTCCGCACTGTTTTACGTTTTGGAAGGGGAATTCCAATATAACTTGTTGCTTGGGAGACCCTAGATTCATGTCATGGGTTGTGTTCCTTCCACTTTGCATCATTGTGTAAAGTTTGAACATGAGGGACACACCTATACCATTCCAACTGACCCATCACCTTTTAAAACATGCAACATGCTTTACCAACCCAATGATGTGCTCATACCTATTAAGCCAACTACCTCCACAACCGCTAATTCTTCACCTACACCTCCACTTACCAAAGATCTGACCATCGCCTCTACCGCACATACCTCCTCCATTCCTACCACTACCATAACCTCCACGGCTGACCCATCAGCTTCCCAATCCATTAACTCCACCTCCGCATTGACCTCTCGACACATCATCCATTCCAGCTACCTACATACCAACCACTAATCCCTTGGAAGGTGTTTTTCAATGCCTCACTCTGGGGGAGTACCGCCTATATAGTGTCAACACATTCCTTACTCCACAAGAGTATGGAAGCCTTCACCAACACCCTCGCTACGATCACCACATTGGAGAATGCCTCCTCTATGGTCCTCCTCATCTTCGTACTAGTCTCACCTATGGGGGACTTGATACTACCACTTACACACCTAAACCACCGCCACAAACTCACCCCTTTTCCATTGACTTCCAATCACTTACCAATCACCGTTTCACCCACACCTTCCTGCACCGATGTGTGTGGAAGGGTTTTGGTTTTGGATTTTACGAGCAAGGCCGCCATACCATTATTCCATGTACCACCCACAAACATAACGACCGTAGTGGTATCGGCTTTCCCGAACCACCTACCAAATAGGCCCGTATTGAACTCATTAAGGACACCAGCTCTTCTCCACCTTCTTCACCCACTCCACCTTCATCACCACCCTCACCGACGGAGTCGATGGATCCTGAATCTATCCCTCCTAACTTTTTTTTTTCATAAACACCATTTCCTTGGGGCCTCTAACTTATCAATGCAAGGGCGAGGCCCCTTCCACTCTTCCCTTCCTATATCCTAAAATGATCGATGACAATACACCTTCAATTAACATCGTTCAATTTTAGGATGATGAATCTACACTCGCCTACCTTGGAGCAGAAGACTCGTATATTCATCGTTCGTTACCTCCTGAGATGCAAACCATGTTGAATGAATCGACTATCGAGATCAACATTCATACTCAGGATGACCCGCACATCCTAAAGATCGGACAATCTTTAGATGTTGCTAAATAAGAAGCCATCACTTCTTTTCTCAGAGATCATAACCACACTTTCACTTGGTCTTACGCAAACATGCCCTGGTATTGACCCCACCATAGTGGTCCACAATATCGTAACCATTCTCGATGCCAAACCCATCAAACAAAAGCTGAGGAAAATGCACCCTCGCATTACCCTTCTCATCAAAGAAGAACTTTAGCACCTTCTTTTTGTTTCCTTTATCTTACCCATTGATTATCCTCGTTGGATTTCTAACATTTTCCCTATCACTAAGGTGACAGGGGGACTCCGCATTTGCATGGACTTCCGTGACCTCAACCTAGCATGCCCAAAAGATGACTTTCCCTTACAGTATTGACCAACTGGTTGACCTTACACGCTGGCCATGAGATGTTGTCACTCATGGATGGCTTCTCGAGTTATAACCAAATTTTGCTTGCCCTAGAGGATCAACACAAGACCTCATTCATCACCCCTTGGGGGACCTTCTACTATCGAGTCATGCCTTTTGGCCTTAAAAATGTTGGTGCCACATATCAGTGGGCTATGACTTACATCTTCCATGACATCATGCATCACATATTGGAAGATTACGTGGATGATCTCTTGGCCAAATATAAACGCCGCTCCGAGCACCTAACCATCCTCAAAACCATCTTTGACCGTCTCATTAAATATTACGTCCGCCTTCAGCCTAAGAAGTGCGTCTTCACGGTTCTCTCAGGAAAGCTCCTGGGATTTATCGTTTCCCTCTGTGGTATAGAAGTTGACCCTGCTAAAGTCAAGGCCATTCTTGAAATGCCTCTGCCTACTAACCTTTGACAACTCCATAGCCTACAAGGCAAGTTACAGTCTATTTGCCATTTCATTTCACAATTATCTAATCGATGTCAACCATTTCATCATCTCTAAAAAGGATGTCTCCTTAAAATGGGATGATGACTACCACAAGGATTTTGAGGCCCTAAAAATACCTTCTCCAACCACTCGTACTCATCCCACCTAAAGACGATCAACCTTTTTACCTATACATCTCAACTACTTGATCAATCCTTGGGAGCCATGCTTACTCATCATGATGAACAACACAGGGAGTAGGCGGTTTATTACATAAGCCGTACTATTTTGGACTATGAAACTCGATACACCCATCCCAAAAAATTTGCTTAGCCTTAGTTTTCATTGCTACCTAACTCCATCATGCCTAATTAACCTACTTTCCATCCATATCAAAATAATAAATCAAAAATACCATGTATCTCATCAACACATCAACAAATAAAAAAATACCATGTATCTCATCAACACATCAACAAATCAAAAAATACCATGTATCTCATCATATAAATAAATCAATGTGTATCTCAAATATACATGGCTATCTCAAAGCATGTTCATCATCTCAAAATCGTTGGCATGCGGCCGATAAATAATAAAAATGTCATCGGCATGCGAGTTGGTCTCATATATATAATAAAATAATGAATCAATACAAAATCTCTTTGCACGCAGTCGGTATGTGATCAAAACTATAAATATCTCTTGCACACAAACCAATATATATCACACAAAAACTATCATACATCAAAACCGTGGCACCATATAAATCATCTCGACGGATGTCCTCCATCTCAAGATTACTGTACCCTCGACCTCATGTGTCCCTCGCTGGCACCTCAACTGGAGCTGGCCTCCATGCACTAGTAGCCTCTACTTGATCAGGGCTTGGAGCTCACTGACCTCATGTGCTCTCCACACTATGAGTGCAAGATATCGTCCTCTCACTGGACACCTATTGTACCCTATACTCGGCATAGGATATAAAGTCTATCCCGGCCTCCATCACTTGTCCTGATAAGACCTCACCTCGGCTAAGGCATCCCTTTACCTAGATATAGGCACGGTTTGTGGTGGTCCCATAGGTCTCAGCCCCTGTACCTGCCCTACATGACCCTACCTCGCGCTTTGCTGTGAACTAGAACATGCTCCCGGTGCTTATGGTGGTGCCCCTACCTCATGTGCTTGTATCTAGGCCTGTAAGACCCCAATCTATGCCTGGGTTGTGGCCAACTGGCCCTGTAAACTTACCACCTAAGCCTATAAGGCTGCCACCTAACCATCCCCTCCTCTCTATCTCCATCTCCTCCACTAGCCATCTGGGCCTGCAGATCGCCACCAGTATGCGTGGGTCTGCTACCTCTTCCTCTCGAGTCCTCCAGCCTACATCTCGTAGAATGCCCAACTGGGTAATGAGTGTAGCTACCTGCCCCTGTAGGGTGTCTCTCTACACTATAATGGTAGCTAGATCCGGCTACCTCGGTCTGGGTGGTATGGCTCATAACTGAGTCACCCACCACTTCCTGTACTGTCTGTGTATCCAAGTGTCATCTATCTATCGGTCCACTGGCTGCTCCTCCTACCTTGTGGGCACTATAGGCTATGGTAGAGGTAAGGGCCTCTCCACATCATCTCTTCGATACTTTGTGGGAAGGGTGGAGGTATGTCTGTAGAGCCCGAACTCGCCGCCGACTCTATTTACTGGGATCATCTCATCCTCCCCAGCACGGTGACCCTGTATCCATCTCTCTAGCTGGAGCTCAACTAACTCCTCATGCATATGCATATATGAGGGGAATCCCACATATGGCCTCCATATAATGTCCACTCCGACAACCCCTCCAGTAATTACTGGAAATGGGCCACATCATGTGTCAGCCTATCAGATCTCCACTCTCCTATCACCGGCACCCATCTCCTATACCCCACCCACACAAATCACGTTGGGAATGCATCTTCTCGGGGCATCCCTATAGGACGCACACAAACTATGTGCTAGTACACCCAAGTAGTGCAAGAAAACGTCAACACATGTTGAACTCAAGCGCTGACCACCCATATACCCACAACTCCTATACACATTGCACCAAAGTATGATGGTGCCCGAGTGCAAAGCAGGTCTCATGCACCATCATGTAATGGAGTACCCCCATCATTGATTGAGGAAAACATCCACCCTATGCATCTGGCAGTGCATAGTAGCACACTACCTCCATCAACAACACCACTAGCCTCGTCTCCTCCGGACGGGCTAGGTACATCTCTCCATAGCTCAAACTGGTACTATGGAATCTCAGATTGGCCATCCCCTCTCCAAAAATAGACACAATCAGCTCCTCTGAGGCCTCGGAGGAGATAGAATAAACCTGGGCACCCAATATGGGTAGTCAAGAATCCGAACACGTCCTCCAAGGTGATAGTCATCTCACCCGTCGGCAGTGGAACGTGTTAGTCGCGAGAGTCCCATCTATCAATGAGCGCGACCATCAAACTAGGCTACCAAACTACATGTCTATAGTGATGAACCCCACTCAATCCCACTACCTCCACATGTTGTAGCTCCACCGGTCGCTACGCCCACACTATCTACAAGAAAGGTGAAACCTTGTCCCGCATATGTAACTACGCTCTCCCCTGCATCCAATACAAGCACGACATTAATTTACATATATCAATCCATCTTCAACCATTATCATTTCCCTATACCTTATTTTCACCCTACCCATCTCAACTACCTAGCCCACACCACTTTTGGACCTTTGTGCCCACTACTCCGACCGGTACCAATTCATCCTAACCGACCCTGGTCACCCTTTAACCGACATCGGTCACCTATTTGGTGACCAATACCGGTTCACCCTTACCGACCCCGGTCACCCCTTAACCGGCATCGGTCACCTGTTTAGCCCTCCCCCTTTTACCCCACCTACAATGACCTAACCTACCCTTGGACCTCCACCCACCTCCCATATCCCCTTTATTACCCTCCCCATTCCTCCTTTTACCCAATATTCCCCCCATTCCCAAATTTAATTTGTGCCCACCCACCAAACCGAAAAATAAACAAAACCCTAACCCAACACTAAAATAACCTCTAATCTAACAAATCAACAATGTAGAGTAGGGTGCTTACCTCGTCATGCTACCGCCATCTCGGTGGCACGTCGCCACCTTTACCAGGTGGCCCGCTCAATCCCTCTCCGGCCTCCGCCATCACCGAATAGCTACCCGCAACCTCTCACCAATCGAATCCCTCGCAATGATCCTGTGGACCCGCTGCTCACCAACCAATCACTCGTCGATCACATCGCCACCACTCAACTCTGCTTCCATCCAGACACTTTTCTCACTTTTTTCTTTTTTTCATTTTCTCACTTCGAACAATAAAAATGAATAACAAAAAAATGGATTTTTTATTTTTATACTAAACCCGACCTAACCAACGTCGGTTACCCTTGGTCGGCATCGATCGCCGCATGCCTTACCTAACCATCATCGCTTTATCTATTACGACGCGGTTCTCCCTAAACCGACATCGGTCACCCTCACCTACACATTGCCTTATGTTTTACCCCTTTACCCTACCCCTACCTCCTTTTTGACCCACCCAACCTTCACCCTGATCATTTCCCCACCCCACCTTTACCCTACCCATTTACCTCACCTTTCCTAACCTCATCATTTACTACCTCCCTTTGTCCTCCTTTGGAAACTCAATATTTTACCCCTACCTTGGCCTTACCCATGCCGTGACCTAGATATTTGGACCTGGACCATCGCTAGTGACCTTTGACCTCATGTGTTCGCTATACCTTGCGGCCTGTTACTGTGTTGTTGACCTAATGATCGGGGATCATTTTTTAAAGTTCCCTAAACATCCCTAAATGGTGTCAGTGTAGAATATCATCTCGAGAGCTTTCCAACGACTATGAGAACGTGACAAACAAACATCGGGAGCTCTAGATATGTCTGGTCAAAGTTCAGACAACGGGAAAGTCAACTTGTCAATATTGGACCAATCGCACTACGACACATGGAAAAAAGGCGTTGGTGAAATTAGAGGGGTTTTAACCACTGGTCATCGATAATCGTGGAATGGAATGGCACGTCGGAACAAGAGGCTCAACTTTTATTACGGAGGGGAGCCCGACCGCCGTGTGGACTATGGTATTATCACCGCACGATGTGTCCACAAGCCACCATGTGGCTTGCCACCACGAATCGAATACGATCGATTTGCCTATCGGGAGACAACAAGTGGAATATATGCTATTAACCAAGTTAATTATTTCCATACCACATTACATGGGTCAAAATTATATTTACTTGGTAAGTCCACTTTCCAAATGCCACGCATTATTCCCAAATTCCACATACCACGCATTATGCCACAAAACTATACATATTAATGTTTATACATTAGTATTAAACCAACCACTTAACCGCCATTTTGCCAAGGACCACATGGAAGGGCGAAGTGAAGCGGTGGAGATGGGGGTGGTTAAGCCTAAGGTGGTCTTTTGACCACTTCACATGCGTGGAAAAGGCTTTGATAAAGCCTTAAACAATATCAACCCACAAAATGTGGGATATACATCCACTTACCATGCGTGGAAAATGGTGGAGGAGACTAATTTGGGGATTTAATCCCATTAAAAATGTAAACCTCCCTATATGGGTATGTAATCCCTTTAATTTTGCTACGGTGAGGCTAAGGTTTAAATATAATCTAAAGATAATTTGTATTGCATTTTTAAGGGCCCTATTTTTTTTATAAATAAGGAACCCATTTTATCGTATGACCCACACCAAGGTCAACAGAGAGAAGCTTATTATTTGTTAAGCTTATTTGTGAGATGTGTCAACAAATATTGTTTATTGGCCTATTATTTTAGGCAATAGTAAATGAAATATTTGTGATTGGGAGTAAATTATAAAGTACCCAATAGGCCCATTGAGCCACACCAATTACTTGCAAATCCTGGATTGTCGACCGGAGTGCTAGTGTCACATTGATAGTGTCAGAAAGGCCGATCGAAGCCGAAGGAGATTGTGCGTCAGGAAAGTGAAGAACAATTCGACTAATCATTGGAAGTTTTTGAAGAACTGGTGTACTGATAGGCAAGTAAAATTCCATTAGGTTTTCTTGTGAAATTACTATTATAACTTACAAGTTTTGACTAGTGGAACGGTTCAACCACGAACCCGAGACGTAGGCAATTGCCAAACTCCATAAGCAATCTTTGTGCAATTTTCATTATTGTCTTGCATTATTTTAAATTGATTACTTAAAAGGAACAAATTGTCGGCAAATAATTAAAGCCTACAAGGGTCCAAGATTAGGTAGTAATAATCTGATTATTTTTGGATCATGTTTGCCTCTCAACTCCTTTTGAGATGATATTCTTGCCGACACCATTTAGGAATGTTTGGGAACTTTCAAAAATGATCCCGTGATCACACCTCCCTCCTGAGAAAGGATTTTTGTCCCAAAAAGCTTCCATACTTTCCCCGAATCAAAACTCTGCTGCTTTACTCGGAAGTGTTGTTGTAGTAGACCCTTGGGTCTTCTCCTCCAACCTTCTCACTTCGACAACTCTGCTCTGATCCTGGGACCTGTGGGTTATGGGCCCATGATGCTTCCGCTGCGCCACTTTGATATCCGAAGAAGACCTCCACGCCTCCGCTTTATGGTGCTAAGTTTCTAAATGAAACCTCAACACTCCTTCTGTGCGGTGCTAAGCTTCTTGATATCTGACAACAAGGATCTTCTTTGACTCTATAACATAGCTCCTGGCTCCGAGTTGATTCCGTAGAATCCAAACTAGTTTGAAGGAACTCCATGTTACATAGAGCTTTGATCTGTCTCCCGTCAGTGTTCTTACAGTCATTGGAAAGCTCTCGAGATGATCTTCTACAGTGACACCATTTAGGGATGTTTAGGGAACTTTTAAAAATGATCCCCTGATCACACCTCCCCACTGAGAAAGGATTTTTGTCCCAAAAAGCTTCCATATTGTCCTGAATATGAAAACTTTGTTGCCACCTCGGAAGTGCTACTGTAGTAGACCCTTGGGTCTTCTCCTCCAACCTTCTCACTTTGATAACTCTGCTCCGATCCTAGACCTATATATTTGGACCTAGACCATCGCTAATGACCTTTGACCTCATGTGTTCGCTATACCTTGCGGCCCTATTACCTGTGTTGTTGACCTAATGACCTTACCTAGCCTATTGTCGTGACCGTTTATCATGACCCTACCTTTGGTGTACTAGAACATACCTAAACGTTTCTACACCTAACCTACGTTGTGTTTCCTAACCATATCCTATACCTTGGATACCAAAATTACTTCAACCTTGTTTAGATAAACCTATCGACCTTAGACAATGTAGAGTTTACCCGCTCTTCAACTTGGTAGTGTGCTGCAGTTTATTCATGTGCATGCATTTGACTATTGCTACCTTTGACCTGCACTCCATTACCTAGCTTACTCGAGTAGATCTTGCTCCCTTTTTCCCTGTTATCCGCCTTTCTTTTCCTCACATTCACCTTTTTATTAGACCACTCACCGATCTCGCCCTTCGGCCTCGTCGCCTCGGTTTTAGGGGATCACCTTCACCCACACATGGGCAACGACATCTTATTTTTTAGCGTCGTCACTTACCAATAAAAGCTATGTAACAAAAAGGGGCAAAATGTAGACACTAAAATTAGGTCACACTCCCTCTGGTCCCTCAAAAATAAGTACCTTTCATCACATTCACCTAGCCATGGCCCCCTTCACCCCACTAATATTAATTTAATGAATTTAATTAAATTAATTCATTATCCTCAATATATTTATTATTTAAATATCTTAATTTAAATAATATCCACACATACACTTCACCGAACACCTTATCAAGCTAACTTACCCTAAGACCTATTCTTAGTAAGTTGCCATAACTAATCGAGACTTACCTAAACCCTAAAAATAAATGCCTACATTCCGCATGCTTACAAGAAGATCCCGAGTCTAATGTGGGTTAATGGCATGAGATCCGAGGAAATCAAGAGGATCTCCCTAATTTAGTAAACCTAGGAAATCCCACCTTGATCGACGCCTGCTACCCCTAACTATCGCCGGTTAAGCCGAACCACCGCGAACCTTATTCTCAAGGTTGGAAGAAGGTTGGAAAAAGATTGGACAAGTTGGTGAACATTAGCACATCCCAGAGAGATATCACATCTTCTGAGAGTGAATTCTAGTGAGAACACAAATGCAAGGAAGAAGATCAAGCATCTTTTCCCCCTGCACCATCCCAAAGAATGATCTCGATCTAACAAAGCAAAGAGGAATGTAATGCAGCCCATGCAAAGCTTTCCTTCGATTGGTGACCACCTACACCTTCAAACCTCTCATCAAGACACCTCCACCTCACTCACAGGCATCCAGACCGTGGATCCAAGTAAGTATAACGTTATACTTCTCTCGTTTATTTCATTTCATCATTATATTATCATCTTTTGTTTACCTAGCCATCCATTAACCTCCTTCAACACTCATCCCTCCATATACCCATTAAAACCTCACCAAATCCTACCCAAATCATCCAATACCTCATCCTGACCAACCAAACTCCTTTGTGCAATCACAAAGGAGACCTAAATCTGCTTACGTGGCATTCATAGTTTTCCACAAGAATTCAGCACCGATTACACCTAACTGTCATCGATCAGCCTTAACCGACATCGGTCTCTGTATTTTCCCATACAACCTAGAACAGTGACCTACCCACCTAATTCCCTCTCACCCTCATTCACCTGTGATCTACCTAAGACCTCTATCAAACCTGCAGAGACCCAGAACCAGTTATTTGACCTTTAGATCCTATTCTAACCTAGCCTGTTAGATTAGATCTATTTTCTTATTGTGTTTTAAGTGAGATACCTAAATCATTTCAAATTATAATAGGTTTTACCTTATTTACCACATTAAATTGTTTAAAACAATGGACTGATAGCCATCTAGGAAGTATCACACTTCCTGGATCTAGCATACGCTAGGCAGTTCACTGCATATATTGTTTAACTTTTTCTGGTGGTCTTGCTTTGCATTACAGGTAGTTCCTCCTAGCCAAAAGGAAGCTCTCACAATCAGCTGTGGATTTAGAAGTCATACGTGCGCAACAACCCATTAACCAACATTTGAATAGGTATTCCTCCTATGCCCGTTACCCTATTTGTTTCGTCAATACTTCAAAGAAATGATCTAGAATTAGGTGAAATAGGTAGATGAGATTCTACATGAGTAAAATAAGATTTACGACAATGAATTTGATTACAAAGATGATGGACTTAGGATAGTGGTAATAATGTGAATAGGGATGATATGATTAATATGTGTCAGGTCACCTAGGGGTGAAAAAGTGGTGTTTACAGGTGACTTGAGATGAAATCGCTAGTTTCATCCAAACCATTAGGCAGTTTGGTCCCTATTTAGCATGGAATGAAGTGTTGTAAATTTTTGGGCATGACAAGTGGGATTAATAGTTCTGTCATGGATTGATGTAAGCATTTATGTGAGTTATTGAGTAATTTTATGAGGAGAGAAAGTTGTGTAATCTTGAGAATGTGCACACAAGTCATGAGTTTGGGACTAAGCCAATATTGACATTATCAAGTGATTAATTGCCAAATTTGATGTTTACAAACATAAAATTAAAAAGAGTAATGTGTGTGATATGAAAATCTAAACAATGTGTAAGTTGTAAATGTTTATCATCGATGTGTTGTGTGTTTTCAAAGTACAAGTGCAAGAAAATGTAGTATTAGATTTGTCTTAAAAAGTTACATAAATATTATGATATATTAGATTTGTCTTATGTCTTTACCATAATCAAGTTATCAAGTAGAACTTCATGTTAAGGTTTGTAGGCTCTGAATTTTTGGAATAAATTTATTGGTTACTATTTTGTATTTTTTTGACAAATTTAAAACGAATATTATTTTCACTTTTTCTTTGAACACTAAAAACATTGCTATGAGCCTATCATAGTGTTAAAAATAATTTTATAAATTCAAATATAATATTATTCCATGCATTCAATTATTCTTATTATGTTTTCATGCTAAATGTATAACATGAAAAATTAATTTGTTTTCCATGACAACTAAGCCCACACTAAAAAATCCTTGAATCGGGTAATGTAAACCTACCCTCCGACAAATTTCTGACTATGTAAACCCCATCATGGATGAGAGGGATGTGATAAATAGATTTTTAAATTGTGTTTCATGTGCAGGTAAGTTGGTGGGAAGTAATTCATGGATTCATTTTGATCCACTTTGAAGGAACTACTCCCAAAGGCCCAAAAAGGCCTATTTTTAGGATTTTTGCACCTAGTAAGCACCCCCAGGAATGTATAGGGAAGAGTTAAATCATATGGGAAGTGTTTTATAGAGCTATGAGATCATTAGATGTAGTTTAGGAAATTTCTACAAGGCAAATCAGGTTTAGGAACAAGTTGTGCAACACCGGGCTACTTATGGCTTGGTGTAAGGAAATGAAGGTAGTAAAAAACCAAGTGGACTTGTTCAAAATAGTTTAGGAGCCTTGGGATGAATTGGAGAGAAAATAGATACTCATCAAAAATATAAGAAGGCCTAATTCACATTGCAAAAGTTTTGGGAGATTCTATTGTCCAGATTTTGAGATATTGGCCCGACAGTGTAGATGAAGATCCCTAATCCCGATGGGTATTCATATAAGCATTCCATGAGTAATATAGAGAGTTGAGGACTGATTCAAATCCCAATGTGACATATATAATTCCTTATTCACTCAAAATGTGTTGTTTTCCCTTTTCATCATCATACTTTTTTAGCGACAGGTCCCTTTCACCACCGCACAAGCTTGAGCAGAATCAAAAGGGGGTAAATTTAAAATTACAGGTAGAATTGGCTCCTACAAGTTGCGGTAATGATCTCACTAGACCTTTTTGAGTCAAAATCATATAATTTTTTTCCTAGGTAACTCTCAAGGAAGCTCTGGGGTAAAAATCACTCTCTAATGTCTATTTATAGTAGTTGTTGGTGAAGGCGAGGTTTCCAAAAGTGTACATGACACATTTTCACACATGTGATGCACTTTTTCACCTTTTCACTTGTTTTAAAGGTGCATAAGGTGAAAAAAACTTGTGCCACAAAGGTTATGAGAGAAAGTTATAAACATTCATCATGTAAAAGGTATTTTGGTGGGTTAGGTAAGTGGTATGCGCTCACATGTCACTTTCCCCCCTCTCCATGTTGATTATGACCCATGGCACACCTAGGAGGATCTTTTGCACCTTTTCACCTGATTCAAAAGTGCATAAGGTGCAAAAATTATGCCACCAAGGGAGGAAAGTGCATTCATCACTTAAGTGACTAACTTCAAGTGTTACGTGAGTGTTCTCCACTCACACCTTCAAACTCCACCCTCTTCATGTTGAGCCTCACCCTTAGCACTCTTTTCCACAAAAGTTTCACCTTTACACCTAGTGTAAAAACTTTCACCACCAAGGAAACTCTCCCTCTCCCATCACTCACAACCTCACACTTGTTCCCTAGGGCATGTTTTCACTCACCTCACTCTTCACCCTTGTCCCCCTCCTCATGATGACTACCCCCTTGGCACATTTTCACCATGTTGTTGCACATTTTCACCTCATGTCCCCTTACCAAATGTGGTAAGGGACATGAGAGCTTCTTGGACCCATTTAGTAACCCCTAACTCACCCTCAACCTCGGGTTAAGAAAGAAGTGTCAAAGGTGGGTCAAGGGGTGGGTTTTCCTAATTTGAGTTAAGGGATGAATATTTAAACATACTTAGCCAATTTTGGAGCTCATTTTTTAATCTCTCCTCCCTATATTTTACTATAATGAGTTCATGCCAAAATTGTACCAAGAAACCCCATGCCCAAATCCACAAAATTGCTCATATCTCACTCATTTTTGATCCATTTTCTCTCAAATTTTGCTTGTGCACTCCAATTGTGAACGCCTTTGAGATGATCCAAACCTCATCTCCATTGACCCTATGAGTTTTTTATAGCACCTCCCTGAATATTTCAATAAAATAAGGTTTTCTTTTCAGATTCAAAGAAATCCAGAGGATAAAAACACCTGAAAATTGGAGCAAGAGATCACATTGAAATTCCTAATCCAATGAGACCATTTTCATCTCAATTGGACAACCAAAAGGCATACTTCTATTTTTAGTAAGTTGGCATTTGAGCCTTACTAAGAATAGTAAGTTTGATAATGAATAAGCAATCATCCTAAACCCTCTGTGTAATCCTCAAGTCTGAGACTCCAAAACTAAAAATTATGAAAATTGGGGAAATTGGCTAAATTTAGAAAGTAAAGGTGAGGTATGACTTACTAAAAATAGTAAGTTCTCATATCACATCCAAATTTCACACACACCTTCATCTCCTCATTCCCTCACTATTCTTGGTGATGATGAAGATCAAATACAATGGACATGAGCCACTTTCAACTCTATCTAAAGAATATCCACTTGTGGTGGACTATGATGTAGCCTACTTGGATCTAGAAGAAATGAAAAATCAGATGACTAATGAAGTAAGAGAGCCAATAGAGGAAAATATAGTTGTTAGTGGGATTTTCAAAGTAGGAGGACACCCACTTTCAGTCTAGAGCACTGAGTTTGTCTTGGCTTGTGCCAAACATTATGACCTTGCCTCCCGAACAATCATTGTGGATGACAACTCATTGTTGATAGTCTTGACTCCAACGAGATTTTAAGTTTCTTGAAAATTCCAACTCAAAGCAACATGTCAATCACCACAAAGGAATTTCTGCAACTAGAAGTGGCTCGGGATAGGCTCCTATTTAGAGGGGATTGTAGTTAGCTCTTGGTTAAAACCTAGGAGGAAACCATCGAGGATACCAAAATCACTATCAAGGAGTGAGTTTCATGAATCCTACTCAAATGCCATTGTCTTACTAAGTAGAGTAATGGGATAGAAACACTCCAAGGACTTCCAAGACTAGATGGCCCAATTCATGTTGACAATCATGGAGGGAACTCAAATGATATATTGGGGCCAGATCATCACTGATAATCTCCACTAATAACTTTGACATGCAGACTCAAATAGCCAAGGACTCACAATGAAGGGGAGGGAAAATGAAAAGTGAGTGGGGAAAATCATTAAAAAGGGGAATGTTCTTTTTCCTGAGGTCCTCTCCTTGTTTTGCTTTGTTTGAAGTAACATCTCTAGGATCAAAGGCACCAAGGGTGAAATTGAGAAAGAAAGGATGATATGGGATAATGTTTTCCCATTTACCTCCAAAATGGGGAGTCTTGACTCCTCATTCTTGATAAGAAAAATGTGTTCATGGCTCCAACCGAGAACTTGTCCCTTATTTGGTTCCACACCATAGCTACAAGGTGTGAAGTACTGAAAGATGTTTTGGCAAAGCTCGAGGTGTGTGAGGAAAATGCTCAGGGAATTCTCGAAGATCTAAGAAAATGTGTATAAGATCTTGGGGCCCCTCCTAATCAGTGAAAACATATCTTTGGAAGAGCTCATGAATCTTTTTCAATAAATGGTTCGAAAGAGGTAGGAGACCCCTTCTTCTTCAAAAAGACACATTGAGTCACTCGTAACAATTTGTGGCTCTATTTCAAACATTTTTTAGGATCACAAAATTTGGTTTACTAAGTGTAAGAGGCTAAGACACATTCTAGAGGCTTGGATCAACACATTGGGGTATGTGAGCATTCCTCAATCAAATAAAATCACATTGACGGTGATTAACTAAAATGTGGATTTTTTGAGTTAATCTAAGAAGTATATCGTTGAAATAAATGTCTAGTTAAATAAGAAAAGTGACCTAAGCAAATAAGAAAGTAGAAATGTAAAACCCCAGTGTAAGGAGAGTTAGAAAGAACTCAGTTGATTCGACGAGCTTGTTGGATTGTTTCGCAAAGATGGTTGAAGAAATAAGAGGAGGAAATAACTACGTTGAGGTCTAGAAAAGTACAAATCTAAGCAATCTGAGTGGATTGAGACGCCTGGGAGAGGATCAGAGCACATGTGGGTGCCTTAATCTGAGTTCTGGGTGCCCTAGTCTGTCAAAAAGCTCTGCAAACCGCCCCGAGGTGTCACTAGATAATCATTTACCTTTGCTTCTGTCACACTAGCTTTACCGGATTGCGTAGTATGTCACTGGAAATCAATGATGAAGTAAAGACCTGTAAAACCCTAAGAAAAATATCAAACCCCTAAAAAGAAAGATGCATATGAAGGGGTCATACTGTCCTTCAGCGGCCATAATGATGGAATTACTAGCTGAGCATTGCACTACATCTCAGAACCAATGTAGTTTTGTGTGTGTGTATGCAATCATGCCCTAGGTGCTCTTGTTCCAATCACACTTTGTGAAAGTAGCAAGCAATAACTATGTGTAGAAATGTAATAAAATGGTGGATGGAATAGAATAAACTTCCCTCCTATGTAGTGTGATGTAGATGAACCAACCTTGTGCCTTGTGATGGAGCTAGATGGATGCAACCTTAGGTGATGATAGTAGTGCTTAGTGCTTGGTCCCTCATTATGGTCTCATAACTTTATATTTATATGGTTCTCTTGTTCTAATTTCGTAATTAACCCCAAAAATGTCAACCACTAAAAATATAGAAAGCTCAAACGGCTAGAAAGTGCCCAAAAAGTGGTGGGAAAGTGTAAGAAGGCTCAGGGTGCCCTAAATGGGACCAAGGCACCTAGGGTTCCCTAGCCAATGATAAAACGATGCCAAATGGTAGAACTAACTGGGTGAGTAGATGTGGGAGGTTGGAAGTGACGACAACAAGCAAAGTAAAATGGCCAAAGGACATGGGTTAATTAGTACTTTCTTCACTCAAAAACCATATGAATAGTAGTATGAGACCAGACTAAATAATGCCTAAAGTGCGTGATTTTGTGTCTACATTTTCCCCACTTTATGTTGGTGAGCGAAATGCTCGGTAACATAAAGTAAATAGATATGTGTACCTAATGTCCATGTAGAGTGATGTAGAAAGTGTGCCGAAGGACTAGACAAAGCGTGGAGTGAAAAAAAGATGGAGCGTGGAAACTAAATATGCAAAAGAGAAAAAGTGATGAGAGTGAACCTAGGGCGGAAACGTATGTGTAGTTGTTGATGTGTGTGATGTACCTACATGTTAGTATGAGGTGTATGCTGCCACATAATGTTGTTTTTGTTGTTATTGACACCTTTTTTATAGTTACTTTTTGATTTCTTAGTTCTCATACGAGTGAACTTGCAAAGGAGAAGACGATCAAGTAGTCAAATACGCATGTATATGTAAAAATTGCATGTATATAGTAAAAATATTGTAAATGGAAGTATGGAAAATGTAAAAGGAACATGTGCACCTGATCTATGATGAGAGAGAAAGTGTAGAGAGGATATCATGCACTCAAGTTTTTTTGGGTGATCTTGTGTCACCTTGGTTGAAGAAGTGTAGGGAGAAATCATTATTCTCCAACTTGTAATCGCTTCCCGAATATGTGTGAAGATATCTCTGTACTTCCTAGTTTTTTTGGTGATCTCGATGCCACTTTGGCTGAAGTAGTGTAGAGAGGAAATATGTTATATCCTCTAACCTGTAATTTTTCCCTAGAATGCTAAGGACAACCATGTCCTATAAAATTCATTGTGTACGGGGTTCATAGATTGGTTTGAACCCACTTGTTGTATAACCCAAAATGTCAAAGACAGAAATTTGAACTAAACTATACTTGGTAGAAAGCACTGAATAATGTGTAAAACCCCAAATGATGCCCCCCTCTTTGGGTGAGCATGTGACATTCTTTGATAGGAGAACCTAGACCCAAAGAGGACCAATCGCATAAACTTTGCCCTGCAGGGGAAGGGAATGCGCTTGGTGAAACAGCTCACACAAACAAGTCGTTATAAAACAAGTGTTATTACACACAAGAATACAATCATAGACTATAGACCAAAGCGGGTTGCAAAACATGGGACATCACTCACGATGTCACAAGACACTTAAGGCCATAATTTCCGCATACAAACAAACAAACTAGTGTCTATACCAAACAAAGGGAAATGCATGCATACAAGAGTAAAAAAGAGACAAAAAATAACAAAAAAAAACAAACAAATAGCCATGGAAGTAAATAATCCTACAAACAAATGTTGCACATGAAGCACTCATTAGCATGTTATAAAGATAACTCATATGTCAAAATCATGTATAAGAAATTAATGTAGAGTGCTAAGTACAAAATGAAACAATAACACTTAGAAGAGACAAATGTGGATGCCCCCAGTGACCGTTGTAGGAGTGGTAGAAGGCGAGCATCCATGTTACATGTAAGAGACTTGTATCTACGATCACAACTAGAGAAAGGTGTGAACATGCATGTGTGTATGGTAAATATAATGACATACAATAATCTATCTAGCATGTGTAATAAGACAACCATATATAAGAAAATGCAAGCAAGAGTAAAAACAACCAAGATATGCAACATGTTGTGGATGGATGGAATGGAATGTAAGATGAATGATAGGAGCTACGTGCCCCCTGAGTGAATGGAAGTGTATGTAGTGAGGTTCATTTAGTATGCCCCCTAAGTAGTTGAGAATGAACCATAAATGAAAGTACGTCATCGAGAAATGGTTAAATGTGTGTGTGATGTGTGTCTAACACACTATGATGAGTATGTATGTGTAGTGATGATATGCGACCTAGAGATGAAGAGAAAGGAGGTAGTGATTTAGCCTAAATCATATACCATTAAAAGATGTAAGTGAAAGTGGTGATATATCCTATCATGAGATGATGTTAGAAGAAGCGACCATAACCTAAGTCGTGTATCACTAATCCTAGGAATGTTGCATGAGAAGATCGAATGATGAATGCGTGATTATGATAAGGTCTATTTGATTTGTAAACCCTTGGAAATTGAGTATGGACAGAGGAACTAAAGTGCTTCATATTGTAGTGAGTGTAATGCATAGAAGAAGATGTAGGATGTGTGATGATTAACGACCATGAGATGAGAAAAATGTGTAAATATGCGGTGTGAAAATGTAATGAAAGATGTGATAGCCTAATAGTGTGAGGTGTGCATTATGTAATATGTATGATGGGTAGTATATTATGCTAGACTCGTAGACAATAGTAGTGTGACATATATGTGTGATGAATAGTGGTATGACATATGAATGATGTGTAAATGTGTAAATTTTGAAATGATGTAGACTAAATATAGAATGTAGAATATAAGATGTAAGATTTGTGATGCAAGATGTGTGAAGAGACGCAATGTGTAGTACCTAGTGTGTAGTGTGTGGGGTTCATGTGTAGTATGCCCTCAATAGTCAAGTGTGAACAAAATCACAAGAGTGTGTCATTAGGTAAGTAGGGTGACAAAAGTCACCTACCAAAACCAAGTTTGTGTGAAGTGGTGGAAACATGGTGGGAAAGAGTAATAGCAGGACCATGTAGTGGTGGAATTTGTAATGTGTCTTGACCAACAATAGAAGGGGTAGTTGCTTTGACAAAATGATTGGCTATTGAAGTGGTGATTGGGAAGGGGATTTGCATGATGGTGGCTTGTTTAGGGATGTTGTGGAATACCTGAGTGGAGGCTAGATTGAACTAAGCTTTAGTGGAGGTTGCTTAGATAGGCTTGGTAATACTATAGATGATTTAGTAGGAGAAGTTGATGGAGAACGAATCTTGATAGGTGATTTCTTAGTTTGACTTGGTAATGTTGCAGATAGCTTGAGTGGAAGAGAAGTGGGACCATCCTTGAGAGGAGGTTGAGTGGATTGAATAGGCGGATCTTGACTGACCAAAGAAGGTACCTCAAAAGTGATAGTATTATGCTCATTAGATGTAAAAGGAAGAGATTTAGGAGCCCATTGAGATGTAGCATTTGTAGATGGGCATGCAATAGAATGTTGCTAGAAAATTATATAAAGCCCTGACACTTAAGATGTTTGATCCTTCGTTGTAAAGTGTATCAGTCATTGTTGTTATGGCCATTAATTTGATGATAATTGTAATATGGATGGCCTTGATATTTTGTCATCCGATAAGAGGATAGTAATGAGTAGGCAATAAAGTGATCAATTGATGACTAAGGAGCATAGTAATAAAGGTCATGTTGTTTAGTGTTTTCCATAAAAGGTAAGAGGCTCTTGTAATGGTATGACCTGAGGCTCACTGACATGAGCACATGTAGTGGACATAAAATGAGAAAGAGTTGTAGAAGGATAACAAAAATGAGCCTGAGAAGCGTCCTTAAGATGTTAGATTTCAGATTTGAGAGATGTAATCATGGATTCCATAGCCTTAAATTTGTCTTGAAATAAAGAATGCAAAGCTTGAATTGGAGAATAACTAAGACTAGGGTCATCAAATAAACAATAAAAATAGCACTTACTTGATGTGGTAGTGTGTTGCTAGGAGATGCATTGTGTTTAGGGATTTTTAAGAACATCATGGAAATTTGGATGCATCTTAAGTAAATCGAAAAAGAAATTTTGGGAGCCATGATAGAGGAAAAATGAGGATAATAAGTGTGAAAGCACTTTCGATTTCACCAAAATGATCAACTAAAATGTGGATTTTAAGAGTTAATCTAAGAAGTTCAACAATGAAATAAATGTCTAAATTAAATCAAGAAAGCTGACCCAAACAACTAAAACCCTAGAGTGTAAGGAGAGTTAGAAAGAACTCGTCTAATTTGACAAGCTTGTTGGGTATGTCACAAAGATGGCTAGAGAAACAAGAGGAGGAAATAACTATGTCGAGGTTTAGAAAAGTGCAAATTTGAGCAATGAGAGTGGATTAGGACACTGGTAGAGAGATCAGGGCACTTGTGGGCGCCCTAGTTTGAGTTTTGGGTGCCTTGGTCTATCGAAAGCTCTGCAAACCTCTCTTGAGGTATCATTGGATATTTATCTACCTTCGCTTCGTGTCACACTAGCTTTACTAGACCGCACACAGTATGTCTCTAGAAATCAATGATGAAGTAAAGACTCAGTAAACCCTAAGAAAAGTATCAAATACCTAAAAAAAGATGCATATGAAGGGGTCAAACTGTCCTTAGTGGCCACAATGGTGGACTTACTAACTGAGTGTTACACTACATCTCAAACCCAATGTAGTTCTATGTGTGTGTGTGTAATCATGCCCTAGGTGCTCTTGTGCCAGTCACACTTTGTGAAAGTAGTGAGAAATAACTATGTGTAGAAATGTAATAAAATGGTGGATGGAATAAAATAAAATTCCTCCTGTGCAGTGTGATGCAGATGAACCAGCCTTGTGCCTTGTGATGGAGCTAGATGGATGTAAATGGAGCCTTTGATGGATGCAACCTTAGGTGATGATAGTAGTGCTTAGTGTTTGGTCCCTCATTATAGTCTCATAACTTTATATTTATATGGTTCTCTTGTTCTAATTTCATAATTAACCCCGAAAAGGTCAACCACTAAAAAGATAGAAAGCTCAAACGACTATAAAGTGCACAAAAAGTGGTGGGAAAGTGTAAGAAGGCTTGGGGCACCCTAAATGGGACTAGGGTACCTAGGTAACCTCGGTATGGGGACAGGTGCCCCAGTCAAAGATAAAACAATGCCAAATGGTAGAACTGGGTTTGGCGAGTAGATGTGGGAGTTCAACAATAATGACAACAAACAAAGTTAAATGGCCAAAGTACATGGGTTAATTAGTACTTTCTTCACTCAAAAACCATATAAATAATAGTATGAGACCGAGAATAAATAATGCCTAAAGTGCTTGATTTTGTGTCTACAGATAGTTGTTCATTTTATCGAGAAAGTGAAAGGGCTTGAGTTCAAACCGATTGAATTTTCATGGGATGCATCGAAGGCATAATCTTCATCATAAGAAGGGTCTTCATCAAACAATTGATCTACTTCATCCTTCTCCATTCTATTTCTCATTCTTTTATTCTCACTCTCCTTCTACTCCCTTTATTCTAATTCTTCATTGTGTGTAATAATGACTTTTGTCTTATTCATTAAAGTGACTATGTAATATTTGTGCAATGTAAAAGTCCCTTTTGTAATTATAAAAAGGGGACTTATTTTGTCTTTCCTAAGGACATTTGAAAAGTCACTTGTAATGGGAATATGAAAAGTTATGTGGGGGTAGATGAAGAGATGAATTGTAAAGCTATAAATTGAGAGAACCTCCTCATTTCAAAGGATGGTTATTCTTGTTTACTAGCTCCCATATTCTCTCTAGGAACAAGTGATCAAATTTCCTCTATTTCTTTTGCTTATGTTTCCTCTCCATCTCAACTATACTCCATGAGCATGTACTTGTTGAATATTATGCATTGAGACTTTGTGCTTTGTGTGTTTTATTCCTTGTTGATTCTCATGGTGTCTTCTCATTGAATTCATGGATAATGTTATGGTTTTGAAACAATAAACTCTGTTATATTATTTATTGTGTAAAACCCCCTCTTTTTATTCTCTTCACACCTCTCTCTAAATATTTTTCCTCCCTTGTAGTTTCTACAAGAACATTGCCACAGTGTAGGGAAGTACCCTTATGTGATCCCCAGGTTGAAAAACCACCCCTAGTTAATAGAATAATGTACATAATATTCCTTGTTTTTAGTAAAGGGAGATGCCCCATTCAAGCAGAGGGACATAGTCCCAGAGCGTTGGTGAAATCCCATAATTTTCCCTTATGACAAATTATTTCACCAACATATTACAAAATAATAAAAATTCTAAAATATAATGAACAATAATGCCTAAAATTGTGAATCTCAATAATGTTTCATTAACTCATTTTAGAAAAGTATAAAATGGATTATAATTTTCACTCTTGACTACATGTGCAACTAAAATGAAATGTCCTAGACCAGCTTGTCCTCATTCACTATATTTTCCTCTCTATACTCTCTATAAATTGTTTGGACCAAGGGAAGTGTCTATCTAGGAAACTACATGCACCTATGTAAGCAACTAAATTCACCTATGCGGGTGATGAAATCCTACCACCTAATTTTCCATAATTGAGTGTTTCATAGCTCGAGTTCAAACAAAGTCATGACTTTCTAATAAGGAACAACTGATTTAACAATTAGATGCACCTATTTTTTCCTTAAGATACATACAAACTCATGGCATTATGTATGCCTTTCCAACATAGTTTATAGGGACGAAGAAATTGATGGAGTAAAGAAACTCGTGAAGTTATGTCCAATTCATATATTTTGTTTAAAACACGGACATGTGTGTTGGATAAAATAGGGGAAACTTGGTGCTTAATTCATGTTAAGGGTTTAAGTCAGTTAAAACATTTCTCAAGTTAATTTCCATTCCAACTTAATGCATGAAATTTCCTAGATCGACTTGTCCTTGTTCACCATCTTTTCCTCTCTGTACTCTCAATAAACCGTATGGACCAAGGGAAGTAGTTATCCATAAAATTATATGTACCTATGAAGGCAACCAAATTCACTTGTGTAGGTGATTGAATTCCACCTAGTACCCGATTTTCCATAATGTAGTGTTTCATAGCTCGAGTTCAACAAAAGTTACGACTGTCTAACTAGGAACAACTAATTTGGCAACTAGATGCACCTATTTTTCCTTAAGATACATACAAACTCATGACATTGTTTATGCCTTTCCAATGTAGTTTATAGGGATGAAGAAATTGACGGAGTAAAGAAACTTAGAAATTATGTGCAATTCATATATTTTATTTAAAGCAAGGGATGTGTTTTTGTATAAAGTAGAGAAAACTCAAAGTGCTTAATTCATGTTAAGGGCCTAAGGAATGTTTTCTGTTTGACAAAAAATGAAACTTGCGAGATCGTATCTATATACTAATTTTGTTGATTTAAGCACTACATTGACACTTAGAAATTTCACTCTATCATTCACCATGCTTACGTATAGGTTGAATTCAACGGGATTGGGTCACTAAATTCATAGTAGATGAAAAGATAGATGTTGTATGCCAACATATGTATATTAAGACATATACCACTTCATTTTAATTTTGGTAGGGGATAAGGTAAGTATTTGACTCTAGGAAGATAAAATAAAACCCAATATCAATCGCATACTCCATTTTGGATTTGGTATCCTATAGAGACTAGGTGTCATGGCTCGAGCTCAAGACTAAATTTAACCTTGCCAATTTGGACCTCCCGTCTATCTATAAAATTCAAGAGTTAATGCCAAATGTTACGCTCTACAAACTTGGGCTTAAACCCCCAAATACATGGTGGCGGGACTAGATATGGAATCAAGAAATTGTCTTCCTTTGCTACAATGCCAACACCATTTACCAGCTTCTGAGCCCTATCTTGCCTATCATTTCCAAACTCAATGCCCATTGGGGCCTGCACTCTTCTCATTCCACTTGTCTTTGCAAGTCTTTCCCATGCTTGGAATTCTTTTCTAGAGCCCAAAGTTAATCATTTTATATGGCGTTGTTGCTCTTCAAACTTGCACCCGTGTATCGAATCTGGAAAGATCAAGTCGTTTGAGAAAATAATGGAATCGTATCCAAGTTGTGGGACCTTGCGTACTTAAGATGAGTCTCTGGAGAAGGTTAGTTCCTCTATCTATTTCTACTACTACTGCTACTCCTAGTGCTAAAAGGGAAAACTAAGCTAATAATGCCAAGGGATCAGGGATAAAAGGATAACATGAAAGGAAACTACACTAAAAGGCGATAGCACTAGAAAAGAGGGATGAACATTATCTATTTTGAGCGAAAATGAAGGGAAATGCGTGAAAGAAGGCTAGGCATGTGTAGCATAACTTAAAAATATTTACCATATCAATTTCATGGAACACAACTAAATAAGGAGCTGCAAGGGACGTAGAATGGCACAATGAGCACACAATGCAAAAGAAAAGGCAAGAAGAAGGAATGTAAACACGTTAGGACAAAGAATAGTCACAAAATGATGCTTCTATTACTTCCAGAAATGCACAAAGTTGTTACAATGGTGAAAGAGGTCGATATCCACATGCAAGAGCCAGATCTAGAGGTCTGCAACTCAAAATATAGAAAATATGAAGTCCTTAGCAAAGTGCGTAAGGATCCAAAGTGTCCAACATAACAAAATGAGCCTAGCTCTTATATTTATAAATGAATTCATGGAAGAAGAAGAGAAGAATGAGGGAAAATCTAGATTTGAAATAAAACCACCAACAAGAAGCATTCAATGCCTATAAATCCGCCTGGAAATCTGTCAAATGCACATCCCCAAGTCTGTTTGGTGTGTTGAAGAAGGAAGGAGGATGGATCATATCAAATCAGGTGGTTAGAGAAATTAGATATGATAATTAATGTTTAAAACGTTGTTTTTCCCATTTCTCACCTACCATATCTGCCAAGAATTTGAATTTAAATGTCTAAGACTTTGTAGCCTTATGTCACAGCCTATCGATTGAGACTAGGTACGTGCCAATTGGAGCTTTGTAGCAAAATATATGGCTGTTAGAAGTTTTCCAAAGTCATCTACACACGCAAGACACATGGTGGGTGTCGATTGGCTGAAATGAAAATCAACTATGTAAATGTTCTTTTCGTTTCTGCCACGTGTCACTCATTGATTTGTTGCAAGGATCGACGTCCTATTGGCACACTTTGATTGGTCACATGTAACACACTCAAGTGTGTCAAAGGATGACCAGGCACATAAAGGTGTAAAGGAGGGTGCAAAAATATGCACACGTAAGAATGAGGAGTGGGAAGGGGTGTACAGAGAATACCAAACACTTAGCCATCAAGGCGCATGTGCAAGATGAATAGTTACTTAGGAAGAAGGTGGATGCACAGAAGATGCACGCAAGGTGAGAGTGGAACAAAGAGGAAAAGTAAAATGGAAAGGGGAAAAGGGGAAGTGTGCAAGGGCGCATGAGGAAAAGAAGGGAGGCGCGTGAGGAATCTAAAACTAAGGGAAAGAGCTAAGTGAACTTGAGCACATGCAACCTTGCAATGAAGAGCTCAGAGCTAGAATATGTATACAAATTACCCAAATAACTAGGAGAGTTATTTGGATAACAATTTTGGTGACTTTCGGGGCCATCTGCTGCTAGATGAAGGATATCAGTAGCCTAGAGCATCCATTGGGCATGAAGTCTACTATGTAATCATGAAATTTGATTTTTAATGTTGAAGGACTGCCCCTTGAAGTCACTTGAAGGATCATTTCTTGATTCTACTCTGGATCATGCAAACTACTAAAAATTATATGAAAAATATCGGCTTCTTTGGAAGCAAAAGAAGAGCACGTGTGGGAAGTACGTGAGAAAAAAAACAAACAAACAATGTGTGTGCATCATACTTAGAGGAAGTAAAACTACTCTAATATATACAAAATGATGTGGCAAACTCAATGGAAGGGTTTGAGATATATCCCATTTATTGGGATTTGTAACATGCCTCCATCAAGATGAGTTAACTCAAAAGAATTAGCCTCTTTGCACGAACTAATGATGTATGGGCCACTCAAGTGATGATGTATGGGCCACTCCAAAGTGCATCAAACTTTGAATGGATCCTGGTTTAGCTTTGTCAACATCCCACTTAAAACCAAGTCCCCAACTTTGAAATTTTGAGGCCTGACCTTTATGTCAAACCATTTCTTTGTTGTTTGTTGATGTTGTTCTAGTTTGATCATGGCAGAGTTTCTTAACTCTTCAAGATTAACCACTCTACCATTCTGATTTCTCTCGAGTCTGCGCCTTCAAACTACGATTGTTGGGAAAGCGCCAATGAGTTCAACTCCAACGTCAAAGGAAGGGTAGCCTCTTTTCCATAGACAAGCTTGTAAGGCGAAGTTCCTATTGCCTTTTTAATTGTGATTATATCTTCCCAGAGTGCGCGCAAGATCTGTGTATGCTACTATCTTTGGCTAATGTTCATTATGAGCTTAATGATCCCGATCTATTTTTATTTGCTAACTCGCTGCTAGACCATTGCCTTGAGGGTAATAGTTGGAAGAGGTTTTCAAATAAATGCCTAGATTTAGAGCCCAATCAGTGATTTTGGTCCTAATAAATGCTTTTACATTATCAAAGATAATGGTTTGAGGAACACTAAACCTTGTGATTATACCTTTGAGAAATTCAAGGATGATTGACTCTGTTGATTCCTTTAGCATGACAACTTCTGTCCATTTGGTGAACTAGTCTATAGCTATCAACACCCATTTGTGTCTAGCGCTTGAAGGTTGAGTGATCATGCCTATGATGTCAAGACCCCATTGCACAAAAGGCTGATCCGTTTGGATTGGTTAGAGGGGAAGCATTGTTAATCTCTTCTTTCCTGTAAAGAAAACACATTCTTTGCATTTTGTGACCCTTTTTGTGCATCTCGCAAACACAGTAGGCCAAAAGATACCTGCCACTATAATCTTCATTATTGTAGTTTTTGCAAAGAAGTGTCCACTAGAGAATCCATCATGGAATTTTGTTAACACATTTTCATTTTGCGCACCATTGATACATCTTAACAACACACCATCAAGATTCTTCTTGAAGAGAAGTCCAAAATAGAAATATAAGGGATAGATTGTAACCTCGAATGTCTTCTCTTTGCTTTGTTTAAACTGGGAGGGTATGCGCGCTCGAAAGGAATTTGATCATGTCCTTCAACTAGTCACACGCGTCGGGATCTCGTATCTTGCTCAAGTTCTACATGCGAGAGATATTCATCCAAAACCAATGAAGCCTCGGGCTCATTATGCGCATCTTCAGTGATTTGCTTACAGAGCATGCTACCTCTTACCGGTTTGTGGCCTTGATAGTTGTAGTCATTTTTATGCCCTTAGAACAACAGTCAAATCCCATGCACGCCAACCTATCACCCAGTGGGCGCTGGCGCTCACCCGAGGCACGCGTGGGTGCCGAGCCCCTCCTTTATGTGAGTTGTGTAAGAATACATCATCTATGACATATAATTAAGTGTAAAAGAATGGAAAATAACCATGCATTCATTTTGAGAACTTAGGATGAGTTTTTATACCAATGCATTCATTTAGAAGACAAAAGACAAGCATTAAGCATAATACAGATGTAATCCATAACGCCAAGGAAATGTACTAGGGTTGATGCTTAAGAACAACATATATATTTTAGAATGGGACCTTATATTCATGTTAACATGTTCAATAACCACATTACATTCAATTAAGGCCATAACAGACCCATATAATAATGCAGAGCAAGGTCATGCATAAAAACTAAACTATGTCCTTCATATTACAAGGATAAACACAGACCCATCCCTCTAAATATGCCATCACTCCTATATTTCTTCTAATCCCAACCCATATAATCATCCATTCTATTTCGTAGAACTTAGCCTCTCTTCCACCACACCCCTTCTACTACCTGAGAATCTTTATATACAGCTTTTTACCTTCACCGCCATGCCTTATGAGGTAATAGATCGATTTCTAAGTGGTCCTCCCATGGAGCATGCTTACTTTGATTCGAGCTCTCCACTCTTTGCAATGATGTCTTTTTGGATCCCTCCATCGCATGCAATTCAATATTCCTTCCTTGACCATCAAGCTGTCAGGATGCCACCTTATCTAATCCACATGCTAGATGGGTCACGCTTTTCTCATGTGCTTGGAACGCCGAATATAGCTAGGTCCCAAAACCCATCTTATCTCACGTGAGCATGCATTGTGTTCTACTAAAACCTACTAGAACCTTGCCCGTACGCCTTCAACCTGCATGCCCTTCTTCAAATAGGTCTCGTGTGCCCACACACCTTCTTGTACTTAGCCAATATTATGAGGCCCAACATCACCCCACACTACGCATATTCTTTGTCCTTGGGAACAATTTTCTTCAATGAATAAAGAATGATGGGATCTCGAATAAGGGAAAAGAATTAAGGAATGAAGAATTGGGAGAAATAATAAAATAATGGGGAGAAATGAAAGAGAACCATTGCTTATTTTTGAAGGAGGAGAGGGAAATATTTCTTCCTCTAGCTTCTCCCGAGCATCGACCTTAGTCTCAGCTTGAAGCTTGATAGAGGTCACCCACCAAGGTGCTCACTTCCTCAAAACTCAGCTCTTCCTCTTTGGTATTCATTGTCTCAACAATACTTTCCAACCGCTTTCTCAAATCATCAAGCTCATCCATTCCACACAAAGTTAGGCGAGAGGTATAGTTCCTTTAGTCAGCTTTTGATCGAGCCTCGTAAGGTCTCAATAGCTTCTAATTTCTTCTCCACCTCGGCTAGGATTTTATCTCTTTCTGTTATGTTTCCTTATTTTTCTCTTGAAACTCCTTAAGTTTTGTTTCATGGGTGGCAACCAAGATGCTTACCACTCTATCCCTATCAGCGCAGGTTGTCATATGCACCTTCTTCGCGACTTACACGATGACATTTACCTCTGTAAGGAGTTTAGTATATCGAGCAACAATCTCGATAACCTTCAACTTCTCCTCTTTTTCTTGGCACACATGTTCCTCTTTTGTAGACTCTAAAGCAAGTGGTCACCTTTCCATTGTGAGGATGCAAGTCAAATCCTCTAAACATTGCAAGGTTGACTCATATTTTTGCTCAGGTGGCACTAGGTTAGGATGTTTTAAAACAATAACACCTGTAATCATTTTAGTTTTCTTGTGTAGCTCGCGCACCCTTGCTTTCTCCTCTTTTAGTTCATGCCTTAACTACGTGTTGATAATCTCTTCTTGCTTCGAGTCCTTGCTCTTCTCAATGAGCTCCTTTTTTTTCCTTCTCCAATTCCTCCTCTAGGAATCTTACTTTGTCATTTCTTCTTAACAGTCTGGCCTCAATCTCAACTAAAACTTTGTTGAGCGCATTGCAGACCTACTCATCTAATAATTATTGAGCGTTCACCAAGGGATTTACTCCTTTTATCTCTGGCACCTTCATCAACACTCTGACTTACTTCAAACTTAGGTTCATCCACGTGGGACTCAAATGCCAAAGATAACATCTTTCAAGTTCAAAGATATGTGCATTCTTCATCAAATGAATTCATAGACATGATTTGTTCTGTTGGTACGATGCTTTAGAAGCACACACGTAGCACCTTTCTTGGATCATTGATGTATCCCATTCCTTTCCCTTATGCTACTACTACGCCCTTCCCACCTATTTGTGTAGCCTTTGGGAAACTTACCGCCAAATTAGGATTCCCACCCATGTTGCTATATTTTTTCCCAATGCTCTCTTCTTCTATTTCCTTCAAAATTTCATCTACGCTCTGCTCCAACTCCTACTCCACCAAATCCTTAATGATGCCCGCTACTTCTCTTTCCATGGATTTTTCCACTTGTTCCTTGGTGAGGCTTGGGGTTCCCTGATTTTTGGTGTTTACCTCTTCACTTGACCATCTAGTTTCCAGGTTGGCACCTTATCCACACCGCATGCTATATGGGTCACGCTTTTCTCGTGTCTTGCTGAACGCCGAATATGGCTAAGTCCCAAAACCCATCCTTTCTTACACGCACACATCATGTGTTCTACTAAACCCTGCTAGAACCCTTCCCTACACGCCTTTAACCCACACACCCTTCTTCAAATAGGTCATGTGCACCCACGCGCCTTCTTCTACTTAGCCAATATTCTAGAGGCCCAACATCACCCCACACTATGCCTGTTCTCCATCATCGGGAACACTTTTCTTCAATGAATAAAGAATGGTGGGCTTTGAATAGGGAAATAGAATAAAGGATTGAATAATTAGGAGAAAAATCAAAGAATGGGGAGAAATGAAAGAGAACCATGCTTATTTTTGAAGGAGGAGAGGGAAATTCTTCCATATTTCTACCTCTAGCTTCTCCCGAGCATCGACCTCATTCTGCGCTTGCTGATAGAGGTCACCCACCAAGGCACTCACTTCCTCAAAACTCAGCTCCTCCCCTTTGGTACTTATTGTCTCAACAATACTTTCTAGTTGCTTACTCAAATCATCAAGCACATCCATTCCATGGGTTATCCGAAGGTATAGTTCCTTTAGCCGATTTTTGATTGAGCCTGACAAGGTCTCAATAGCTTCTGATTTCTTCTCCACCTAGACTAGGATTTTATTTCGTATAATTTGTTCCCATTATTTTTCTCTTGAAACTCCTTGAGTTTCATTTCATGGTGTGAACCATTGCCACTCTATCCCTATCACCGCAAATGTCATATGCAGCTTTTGCAACTTACGCTGTGACCTTTACCTATACAAGGAGTTTAGCATATCGAGCAACAATCTTGACAACTTTTAGCTTCTCCTCCTTTTCTTGGTGCACCAAAGCACCTCTTACGTAGACTCTAAAGTGAGTGGTTAGGATGTGATTTAAATCCTCCAAACATTGCAAGGTTGACTCATATTTTTGCACGGCACTAGGTCAGGATGCTTTAAAACAATATCACCCATAATCATCAATTTTCTTGTGTAGCTCACACACCCTTGCTTTCTCCTCTTTCAGTTCATGCCTTAACTATGCACTGATAAGCTCTTCTTGCTTCAAGTCCTTGCTCTTCTCAACGAGCTCCTTCTTTTCCTCCTCCAGAATCTTACTCTATCATTTCTTCCTAACAGTCTCAGCCTTAATCTTAACTAAAACTTTTTTGAGTGCATTGTAGACCTGCTCATCTGATAATTGTTGAGCATTCACCAAGGGATTTACTCCTTTTGTCTCTAGCACCTTCATCAAGCACTCCCTGACTTACTTTGAACTCAGGTTCATCCACGTGGGACTCGAACGCCCAAGATAACATCTTTCTGGTTCATGGATATGCACCTTCTTCATCAAATGAAGTCATAGCCAGGAGTTGTTCTATTGGTACAGTGCTTTGGAAGCACGCACGTAGCACCTTACTTGGATCATTGATGTATCCCATTCCTTGCCCTTATGCTACCACTACACCCTTCCCACTTGTTTGCATGGCCTTTGGGAAGCTTACCGCTAAATTGGGATTCCCACCCATGCTGCCATATTCTTTCCCAATGCTCTCTTCTTTTATTTCCTTCAAAATTTCATTCACGCTCCACTCCAACTCCTGCTCCACCAAATCCTTAATGATGCCTGCTACTTCTCTTTCTCGCAGCTTTTTCACTTGTTCCTTGGTGAGGCTTGGGGTTCCTTGATTTTTGGTGCTTACCTCTTCACTCACCCCTTTCCTTGATCATTTGTTTCCTCCTCGTCATTCTCCTCTTCATATTCCTCCTCCTCAGAGTCATGTACATTATATATCGATGGTCTTGACCTCCCTCGGGCTTGTCATCATCCCTATCGCCAATGTAGGCCTCTAAGCTTTTTGTTTCCTCCGATTCTCTTTTCTGCCATCTTCTGTTTCTTCCTAACTGGTGATTCCAGTATAGGAGATTCTTCCTTCTCCTTCTCCTTAATAGCGACGTCTTCCTTGGTGATTCTTCATGTGTGAGGGCTCTTCATGCTTTAGTGCCTCTTCTTCTGGGGTCTTTTCCTTGATCGGGAATTCTTCCTACACGCGTAAGTGTTAGGCTTAACAATTGCTTCCGATGCGACCACCGATTGTGCGGTTTACACACTTGGTGCCTTCTTCTCCTGCACCTCTTCTCTTTCCCTTTTCTTCGGCATGGCCTTTTTCCTTCCTTGTGGGGTCTTCTGGAATGAATACATCACTCTCCAAATATGCACCTTTTCTCAAACTTAGGCCTTATGCATAAATACACCCTCGTTCTGACCCTTCCGATGATCGACATCGTTATTGGCTTCATCATTTATACTTCATGGGAGACATACTTCTCCACATATGTGCGCTTCTTAGGGTATATGAGATTTTGGCATAGCTCATAGTGGTCTTGGTCTACTTCACTAAGGTCAAACCTTATCCTTTTGGCCTCCTTGAACCAGTTGACCCTGCTTAGAAGTATTGCGTGGTGAAGGAGAAGGGTAGCTTGCACCATGGGCTCTTAGTCCCATTTGTCAATGTAAACTTGCCAATGTAGAAATGTTGATAAAATGCAAACTCTTCCTCTCCATCCACGAGCATAGGAAACTACTTTGGGATCCTCCACTCTACCCCGAATGCATCATGCATTCATTTGTACCACTTCTCTAGAGTACGCCTTGTGAGTGGTCGTCATGGTTTCATAAGTGTACTTCTTAAATCTTTTTGCAGCAAGGGATCCTCTTCTCGGATACTCCCAATGAACTTTTTGGCCCATCTGGTACTCTAATCTCCAAGAAGATGATGGTGAGGAGGATGTTGCCAAATAATATCTTTTCTCCTTCCTATGCGCTGCTTATGATTTCATCCGTAATAAAGGCGAGACAAGTTATAGATGGTCCCTTTTGAGATCTTCCAAAGATACATTCAACCATGCCTTGTTCACTTGCATCCATCTTTCTTGATCATTAAGCTTGGTGACCAAGTGCATGGCCATCCTCATAACAAGGTCTGGAATTTTTGTGATGTCAAAGTATTGTGAACCCTTTTTGTAGTCATAAGTTGTTATTGTTTCCTTGATGGCCTCCTTATCACTCAAATTGTCATCTATGGATTCTCCTTCACAATTTAGGCTAGTGAATTTAGATATCAACTGTGGTGTTATGCACATCTTACGGCTTGTAAAGTATAAATGGTCTTCATGTATACGTGACATCAACCACTGATATAGCCGCTTGGGCTTGCCAAAATAAGGCAACTCATACAATTGTAATAGCCCTTCCTTCTCCAACTTTACTTTCACCTTGTTGTTATATATTGGCATTCCATCTGGTGTCCTCTTATTAGTTAAAAAAAAATCCAACGTCATTTATTTCTCTGTAGTGCTCATGCGATGGCTATAATCACTCACGGCCATTTGTCTCAAGTGTGACACCCACTCATTTCCTAACAATACTCCATCTGGGTACTGCATTTTTGCATACCATTCCTCATTGGAGCTAGTGATGGCAGTGGTTTGTTTTCCTTTGCCCTTTCCCTTTTGTTTCTTTGGTGAAATGGTCACCTTCTTTGGTGTCATACTTCTTGTTGGGTTAAAGTTTTAAACTCCTTCTTGCTCTACTCTACTACTTTGCTTAATTCTAAGGCTTAACTTCGTGAAGAAATCCTTCTCTTTTTGTGCCCTAGTTGTCAAACCCTAACTAGGAAAACCCTTCCACAAGATGACGTACTTCAAAAAAACTCTCCCCATGCCCATGTAATCCTTCCACTCTAGTTTGCAGATCCACCCTAGTCACACACTTAGATTTCTATGATTCTTCTTCCTTTGCACAAATCTCTCTAGATGCCCTAGTTCGCAAGAGTGCTTCAACTTCATAATAACAAGGTAAAATAATGACTTGCTCAACCTCATATTTATAGTTTTTCTCCTCTCCAGCAATAAATGTTATACCACCTACCAACATACTTAACATTAAATGCAAATTTTTCCACTAGGTCGACCTTAAGCGCCCTTACCCATGCACCCAATCTGCTGCGAAAAACCTTCTACAACCTTCTAGCATGCAAAAATCCAATCGACCAAAGACTCTTACACGCACATCTACAGTACCGAAGGCACTTCTTCTGTCCTTTACCTAATTTTTGCCCTCGCCTACCTCATGTTGTTCCTGTGCTCTTCATCCTTTGTACATGGTCTTTGTTCATGACCTTCTTAACACCACCACATTCATTATCCACTTGCTTCCCCACGTGCTTTCTCAATCTTACGCACTTCCTTCTATTGGGCCACTCAACTTTTACTATTGGCCTATACTTTACTTTGCACTACTCCACCCCACACTAAAACAGATGCGTGGTCCTCTACACATACACAAATTTAGAAAATAATGTGGTTATCGGCGCATGAGGCACAAAATGAAACAAAAAGAAAGGAACTGCAACGAGAAAGGGAAACACAAGAAAAGAAAAAGCATAAAGGGAAATTCTAAGCTAACTGGAAATGTTTCCTTATTTACAAACACCAAGAAGACTTATTTATAGTAGGGCTTCAACCTACTCCCATTGAAATGACCTAGTAATCTTGTCCCATCTAGCACTTGTAACTGGCAAGTGCCTGAATCAAGGATGTACGAGATGATGTAAGGTCATAGCCAATGGACTTTCAACTTCCTTAGATGGCGCAGAAACTTGGAATCATACAACAACACCATCTGCCCAACCTCAAACTGCTTGTTTTTTATATGATGATCATGTCATGCCTTTTGTCTTTCCTTCTTTTGTCTTCTCGACTCCATCTAGCTACTTATCGTCGTTCATCTAACTACATCAACTTATCAATCCTCTCTTCCAGCGTTTGTTCATCAGCTAATCCTCCTACACTCGCTATACGCAAGGATGGTAACATGAATTCAATTGACAAAACAACTTCCACACCAAACACTAATTGAAATGGTGTGGCCTTATTTAACCTCTTATAGGTTTTCTTGTATGCCCATAGAACAACTAATACCTTGTCATCCCAATCTTGTCTTCCAACGTCATAGATCTTGGTCAATGTGTGACTTAGAATTTTGTTAAATGCTTCCACAGTTCCATTTTCTTGTGGATGATAGGGGGTGGTCTTGTGATGGGCCACCATAAATTCTCGCCAATGTGAATCCTGACTGCTTTCATTTAGAAATTGTGTACCCCTATCACTTGTTAAACTTAAAGGACATCTGTACCTATTGATTATGTTCTCTCATAAAAATCTAGCAGTTGTCATTGCAATGCAATCCTTCGTAGGTGTTGCCTCTGCCCATCTTGTCAAGTAATCAGTGTAAGTAATGATATACCGCAAACCAGTCCTTCGCGCAGAATGGCGAAATTGGCCCTACAAAGTCAATTTCCCATTTTTCAAATGGTTCAGGTGTTGATTATTGGTCGTAAGGGAATTTCATCCCCCTTCTAGGTTTTTCGAGGCATTGGTAATGGTCACAGCCTTACAAAACTCAATACGATCTGGTATATGCTTTCTCACCAAAGCCCTACGAGTAGAATCTTTCGTGTGGTTGCATTCCCCACATAGTGTCCTCCTACAATCCTACTTATGCACTTCCTCCATAATTGTAATGTGCTCATGTTCTACAGCACGCATCGGCACGAACCTCATCATGGCCTAACTTGTACAAATCTCCACTAATCAGCATGTAAGGCACGACGCGTATAGCGAATTGTTTTCTCTCCAAGGCCTTCATCCCTTCCTAAGGCACCACACCTGTTTTGAAAAATATAGCAATATCTTCAAATTCTGAGGGCACGTCATGCAACCCAAATGGTTGCGCATCGACATGGTATCCTCAATGCTTTACGCATCTTCCCCCGAGTTAATCCTTGATAAGTGATCGTGTCCGAATTACTTTTCCTGGTTTTACTACAACCAAAACTTAAATTATTGAAATAATAGGACCCAATGACATTTGAGCCCTTGCAGAATGGGCTTGTTTACTATGTATTTCAATGCCATGTGATCCATGTAGAATATAAATGGTGTTACCAACAAATATTGCCCAAATTATGTAGCGCGTAGATCATGAGACAGGTTTCTCGCCGTAATGTCCCCATTTTTGAAGACCCTTAGCCTATCTTTCCCCGTGGGCTTTGGGATGTTGCAAAGGGAACAATTTTATTAAATAATTAAATATTATTGCCTTACGCAATAATTATTTAATTATTTAATTTAATTTCCAAAATATAAAAAATAAATGGGGAATTAATTAAATAAATATTTAGGTGGCTTTTATTGATAAAATCACCCTTTGAAAAGGGACGCCACACATAGGGGAAATAAACTCGCTTTTATTTAATAATTTCCCTCTCGTAGGGATTTCAAATTTTGTGCCTCCTTGCTTATAAAAGGGTGCTAGGATCATTATTATTTTTATGTTATGATATGATTTATTTGACACTACATGTTTGGACTTGGGATGTATGCCCATTAGTGTTCTCTCTCTCTCTCTCTCTCTCTCTCTCTCTCTCTCTCTCTCTCTCTCTCTCTCTCTCTCTCTCTCTCTCTCGTGGGAATTATTAGAGCTGGTATAATATTGAAGAATTTCTCTCGAGTTTATTGCAAATCACCTTTGGTATATTTGTGGGCTATCTTGTATGTCATATCTAATGTAAAAATAAACCAACTAAGTTCGAGTTTATTCCTTGGAGTGAATCGATTAGATCTATGCATATTTTGGTGTAATTTTTGTATGAAGTTCCTCCCAAATTTAGCGACTTATCTTAGATGTTTAGGGCGGACTTGGTATGAGATCCATGTGTTTAGAAATCTGAATTTCATCTTGTTTAACTAGCATTTGTTATTCCTCGTCCAATGATCTCTTTAGAGATTAATATTTGTTGATTAATAGATCTATCTTCCTTCCTAAACAGGAACGCCATTTGGGAATGAATATTGAATAGTTTAATGCATGTTTAGGGCTCTAAATATTCAGCGAACTGGTTAGTATTAAATTGCTAAGCTACAACGATTTATTCTGAATGCTTTGGAATGTATATTGGAAGTCAGCAATTGCATAATGGTTTTAATGTCTGACTTGTGGCATTCTTCTAAGTAATTCGACTATCCTATGCATGTTAATAGACCCCTGTTGCAGCGATCTCTTTCAGGGCAATATAGTGATAGTATTTGACATGATTGTGATCTGGGTTTGGTGTGGATAAAGCTGTTGTGTTCTCCTATAACCAGCGACTTCACAAGGTAATCTTCTGAGTGTTTTGAGGCATGATTAAGCCTCTTAATTGGCAGCGACTTATTGTAGAAGTTTGGTAAACTTCTAAAGAGTCTTGCAATACATTAAATGCTCCAACAAACAGAGGTTTAAGCCTGTTACAATGATCCATAACAAGAAGGCCCAGATTGATATTTATTTCATGCATATTGAGCAGCGAGTTTATCTAACATAGTATGAAGTTTGGGTGATCTCTGGATGAATGTCATTTTGTGTGGGTGAATTTGGATCAGATTTAGAGATCTTTGCAGCTGTGCATGACCTTCATATTTATTGGAAAGCAATCTGATTTCCTGAGTCTCATTTGGCCCATTGGGAATTAATTGCTTAAGATATTTGGTAGATAATATATTATGAATGTATGGTCGTGGACTGATTGGGTTTGATGATTCTTTATATAGATCTATATATGAAATATTAGATCAATATTGCAGCGACTGGTATTAGAAGTTTAACGCTGGATTTGTATGCTCTAATTGGTCATCATTGGCTGAGTGTTGTGTAAAGATTTTTAGAGTAATTCCAGTATTCATTTACAGCAGTATACATTGTGGAATTTAGTTGATAAGTTAAGACCATTAAACCCTTATCCTCGGGTTTATTGAGTCAACTACTCAACTGGTTTCAAGTGGTTTGCTACTTTCAGTTGATTGGTGTATTGAAGGATTGTTGATTTTCCTAATTTCTATTGATCTCATAAGGGGGATATTACACTCGTACTCAATAGTTGTGTAATTATGTTATGTTGGTGTCAACTTTCTATTGGAAAACACAAGGGGTGATCAACAATCCCCTCACCAGGTTGTGTTAGTACTGCTCCCATGGTTATCCCTGAGGCATCAACATTCACATGGAAAGGCTTATCCCAAGAATAAAAACGTAGTATGGGCTTCATGACAAGCCTATCCTTCAAAGTGTCAAACATTTTTTTGTTGCACCTCTCCCCAGTGAAAGGCACTCTTATGTTTTAGCAATTCCTCCAAGGGCACAACAATCTTGGCATACCCCTTGATGAATTTCCTGTAGTACCCTGTATGTCCAAGGAATATGCACACCGCACTTTGACTAAAAGGCTCCCTAATCTCACAATAACTGCAACTTTGGCAGGATCCACTAGTAAGCCTTCTTTACATATAATGTGTCCTAACATGGTTCCAAATGGAGTAGCAAAGACATATTTCTTAATGTTGAGGGATATCCTCTATTACCGACATCTCTCAAACATCATCCTCAAATTATCACAATGGTATTTCACCAACCCATACACGGTCCAAATGCCATCCAAGTAAAATTGAAGAAATTTATGGATGAAGTCTTGAAATGCTTGTACCACGATGCACAAGAACACAACAGCGCGTTCCTTAATGTAAATGGCATAACCATGTAGGAAAAAAATTCCCCATTCGGTGGTGAAAGTTGTCTTTCTATGGTCTTCCTTATTAGGAATTAGAGAACAAATATGTGGAAACAATTCCTCAAATCACAACAGTAGGAAACTATATAGTAGAAGTATACATCCAGAAATATAACAACTTAAATAAATAATGCACAAAAGAAGACAAGACAAGATTTAATGTGGTTCACCAAATGTGGGCTATGTCCACCAAGAACTTGCTCGATTTTATTATCAACAAGAGTAAAATAACTCTCACAGGTCTTCTCTCGAGTTATGAACTCACAACAAAATTCCAAAGATGCTAAACCACATCCAAACCACAATTGACACCTAATTGCTTAACCTTTCTCACTCTTGATCACCTCTTGATCACTAAGACTCAAGACCTCTTGAACACACAAGATATCTTCAAGATACCCTAACACCTCTATGTATAGGATTACAACCCTTTAAGAAGTCCAAAAGTTAACCCTATAAGTTTGAAAGTCATGACCTTTCATCTTCCCACGGATGGAAAAGAAACTGTCATGACCTTTCATCTTTCCATGGCTAGAAAAGAAATGGTCAATACCTTTCATCTTCCCAATTCGAACTCCACACTTCAATGCTGATTTGAGAAGACCAAAAACATGCTCCACACCCCAACATTCCTTTGTAATCTTGACTTGGTAATACCCGAGAACCTATCCATGAAATAGTAGACCTCACGCTCGGCTACTCCCTCTAGAATGTCTTCAATAAAGGGGGTTGGGAAAGGATTGATGACAAGTACTAAATTTAGGTTCTTGTAGTCCACACATATCATTATTCTTCCATCCTTCTTGATACTGATGACCATTGGGCTTATCCATTCTGATTCCTCCACAACCTCAATGATATTAGATACTATCATCTTGTCTATTTCCTCCTTGACTCGCACACACAAATTTGGATTCATTTGATAAGGCCTCTTTCGGATCAGGCACACACCTTCCTTCAACTTGATCTTCATCTCCCCCAAGGAATGGTGGATGCCTTTGAGTTCATGGTACCCATGAGGGAACAAATCCTGGAACTCGCGCAATAGATCAATGACCTTTGAAACTTCTTTTTCCAGACCAATAGTCCCCAATGATAGCTTCCTTAGGTTTTATCTATCCCAATGTTAACCTTCTTTGTTTTCAAGTGTTATCTATGACTTCACATGTACCTTCAGAATGGTTAACATCCAAACTTTCCATTTCCTCACCATCTACTACATAGACCATTTTTCCTTTTTCTTTTTCCATGCACATGCGCTCAAGCTATACTTTCTTTGATTCTTCTTCATCAAAACTTGTCTCTAAACTAGGTTCTCCTAGTAGCTCTTGTATTCTATCTTCTATCATAGCATTATCTCCCATCGTAAGGTGCTTGATTACTTGTAATGCTTTATCCATCGATGGCTTTGTACTCTTATACTCGAAAGCTTGAATGAGATCACCGCCAACTCTTGCCAATTACTTATTTGATGACGCATTTCCAAATGAATATACCATGCACGCGCACAACCTTGTAAGGTGGAATACAACTTATGTACTCATAACGAAGGTGGTAATACTTCCGCACTTCCCATCTAGGCCTTTAATATTTGGGCATGTGAGGTGGGCCTTCTTTACTATGAGAAGTCATTGTCAAAATTTCCACTCCTCCACGGGTAATTTTGATAACATGCATCGAATTGCATATGCTTGGGCATGAAATGAGGTGGCCTCTTTACCATGGTAGTCTTGGATGACATTGGGCACGTTGCTCTTTGGTTCAGTTTGGAGAACCTTATAGAAAATGATATGACTCTTACTCTCGCATCATTCTAGAAGGCTCTCCCGATGTGCAGCCCACTAGCGCACTCCAATTCCAAGTAAGTTATAATCTCTCATTGCAACATTCCCCTTCTCTCGTCCTCATTCTTCCACCGAGACTCCATCTCTCGCAACAAAATTTTAGGGTATGCCTCCTCCATCGAGAGTAACTCAAAACTTCTTCCCTCCTTGGAGGCACTTTATGATCACCTTTGAGCGTGCCTTCGTTACCCTTGTTTTGCACAAACCTCTCAAGAACCTGCTTTACCCAATTAACTCATAAGTCCCATGCACTCCAATTGTCACATTCCATGTTAAGTGGTATCACTCAAGGATGCTCGAGAATCCTTCTTCCCTCTAAGGGATAACTCCTCTCGTAGGATGAGTTATCTCAGGATCTTTGATGGAGAACACATTTACCCTCTGTATGGATGGTTATCAAGGACTTACTCTCTTAAGGGCTAAGTATAGGGCGTTGATTTCTAATTTGATAAAGGGATAGTCACCCTCTCTTCCTTATTCTCAAATCGATGTATTCCTTGTTAAACTGCAGTTGACATTGTTCTTATAACACCAAGGATGCCCAAGCAATGTTGGAAAATTATCTACCTCGGTGAGCACCAAGACTTCAAAGTCCCCAGGTGAACTTGGCTCCTTGAATAGTGATAACCACATCCCGAAAGACTCCAATGGGTATGGCCTTTGTCTTGTTTGCCATATACAAGACATTAAAAGATGGTTATAATGCGGGTCTTCCCATTTGATGCTAGACATCCATGGTAAGAACATTGACCTCCACTCTTGTGTCAATGAGGATATTACTCGAATTTTAGCCATCAACAATCGCATTCAAAGTAATCTTCTTATTATAGTCAAGGTTGTGAGGAGGAAGGTTTGCATCAAAACCTATCTTTCGTTTCTTCCACCGAGACTCGCATCTGCTTCGACACATGGTACCTTCTCCCTCAACCACTCTCCTAGCAAGGGAATAATATTCTCTTACCTTAACATCCTACATACTTCCCCGACTTCATCCAGTCCTCCCTCGAGCCTCAACCTTCTTCCTTTGCTCCTACTACTTTGAATGCTCCTTTAGACATTGGATCTCCCCTTACAAACTCTGAATCAAGTCCATAGTCTCTTAATACACCTCCTTCCTCGGTGAGTAGGATCTAGATACTTCCTATGTACCACTTCCTCTCTTGAAACTAGTGTCCTTTGTCTTGGCATCTCATTGGCGTGTGTGGCCTATACTCGCGTTGTCACCAATACAAGTTCTAGTCTTGACTCATGCGCTACCCTTGGCATCCACTATGAATCAGCCTTCTCGATGCTTACCATACCAAAGGTGCCTTTGTCCTTCTAATTTTGTTGGTTCATATTCTCATAAAGCTCTGGAAACTCTTCATACTTATCTTTCTTCTTGCACCACGAGCATTACAACAGACCAAGATACTCGGGTTTGTAATGCTCTATAGATCCATAGTTATAACAGGTTCCTTGTGGGAACTCACTTCACCTCCACTACATTACTACGACCACGAAATCCTCTGTAAACACCTTTTCCACACTCCCCTCCATCTGTGCACCCCTCATAGCGGCGATCATCATCCTTGGAAATACTTACAAGGTTGGTCCGCACACACCAAGATCAATGGTGTCATGAATCTGATCAACCAACCTACAATCCTTGGTATCATGGGTCGTAGAGGTATAGATCTTGCAATAGAAAGACACATTCATACGGATTGCGCATTGTTGTAGAGAACACCTACTTGCATAATGATCCCCATGGAAAATCTCACAATCTATTATCATGGTGCGTATCGATTTCTAGGGGCAACTATCCTTGACATGCCCCTCTATCTCACAATATGTGCACCATAGAACACTGCGAGTCTCATGTGCTAAGTTCACAAATAGCTTCTCTAACTGTTTGGCCATTGTAGCAATTTGAGCCTCCAAAAAAGGGCTCACACCGGTATCAACGCTTCTAATAGCCTCAACACGCAAGGTAGCCCCAAGGCCTCAAGTGGGTATGTGAATGTCTTATGTGAAAGTGCCCTTCTAAATGGTGTTATCAAACCTCCAAATAACCCCCGAGCACGTTGAGAAGGGTGAATGCCATATGATAGTTTTGACAAGAAAGTTTTAAACCATGTGTCATACTCCCACACACTCTTTGTAAATCCTTGTTGGATTTCTTTCAAAGTGTTAATGCTCTTTTGCTCAAATTCAGGATATGGAACTTTGCCAATAAGGTGTTCTTTAATGTAGTGTAGTCTACCACCATTTAATGGGGGCCATACTTCGATACCAACTATGCACATGCCATTACAATGTTGTTATAAAATAACTCACCTTCCACTCTGGGTAGTGATCTCTTTTCGCGTCATAGTAATTCACACTTGTGGACATGCTCTACAACATCCTTAATACCCCGTGTAATCTGGTAGATGTAGAAATGTCTCAAAAAATACTTACGGTGGAGGGTGAGGCCCTTGTCTGCCTGACTCAAAACCTTGATTCCCTCCAAAGTGTTTCCTCCACCACCGAGATCTAATATATCAACCAGTTCCTATGCCTCCCGATTCACTCCGATTCACCTCCAGATCCACCGGTTCCTCATGTAGCTGGAAAATGGCACAAGTGGTCACGCCTAGTGTTCCCAACGTCCCACTAAACTACGTGTCAATGGTTTGTGATATTGTCCCACTACTAGTTGTGTGTCCCACACCACTCCTAGACGCGATACCCAAACCTTGCATACTTACACTTTGTCCAAAAATTCCTCCAAACACCGGAATGGTCTATGTAGCCATAGATGTTCCAAACGAGAAATTATTTCTCCTGGGCGCAAATCAGTTACTTCCACCGATACCAACTGGGTTAGCAATACTTATTTCTTGATTTGGAAAACCATGCGCCAGGGTTTGGTCACTAGGTGGGTTCAGATGCGCATCGACGACTCTTCTTTCTCCATGCAATGAACTCTCATCAAAAGCTGAAGGGGTCTCTCTCCCACACTTGCCAAGATGGGGTAACACAGACTGCTCAGGTTCCACGTCCTCTGCGTGAACCTCAACTCCTTCTTGTAACATCTGCCTCCATATATCCATCACACTTGCAACCTCATGTTGTCTAGCAATCTCCCTTTCACGCGCTTCACCATACTTGAGTCATCTTTCTTCCCTCTCTTTTTTTGCTGCATGTCTCGTCATCTTCCTCCGCCATAGCTTCCTTTCCCAACAATCGAGATGCTTAACCGACCATGGGAAGTGCCTCTAAACTTAGGGTAATGACCAATATATTCATAGCCAAAGGAATAACATCCAAAAATGATCCTCTGGGCTCCCTTAGAAAGTCAAACTCAACAACCTCTAGGAAAGAATACGTAGAAATGGCGTATTCCAAAGTATAACTAGTCAGGACTCCTTTCCACCAAGATCGACAACACACATCCAAGTAAGATCTACATCTTGCACCTTTGATAGTCATCTTGGGTCCATACATGTGATCCATAGTACCCGACTCGATCTGGATGCATATGATGAAAGCCATTCATATAGTTCTACCAAAAACAACAGAAGAATGTCTCATACAACTCATGATACAAATGTTCTTCTACCCATCTGCGTGCATAAAACTCAAGTCTGGTACTAAATCTTTGAGCAAACTCATCCTTCGTGCTCTTATACCATGCTTTAACACTTTCTAAGGTCAATCGTTCTGTCATCACACATCAAATGAACCATTATGTATCTCATATCTCACACTTTAAAAAGAGGTCCGTGAATAGAACCAAAATGTAGTCATTTTTACACCCTTAGAACAACAATCAAATCCCATGTGCGTTGGCCTATCACCCAATGGGTGTTGGGTGCTCACCCGAGGCATGCGCGGTGTCGAGACCCTCCTTTATGTGAGTTGTGTAAGAATACATCATCTATGACATATACTTAAGTGCAAAAGAATGGAAAAGAACCATGCATTCATTCTGAGAACTTAGGATGAGTTTTTATACCAATGCATTCATTTAGAAGACAAAAGGGAAGCATTAAGCATAATATAGATCTAATCCATAACACCAAGGAAATGTACCAAGGTTGATGCCTAAGAACAACATATATATTTTAGAATGGGACCTTATATTCATGTTAACATGTTCAATAACCACATTACACTCACTTAAGGCCATAACAAACCCATATAATAATGCAGCAAGGTCATACATCGAAAATAAACTACATCCTTTATATTACAAGGATAAACATAGACCCATCCCTCTAAATATTCCATCACTCCTATATTTCTTCTAATCCCAACCCATAGAATCCTTTATTCTATTTCTCGCAGAGCTTCACCTCTCTTCCACCACACCCTCTTCTACTACCCGAGCATCTCGTTATATATAGAGCTTCACCGCCATGCCTTCGAGGTAATTGATCGGTTGCCAAGTGTCCAAGTGGTCCTCCCATGGAGCATGCTTCTTTTGCTTTGATCTCTCCACTCTTTGCAATGATGTCTTTCTGGATCCTTCCATCGCATGCATGGAATATTCCTTCCTTGACCATCAAGCTATCAGCCTGGCACCTTATCCACTCTGCATGCTAGATGGGTCACACTTTTCTCATGTGCTTCATGGAATGCCAAATATGGTTAAGTCCCAAAACCCATCTTGTCTTATGCATGTGTGCGTCATGTGTTATACTAAACCTCTGCTGAACCATGCCCTGCGTGCCTTCAACTCACGTGCCCTTCTTCAAATAGGTCTCGCGCACCCACGCACCTTCTTGTACTTAGCCAATATTTTGAGGCCCAACATCACCCCACACTATGCTTGTTCTTCGTCCTCGGAACACTTCTCTTTAATGAATAAAGAATGGTGGGCTTTGAATAGTGGGAAAAAGAATGAAGGAATGAATAATTGGGAGAAATAATGGGGAGAAATGAAAGAGAACAATGCTTATTTTTGAAGGAGGAGAGGGAAATCCTTCCCTATTTCTACCTCTAGCTTCTCCCAAGCGTTGACCTCATTCTACACTTGCTGACAAAGGTCACCCACCAGGGCACTCACTTCCTCAAAACTCAGCTCCTCCCCTTTGGTACTCATTGTCTCAACAATACTTTCTAGTTGCTTGCTCAAATCATCAAGTGCATCCATTCCATGGGTTATTTGAGGGTATAGTTCCTTTAGCGACTTTTGATCGAGCCTCGTAAGGTCTCGATAGCTTCTGATTTCTTCTCCACCTCGGCTAGGATTTTATCTCTTTCTACTATGTCCCCTTTATTTTTCTCTTGAAAGTCCTTGAGTTTCGTTTCATGGGTGACAACCAAGATGCTTACCACTCTATCCCTATCACTCGGTTGTCATATGTAGCTTCCCGTGACTTGTGCGATGACCTTTACCTCTGCAAGGAGTTTAGTATATCGAGAAAAATCTCGAAACCTTCACTTCTCCTCCTTTACTTGGCGCACCGATGCCTCTTACGTAGACTCTAAATTGAGTGTCACCTTTCCATTGTGAGGATGCAAGTCAAATCCTCCGAGAGATTACAAGGCGACTCATATTTTTCTCGGGCAACACTAGATCGGGATGCTTTAAAACAATAGCACACGTAATCATTTGAATTTTCTTGTGTAACTCGGCAACCCTTATTTTCTCCTCTTTCAGTTCACACCTTAACTTTGCACTAATAAGCTCTTCTTGCTTCAAGTCCTTGATCTTCTCAACAAGCTCCTTCTTTTCCTTCTCCAATTCCTCCTCCAAGAATCTTACTCTATCATTTCTTCCAAATAATCTAGCCTCAATCTCAACTAAAACTTTGTTGAGCGTGTTGCAGACCTACTCATTTATAATTGTTGAGCATTCACCAAGGGATTTACTCCTTTTGTCTCTAAGCACCTTCATTAGTGCTCCCTAACTTACTTCGAACTCAGGTTCATCCACGTGGGACTTGAATGCCCAAGATAACATCTTTCTGGTTCGTGGATATGTGCCTTCTTCATCAAACAAAGTCATAGCTAGGAGTTGTTTTGTTGGTACAATGCTTTAGAAGCGTGTGTGTAGCACCTTGCTTGGATCATTGATGTATCCCATTCCTTGCCCTTGTGCTACCACTACGCCCTTCCCACCTATTCGCGTAGCCTTTGGGAAGCTTACCACCAAATTGGGATTCCCACCCATGCTTGCCATATTCTTTCCCAATGCTCTCTTCTTCTATTTCCTTCAAAATTTCATCTGCGCTCCGCTTCAACTCCTGCTCCATCAAATCCTTAATGATGCTCACTACTTCTCTTTTCACGATTTTTCCACTTTTTCCTTGGTGAGGCTTGGGTTCCCGATTTTTAGTGTTTACCTCTTCACTCACCCCCTTGCCTTGATCATTTTCTCCCTCTTTGTCATTCTCCTCTTGATCTTCCTCCTCTATTTTGCGTAAGAAAATTTCGGGTATGCTCCTCCAAAGTAACTTAGAACTTCTTCCCTCCTAGGCACTTGATTGAGTGTGCCTTCATTACCCTTATTACAAACACTCTCAATTGTCACCCAATCAACTCATAAGTTCCATACGACCAATTGTCACGTGTCATGCTAGTGGTATCACTCAAGGACTGAGCATCCTCAAACTGGATATCTCCTTTGTGGGATGAATTATCTTAGGATCTCTAATAGAGCACACATAGATTCTATCAAGGAATTCCTCTCCTAAGGGCTTAGTATAGGGTGTTGATTTCCCATCTGTTAAAGGGATAATCACCCTTTCTTCCTTTTTCTCAAAGCTGATATATCCCTTGTTAAACCACAAGTTGACATTGTTCTTATAACACCAAGGATGCCCAAGTAATGCTAGGAAACTATCCGCATCGATGAGCGCCAAGACTTTAAAGTCCCCAGTGAACTTGGCCCCTTGAATAGTGATAACCACATCCTTCAAGACTCCAATGGGCATTTCCTTTGTCTTGTTTGCCATATACAACACATTCGAAGATGGTTTTAATGCATGTCTTCTCATTTGATGCTAGACATCTAAGGTATGAACATTGACCTCTCTGCTCTCGTGTCAATGATGATATTACTCGAAGCTAGCCATCAACTACATTCAAAGTAATATCCTTATCATAGTCAAGGCTATGAGGAGGAAGGTTTACATGTAAATCCTACCTTTCACGCTCTACTTTGGCGCGTGGTACCTTCTCCTAGTTATTCTCGTAGTAAGGGAATACTATTATCTTGCCTTAACATCCTACAATACTTCCCGACTTCATCCAGTTCCTCCTCGAGCCTCAACATTCTTCATTTACTCCAACTACTTTGACTACTCCTTTAGACATTGGATCTCCCCTTGCAAACTCTGAATCACATCCATAGTCTCTTGATACACTTCCTTCTGAAGAGTAGGATCTGGATACTTCCCATGTACCACTTCCTCTCTTGAAACCAATGGCATTTATCTTGGCATCTCCTTGCACACGCGGACTCTTCTCACGTCATCACCAATACAGGTTCTAGTCTTGACTCATGCGCCACCCTTGACATCCACTGTGAATCGGCCTTCTTAATGCTTACCATCCCAGGCCTTTGTCCTTCTGGTGTTGTTGGTTCGTATGCTCATAAAGCTCCTGGACACTCTTCATACTTATATTTCTTCTCACACCATGAGCATTGTAACAAATCAAGACACTCACACTTGTAATGCTATGTAGATCCACATTTATAACATGTTCCTTGTAGGAAATCACTTCTTCCTCCGTCATGATTATCTTTGTGACCATGAAATCCTCCGTGAAACCTCGTCCATGTGTCCCTCCATTTATGTGCCCCTAATAGCAGCAATCATCATCCTTGGAACTACTTGCAAGGGTGGTTTGGCACACACCAAGATCAATGATGTCATGAATATGATAAATCAACCTACAATCCTTAGTATCATGGGTCGTAGAGGTACATATCTTGCAATAGCAAGACACATTCTTATGGATTGCACACTGCAATAGAGGACACCTACTTGCATCATGATCCCCGTGGTAAATCTCACAATCCATTGCCATGGCACATAGCAATTTCTCGGGGAAATTATCCTTGACATGCCCCTTTATCTCATAATTTGTGCACAACAAACCACTCATGAGTCTCATGTGTTGAGTTCGCAAATAGCTTCTCCAATAAGCTTGGCCATTGTAGAAATTTGACCCTCTAGAAAAGGGCTCACACCGGTATTAGCACTTCCAATGGCCTCAACGCGCAAGGCAACCTCCAAGGCCTCATGCGGGTCCATGAATGTCTTATGTGAAAGCGCCCTTCTAAACGATGTTATCAACCCTCCAACAAACCATCGAGCATGCTTTGAGAAGGGTGAATGCCATATGATAGTTTTGACAAGAGAGTTTTAAACCGTGCATCATACTCCTGCACACTCTCTGTCATTCCTTGTTGGATTTCTTTCAAATTGTTAATGCTCTTTTTCTCAAATTCAGGGATATGGAACTCTGCTAAGAAGGCATTCTTTAATACACTGTAGTCTACCACTGCTTTTCATGGGGGGCATACTTCCGATACCAACTATGCGCGTACCCTTGCAACGTTGTTGAAAATTGAATTACCTTCCTCTCCGAGGTAGTGATACCTTTTGCGTGCCATAGTAATTCACACTTGTGGACATGCTCTGTAGCATCCTCAATACCCATTTAATCTAGTAGATGTAGAGACATTTAAAAAATACTTGTGGTGGTTGAAGCCCATGTCCTCCCGACCCAAAATCTTGATTCCTCCGGTGTTTCCTCCACCACCAAATCCATTGGATCCGCTAGGTCTTGTGCCTCCTGATCCACCCGATCCACCTCCGAGATCTAACGATTCCTCCCGTGGTGACAAATGGCTTGAAGTGGTCGCGCCTAGCGTTCCCAACATCCCACTGAACTACGCACCGATGGTTTGTGTTATTGTCCGCGCCACTCACATATGTGATACCCAAACCTTGTGTACTTGCATTTTGTCCAAAAATTCCTCCAAACATAGGAATGGTTTGTATAGCCATAGATGTCCCAAACAAGAAATTATATCTCCTGGGCACAGATCGGTTACTTCCACCGATACCAATTGGTTAGCAATACTTATTTCTTGGTTTGGAAAACCAAGTGCCAGGGTTTGGTCACTTTGGGTGGGTTCAAATGCGCATCAAAAACTCTTCTTTCTCCACACGAAAAACTCTCATCAGAAGTTGAAGGGATCTCTCTCCCGCACTTGCCAAGATGGGGTAGCACAGACTGCTCAGGTTCCACATCCTCTGTGTCAACCTTAACTCCTTCCTACAACGTCTACCTCCATAGATCCATCACACTTGCAACCTCACATTGTCTAACAATCTCCCTTTCCCACGCTTCACCATGCTTGAGTCGTCTTTCTCCCCTCTCTTTTTCTGCTACAATGTTTTCCATCTTCCTCCACCCTAGCTTCCTTGTCCAATGCTCAGAGAAGCTTAACCGACCATGGGAAATGCCTCTAAACTTAGGGTAATGACCAATATATTCATAGCCAAAGGAATAACACACAAAAATGATCCTTTGGGCTCCGTCAGAAAGTCAAACTCAACAACCTCTAAGAAAGAATACATAGAAATGGCGTATTCCAAAGTATAACTAGTCAGGAATCCTTTCCACTAGTGATCAACAACATGTGTCCAAGTCGATCCGCATCCTGCAGCCTCGATAGTCATCTCGGGTCCATACGTGTGATCTATAGTACCAAATCAATCTTGATGCCTATCTGAAAGCCATTCATATAGTTCTACCAAAAAAACAATAGAAGAATGTCTCATACAAATCATGATATAGATGTTCTTCTACCCATTTTCTTGCATCAAACTCAGGTCCGATGCTAAATATTTGAGCAAACTCATCCTTTGTGCTCTTAAACCATGCTTTGACACTTTCCAAGGTCAAGCGTTTCTGTCATCACACATCAAATGAACCAAGATGTATCTCATTTCTCACAACAACTTTGAAAAGAGGTCCCAACAATGGAACCAAAATGTAGTCATTTTTACGCCCTTAGAATAACAATCAAATCCCATGCGCATTGCCTATCACCCAAAGGGTGTTGTGCGCTCACCTAAGGCATGCACGGGTGTCGAGCCCTCCTTTATGTGAGTTGTGTAAGAATACATCATCTATGACAGATACTTAAGTGCAAAAGAATGGAAAAGAACCATGCATTCATTCTGAGAACTTAGGATGAGTTTTTATACCAATGCATTCATTTAGAAGACAAAAGGGAAGCATTAAGCATAATACAGATCTAATCCATAACACCAAGGAAATGTACTAGGGTTGATGCCTAAGAACAACATATATATTTTAGAACGGGACCTTATATTCATGTTAACATGTTCAATAACCACATTACATTCACTTAAGGCCATAACAGACCAATATAATAATGCAGAGCAAGGTCATACATCAAAACTAAACTACGTCCTTCATATTACAAGGATAAACACAAACCCATCCCTCTAAATATGCCATCACTCCTATATTTCTTCTAATCCCAACCCATAGAATCCTCCATTCTATTTCTGCAGAGCTTCGCCTCTCTTCCACCACACCCTCTTCTACTACTCGAGCATCTCTATATATAGCTTTTTGCCTTCACCGCCATGCCTTCTGAGGTAACAGATCGGTTGCCAAGTGTCCAAGTGGTCCTCCCATAGAGCATGCTTCCTTTGATCTGAGCTCTCCACTCTTTGCAATGATGTCTTTCTGGATCCTTCCATCGCATGCATGGAATATTCCTTCCTTGACCATCAAGTTGTCAGTGGCACCTTATCCACTTCACATGTTAGACGGGTCATGCTTTTCTCGTGTGCTTCCTGGAACGCCGAATATGGCTAAGTCCTAAAACCCATCTTGTCTTACGCGTGCCCGCCGTGTGTTCTGCTAAACCCTGTTAGAACCACCGCCTGCGTGCCTTGAACTGCGCGCCATGCACCTTCTTGTACTTAGCCAATATTCTGAGGCCCAATGATAGTCACATCATATTCCATGATTTTGGTCATCCGTTGTGCTCTCTTTTTGCTAATTTCTACTTCCATGATGAAGTCCCTAATAAAAGAGTGGGAGACTAACACCTTAATATGATTTGTGGTGAGCATACTTTTGAATTTCTTGAGCGCACGCATGATGTTTAAGATTTGTTTCTCTATGTGAATGTATTTTAATTCATAATCCTTCAGCGTCTGGCTGAAGAAAGCCATTAGTTGTTCCATCCCTTGTTCATTTTCTTTTGTTAGGACAATAACAACACTCGCATCAGTGCCATAAGCATAAAGGATGAAATCCTTGGAATAATCCGGGTTGATGAGTGTTGGCATGCAAGCAATCACTTGTTTGATTTTGTTGAAGATTTATTTCCCTTCTATTGTCCACTTGAAGGCTATGTCCTTCTTGAGCATGAGGGTGATGGGTCGGATCAGTCCTGCAGTTAGGGATAAAACACCTAACAAAATTGATCTTACCGAGGAAGGACTACAAGGCTTTTTTGTGCACGGCAGGGAAAGAGCTAGGATGGCTAAAATGCACTTAGGATCAATTACGATGCCATCCTTTGAAACCACATGGCCTAAGAGCTTGCCTTGTGCCACTGCAAAATTGCACTTCTTGGGGTTAAGAGACACCCCATACTTTCTACATCTCTCAAAGACTTTCTCTAGGTGCGTGACATATGATCTACGTTTTACTTTGAGAAGACAGTGATGTCATCCAGGTAGACCAAGATGAACTCATTTATATAACCTTTGAAGGCAATGTCCATGGTGCATTGGAATGTGGCACTCACGTCGATAGACTAAAGGGCATTTTCTGATATGCATATGTTCCCCACTTGGTTGTAAACACCATCTTGAATTGATCCTCTTCCTTGACTAGGATCCGATTGAAACCTGAAAACCCATCTAACATTGAGAACCTCTGCGTGCATCTGATCTGCATAATCTGCTCCATTGAAGGCGGTGGATAATGATCCTTTAGAGATGCCTTATTCAAATATCTAAAATCAACACAGAATCGATTTCACCGTTCTTCTTGCACCTTTGGAACTAGATTAGTGACCCAAGCAGAGTACTTGATGGGAAAAATAATTTTTACCTCAATGAGTTTGGATAATTCCTTTATCATGAGGGGTATCTTTGGATTGACTTGTTGCGACTTTTGTCTAACGGGCTTGATACCGGGATTAAGGTCAATGGAGTGTTTAACAACACTTGGATATCATTGTATTTTTGAGAGAGAGATGTAGGCTGATTTTCCTCGTGCGTGCAAGCTTTATCGAGAAACAATTCTTTCCCGTGCGCAATAGTGACGGAGATCGGTGTTCTTGTCTGACGTGCATATACTTTTCTTCACCCTTAAATTCATCATCAAGGCTAAAAATTTTCTCCAAGGTGACCAACCCTTTAGGCAACTTTGTTTGACTTGAGTTGTATTACTTGGTCATTATAGGCGTCATGCAAGTCGGCTTGCGTGCTTGATGAGAACTCGCTTCATTTTGGATGAACTGGACTATCTGCGTGTCATCACAAACACTTGTCACCGGTATTGTTATTTGGAATGGATGGTCTAATCACCATCTTAATGTGTTGAGTGTTTCCTTTGACAAAGTCTTTAGTAAGAGAGAATTGCGAACTAAAGCGTGACCATTTTTTCAACTTCCTTATTCATCTTGTGTGGCACCACTTGCAGATTTAGATCATCAAAGCTCTCAAGGAGGTCCCAAACTCTGTGCTTATAAGCTTTGAGAAGCTTATTCCTTTCCTGGCATTTGTTGGTAACATGGTGGATAACCAATTCGTGTCCTCAAAGATCTGCAGTGCCTTAATCTTCTTCTTTTTAGCAATAATCAGACCATGCACCAACGCCTCATATTACGCCACGTTATTGGAGCATGTGAACTGTAGCCTGTGCACGAAGAAGAATATCTCATCCTTAGGGGAAATGAGAATGACTCCTGCTCCCATGTCGTTTCTACTTCTGGATCCATCAAAGTATAACTTCCATAGACCCGAGTTCTCTTTATTTTGCTTGAGCGTGTGCGGCGACACGACTTCTTCAAGAATGCAGTAAGTACGAAGCCTAGTTTCATAAGCTTCCAAATCTTCAACATATGGGTCAAATTTATGGTGCCTCTATGCCCATTCATCAAGTATTAGATCAAGAATAAAAGGTGGAAGAGGATGCTCTTCAGGAGCTGAAGCTTGTTCTTCTTGGATTAAACAATTGGCTTGGAGAGGGATGGAACATATGACTCTACATGATAAGAAAATATTGGCTCAACTTGTATGGTAAATCGGGTACCATACCTTGTCTTGAGTAACATATGAGACCAATCAGAAGACAAGTAACCACCCACTTTTGCAGTAAATTCTCTTGATAGACACATGGAAAACAAAGGAGGTAGGTCAATGATAGACACGTCTTGAGTTATGGTGAGGCTTGGGTATGCGTGAAGGGTCAACTCAAGATCCTTGATGAATCCTAAGGTAGTAACAATTGAACCATCAAGTTGTAGGACTCCTTTAGACAAGGGGCTATACCTAAGACCTAGGACATCAACTATCTTCTTGGGCATAATAGAGGTACTAGCGCTGAGTCTATCATGCAATTATGCACTAGGTGTTTGCCTATAATCAAGGACATATAAAAGGGTGGGGTTTTAACAATACTACTTACTTGTTTCTCCTCTATCTGACAAATATTAATAGAAGCGCGCGGTATGTGAATAGTTGGATCAACGTGTAGAAGTTAGGGCGGGGCCTCATGCAGCAGATCCCATTGAGATGGAATAGTCAGGGAATCCCACACTATGACATTTATATTTGTCTTCTTCAACTGGTCTATAATGCTAAATGGAAGACCCGTTGACTTGTGTATTCGAGAAACAACAACATCCTTACTTGGTTGCTCGGGTGCAGGGGCAAGAAATTCAGCTGGCGCAGAGGCTTGACCTATCAAAGGAGGGGCGCATGCCACTTCCGGAGGAGTTTTACGCAGAGCCTTAGGTATAGGTATTTGAGCACTTTTACTACTAGATGCCTTGGCTACATCTTTTTTCTTTTGAGGGTCAATTTGTGTTGCTGGGACTATGACTTGTGCATTTGACTCTAACATTCTTTTCTTATATCTTGTGTTGTCCACAACTTGGGCGCACGGTCTACTTGTATCATCTACTGCTTGGTTGATTGCATAGAAGTCCTTAACGTCAAAGAACATCAAATTTGCCTACGGAGGAGCTTCTGGCCTCTGTTGGATATCTGTTTTAGTGGCACTTGTTAAAGGCTCACATCTTGAAGCATTCTGGATCATACAGGCTTGTGTGCATGTGGCATTGGCACAATGATATTGACTATGAGGCATGTTGTAAGGGAAGCACCATTTTGGCTCCTGCGCACCAAATTGTTCGGCTGGAACAAGGGCTTGTCTGGTGGAGGTCTTTGGAAGAGAGGGCATGGGAGGAACAACTTGCAAGGGAAGATGTGCGTTAGCATGCCATTTGTCATTCTGCAGGTTGGGCGTGTATCTTTGGTTTCCATATTGATCATGCCAAGGCTAATTGCTTTGGCTATGCGCTTGATTAGAACTGCCTCTATAGGCTTGCACCTGTTGTTTCTCCATTGATATGACTTTGTTTGACAAATTTATAATCAAGGTCTTCAACTCTTCATCTTCTTTTGTTGCTGCTTAGAGTGTAGGATGTTGATGTAACTGGTTGCGCTTCTCTCGGGGGACAAGAAGCAGAGGCAATCAAGGTTGGGGTGCTTGTGACATTTATGGGAACAAGGGCATAGGCGGTCTAGGAGCTATCTTTCCTACATGAATAAGACTATTTTCTGCCCTTACAACAATATTATAATCAATTTGGTAAAGTCCTACCTCCCATGGATTGAATCATGACTGAGATATTGCTATTCAACACCTTTAGATAATATAGAAAAACATGTTGGGCTGTAGGTCTTACCACAAGAGGGATTCTGTCCCAAGTCTTTTGAAACTTGATGTTGAAATTAGTCATCTGCTTGTTGGGCGCCCTCCTTATTGTTGTCATGTCTCCACCAAAGATAGGTGATTTGACTTATCTTGAAAATAATTGTGGAGAGTTGTTCCCGCTCATCCCGTGGCGATAGATCCAAGTCTCAAGCCTCAGTACCATTGGAGCGCTTTTCCTTTGAAAGAGGTTGCGAGTAGCCTGATTGCTACATCATCGTGTGTGATCAGGTAGAGTGAACATACGTTCGCTACATCTTGGATATGCTTCTGAGGGGTGAATTGATTCTCACTAGTGAAGTATGAAATACTTTTGAGTGCGCCATTTGGCATATCATGTTGTATGACAAGATACAGGGGGACTTCCTCTGGTGAAGTTAGCAAAGTTCCTCAGTGGAGGAGGTGGTTGATGCGCCATAACATAGCGGGCGCGGGTTGTCTGTTGTGAGGAGGAGTTGAATGGGTGCAGACCGGAGATGGAGATGTGTGTGTGGGATTTCTAGAATGAACTATTCTCGGGGATAGTTGGAGGTATTCAAAAGAATCGTCACCGCTTTGCACTTTTCCTTGTATGCACTCTTCTCATGAAAGGCGTTCAGGGCTGCTAAAACAAAGATCTACAAATGTTGGGAGTCGTCGATGTGTTGAAATGAGCCTCCAAAGGCTGAAATACTAAGTCCACACACCAAAACTTAACAATATGAAATTTAAGCTTTCATTGTTTGTCCCAATGGGCGTCTTTAGGAAATTGTTGGTCTTCAAATTGCACTTCCCAAGTTTGTTTGACGTGTTGAAGAAGGAAGGAGGGTGGATCAAATGAAATCGGATGGTTAGAGCAACTAGATCTAGTCATTAATGTTTAGAATGTTGTTTTTCCTATTTCTCACATACCAGATCCACCAAGAATTTGAATTTGAATGTCTAGCATTGTAGCCTATGTCAACAACTATCAATTGAGACTAGGTGCGCGCCGATCGAAGCTCTGTAGCAAAAGATATGGTTGTCATAAGTTTGTTAGAGTTGTTTGCGCATGTAAGACACATGGCGCGCACACTGATTAGGCTTTGAAAGGATGACCAACTATGTAAATGTTCTTGTTGTTTATGCCACATGTCACTCATTGATTTGTTGCAAGGATCGATGTCCTATTGACGCACTTTGACTAGTCACGTGTAGCATACTCAAGTGTGTTAGAGGATGACTGGTATAAAAAGGCGTGAAGGAGGGTGCAAAGACATACACGCGAAAGAATGAGGCACGGGAAGGGCGTGCGAGCATACCAAGGACTTAGCCATCAAGGCACGCGTGCGGGATGAATAGGCTGCTTTAGGAAGAAGCGGATGCTGAGAAGATGCACACAAGGTAAGAGTGGAACAAAGAGGAAAAGGAAAATGGAAAGGGGAAAAGAGGAAGTGTGCGAGGGCGCGCGAGGAAAAGAAGGAAGGCACGCGAGAATCTGCAACCAAGGGAAAGTGCTAAGTGAACTTGAGCGCGTGCGACCTTGCGATGAAGAGCTCGAGCCAAAATATGTATACTGAAGTTACCCAAATAACTAGGAAAGTTATTTGGATGACAGACATCTTATTTATTAGGGCCTTCCTATTGGCGAATGATTAAGTCACATTGGCATCCCCAATCCTAAATGCCCTTTTTGTTCCAAACCTAAATCTTTTAAGCATTTATTTTGGTCTTGTCCCCATGCCCATGCCATCTGGTCTTGGATTCATTCATTTTTTCAACCCTTCCACCCTGAATTCTTTCATTGGCGTTTGACTTTGTTTGGGGATTTTAACCCTTGGCCTCATTATATTGATACTCTGTGGCAACTATTTAGAGCTTGCATTTTATTTCATATTTGGAAAGTGTGAAATTCTATGTTATTCCAAAATGATCATTCTGTTGCCTTGTTTTCCACTAATGATAAAGTGGTTATCTTGTCTACTGTGCGCATATAGATTCAAGCTCAAGTGGAGAAAGTTGCCTTGGAGTTTTCTCATTTACAGGAGTTGCTTGCACATTGGGGGAGTGCACCATGCACAATGAGTCGGGTCCCTCAGACCCTTTGCCTCTGCCACCTCGGCCATCTCGCCTCGCGACCACCTCCACCAGGATCGCATTGTAGGAGTCACTCTCGCGTAACGTCCGCTCTGCCTCTCCTCGGGGTTGTCCTTGACTCTGTCCTCTTGAGTCAGGGGCTGGAGCCCGCCTCTCGAGGGGAAGGGCACTATTAGCTCTCCACGGTGGGCCTCTCCTCCGCTTTCTTGTTCAAACTCTAGTTGGCTCTCCGCCCCCTGGTTGGGGGATAATTGTTCCATTATAGATACAGATGCCCTACCAAGATGGTTGGCAAGTGGACCCTCCTTCGCCAAGCTTTGTCTAGTGGAGTGTACATCCCTCCTCGGGATGATCCTTCTCCTCCTTCGGAGCGGCGACTTGTGCTTTCATTTTACTCTTTGGGCATTTTCATTTGCCTACGTGACATTTTGTGGGACTCACGAGTTCTCCAATTGCCCCTACTAATATAATTCTCTTATATTTTTGATAATATAATGGACACTTCCAATAATAAATAAAACCAACTATTCCAAAATCTGCGATATGGAATAGGAATCCTTAAAAAATTTACACCAAATATACACTTTTCCACGTCTCTACCAAAGGAGGGAAAAGGGTCCACATACTAATGAGCAACAAACACCAAACTCGTACAATGTGAAACAAAACGGGCCACGTAGGACGAACTCTCGAAAACCCTCGCGCACACAAACACGGAAAAAAAAAAAAACACGTAAAGCCATCTCTACCTATAAAATGTTCATTTGTTGCAAGTCCCTCGAACATCTACGCTAAATTTTTGGTTTCCACAATGAGGGTTCAGGGTTTAGCCTCCTTGCTAGAAAATCCCTTCGAACAGGCATCTACGCCTCTCGAATACAGAACGAAGAACTCGCTAATTTAGCGCCATGGGAATGCAGCAGATCGGTGTGCACATTGCCTGCGAGAGGTTTGAATGGTGGAGAAAGAGAGGGGAATTGGTCGACAAATGGAAGGAAGCCTTTCATGGCGGCAGGGGCCATTTCCTTTTCGTTTGCGGCTTCATCCTCCTTCTCCACCGCGGTTGCCAAGGAACGCCCGCCGCCTGAATTTATTCCAAAGGAGCTGGTTCTCTATCAGTACGAAGCATGCCCCTTCTGCAATAAGGTCAAAGGTATGATTCACATTTCTGATTTTTTCCAACCGTTATTTTGATATAGTAAATTTTATTTCTGCAAACTTTTTGGCTTCGCTCAAACTCGCCCTGGATTTGCGCACGACCTCATCTGTCAGGGCATGCCATACTTAGTGAGTTCAATGTTAGGACTTGCGCCAGGCCTTTGTCTGTTAGGGCATGCCACACCTAACAAGTTATATTTGAAGGTTTAATCGATTTAAACACTTTATCATGTTTATTAGGAATTTCAACACTGGACTTTGCTTGGAAAGCTGAATTACTTTCATCACTTGAACTCATTCCATCGTACTTTTCTTAATTTTTTAATTTCTATTTTGTTTTTTGGTGCGTAAATCTTGGTCGAGCTTACGGAGTGCCTTTGGCACGGGCTAAGCTCTGCCACTTTCCCAGGAATTGTAAATGAAGGTCACACTACAATGTAATTCACGTAAAGAGGTGAATGTTATTTGCAGGTCACTTGTTACGTCTAGCCAGAGGCAATTTGGTGCATGAGACCAAGTGCACAAGGGAATTTATTTCCATTTACCTTATGTATCGTGGAATTTTTGTACCAGCATGTATCATATTTCATGAACAGGCTTGAGAGTAAACTGTATCTTGCCAATCCACCTACACCTAGAGTAATCACAGCCTCACCACATGTTTGGCTGTTTAATTGCGAAGGGCTGCCATATTGCACAGGGCTGCCTTATCACAATGAGGGGTATATGAGCACAACTTATGCTCATATGATTGTTTCCATCTCAGAGGAAGGGTTCGGAGGAAGGGTTCAAATTTGGAGTGGTCAGGGTTAGCTACACGGGTTTCATAAGTGTATAACAGACCTTAAAATATACTCTCTTTTCTTTGCAACCCATTATAGAATTCTATTTTCATTTGTATTTTCTCATTGTGGACGTTTAGAATATTCTTTTCTTTTTCAACTATTTCTTTGTATTTTTAAAAATAAATCGAATGTGAGGCTTTTGGGTACGCTTTTAAAATTAGACTGTGGTGCCCACTAAACCTGGGTCACACTCAGATGTATTCCATATTCATAACACCACAGTTTTGTCTCATGTCTACTGGGCTATAAGTCAATCTCCCAATTTTTATTTTAAGTGTAGATTCGAATTTGGATCTTGGGGTAATGGATATCAAGACAAGTCTTATTAGGTAGAACATAGTCATATTTATGATATTGAGAGTTTCACCTGGACATATCTAGATAACCGACAATCTTGTTGAATTTGCATTTCAAATTATGATACATTTGTTCTTTATGTTGATAACCCCCTTTTTCCAAGAAGAAATTGATTTCAACTACCACAGAATGGTTTAGGGGTAAAGATCAAGAGAGTTGTACTTTGCCTAAACGAAAATATCAAGTCCACCAAAGACCAAAATAGTTCAAAAGTGCAACAGTTTACAAAGGAATAAGTGCTTAAAAATACCAAACCGAAAAAGTTTTACAATACAGATTTAGTTAAGTAGTTGAAGCTTCCATGGCGGATTTGAATTCGGTATTATATATTTGTGTGATTTTCCACAAGTCATCTCTTTGATGACCAATTTTCTTGAGCAGTCATTTCTCCATTACTTTTTAACCTCATGTACATTAGTAATAATCACAAGGCAAGGGGACCCTAACACACACAAGCATGACTAAGCGATGTTAGTAATAGAGAGAAGGAAGATGTTAACATTCCAACCTGGGGTTGACCAAGCTTTTAGTGCATGTCACATTGAACATGCACATAAATAGATTAGGGCCATTCGCATAATGTTCATTTAGATCTATATGACAAAGTCATAAAGAACATTCACATAAATAGATCAGGGTCATCGGCAAGATAGGACATCCGTTCAAAAGATGCAATAGGGTTGTAACAGGATCAACAATTAGAATGAGCATCTACATGCATATACCTACAAGTAAAGTGTACATACAAGCAACCTCCACCACGTGGGCCAAGAATAGAAGAAAGCGGATAAATAAAATATTAACATTCTATGATTAGCATAGACCCATCAACAACTACTATTCTCTCAAGGAGGTCCTCTGTGATTGAAGGATCCAACAATAATATAGAATTTCATATACATAATAAGGGCTCATAATGAATCAATAGAGAAGTGCAATTTCTCCACAAAATATAGATATGTTATTTTAGGTTGTCTCTACGACATACAGATAACAAGGTCCTTAATTATCTACCATGTGTATGCACTCAAAGGAAAACACATAAGTCAATACCTCTATATCAATATAAACACAACATCACAAACTGAAATGTAAGAGATTAAGGAAATTCACAAGTTTCCATCTCCCTTCAAGCGTTGCCAATGGTCACTGAGCATCCAATAAGGTCCTTGCTCACCACTAAGTAGGTATAAAAGGCACTGGGGATGAAAGAAAGATGAAACACCCACAAATTTTAAAGTCTTCAACCCACTAAGTGCCACTATACTCCACTAAGGGTATCATGGTTAACTCCATTAAGTTATTGCTATTCAGAAATTGAACGTATGATATAGGAGATGAACCCTATGAATGTAGACTCCACAAAGCATAGTCAGGCCAAGTCTCTACTACAAGGTCGTCAATTATAATAGGTGTGAACAATAAGCATAATTGGGTGAAGTCTTCCCCATGAGGTACACTTAAGGCCTTTAACTGGTATATGTATAATTATAGGCTCCATGAGGTATGATTTGCCAACTTTCCTGCACAAGTTGCACTTAAAGCCTTTAACCGATATAAAAGCATGAGTTGCCAAGACCCTCTCGATCCATTATCAACTTGGATATTCCAACGAACAATCCACCAACAGGGATTTACATCTTATTGGTATGATAGTCCATTGTTTTAAGCTACTGAAATCAACACAGACGAGACTGCAAATTGATGTTTATTACAGCTAGGGCTGCCATCTACATCTCATATACATTATGCAATTGTGTACATGCTTAATTTACAGTGCTTACATAAGCCAGTTTCACACCCCTTTTAAACTATCACCAACATGCAACCTTTCCAATCCATAAGAGAATCATGTAGTAAAGAAGCATGTTGATTCTTTAGATTGTGTATCACTGGAAACTACTTCTATTTGCTGCTATGAGCGAATGTTATGCTTATAATCAGCTGAAAATGTCAATTATATGTTGTTTGTGCTTGAATATGTGAAGTGGGTTTGTATAATGAAACTAAGCAATTAAATGAATCAAACACACATATAAACAGAGATTAACTCAAGAGTTCACCGTAGAGATTCAATGTGGGAAAAATCCATAAGAGTGAGGTCGTGCCTTCAAAATTCTACCATCAGCTTGCAAGATTTGCAAGCCAAATGCTCGATTTGAGCCTGTAAATGCATTGTGGGCCTTCACTAGCCTTTTACAATTCTCACAGTATATTGTGGGTTGTATCTAGCTCTGATACAATGCTTTACAATTTCTCTAGCTCTGAGACAATGCTCTACAAGCTTACTTTGCTGTGAGTTACTTGCTTATTCAACATTCAAGGATGCTGCACTCATCCTATGGTCATGATCCATAATGGACATGGACATTCCATTGTATGATTCGAAAATACGAAACACCTTCCCTTATGTGTTGTTTCTAAGTTCAATGCTATTGGAACAACACCTAAATTGTTGTAACTAAAACTCTTAAGACTGTCATCTACAGATGACATCTACTTATGCAATTCTTTACGTGTCTTCCCACACGCTGCATACATTACATACCATGCTTCATACACTGGCCATGCTATTACCAAAACCACATGATTTCCACCAAACAGTACTGTACCAAGAATACACTGTTCTTTAACCCCGTGAGAGAATAAATTCAGTTCCTACTCGCTGTTATGAACAAGTGCCATGCTGGTGCTCGTGCATTCAATTGATTCCCATATTCTCTTAAGTATTTGAGATAGCAGATTGGTTGCAAGAAATAGAAGTAATTGACAATCGATCAAAGACATACACGAGAATTTTCCCGGAGAAAACCAATGTAGGAAAACTTCAGAAGGGTGAAGCCATACTTTCTTATTTCCACTATCTTCTCTGCAGTTTACAAGTTCACTGCCTTCATGAGGCTAAGGACACCAACACTGATCAAGGCATCCCACACTTGTATTGCTCTTTGCAATCTATTGTGGATACCTTGCTTCATGTACAAAGCTGACTACTGCCCCCAACCATCATAGCTGTGTGGCCTTCTCTATGCAGTCTACACCATGTATTTGCAACTATTCTCAACTGCATACCATCTCGCTCAATTGCATGCAACTGAACACGATTGCACTTTCCTTCCTTGAACCTCTGCAGGTTCCTTTATACAGTTGCACATTCCTTAGGTTTGAACAAAAGGCCAAAAAGTCAAAAACATGAAGAGAAACTGTCTCTTCCTTTAATCTTCTTGTGCAATACATACAGGAAAAATTGCTGCTTTACACAGTCCGACAATTGTAGAACCTCCATGGTAGTTGTGAAACTGCCGGTATGTGCAGACATATGGTTGCAAAACCGTTGTGGTGGTTGTGAAACCACCACCGAAGGTTGCAAAACTACCACTTGGCTCAATTGTTGGTTTTAACTTTTAGAGGCCATAACTTTGCATAGGAACTTGAAATTGGGTGTACTTTTTTTGAATGTGTATAACATTTTAAGGGGAACTCAAATTTGTAATTGAAATGTACTTTTGATGAAAACCATATGCTGTATCAACCTTTGCACCTGAAACTATTTGTTTTCCACGACATCACATGTTATGATTGCTTCTTAAATCCTGGTTATGGTCAATTATCTTAACCAATTGAATTCAATGATGTACATGATCCAATTTCGGATCAAGTCATCTTCTACTTGAAGAATTTTGAATTCCATCTTCAATGCCTTACGACCTATAGGACATGACCCTAGGCGGTATATATTTACAAGCATAGCTATAAGGTTTGGCAAGATCTAGTCTTGATCCGGTTAGATATAGATTTTTAAGGCGTTCGGATAAATATGATCTGGTTTGCCTTATTTTAATATTAAAAAAGCAAAAAAATCCTAAAATGAAAACTCTAAAAGTAAAAAGTTCTAACCCTAATTGTATATGTGTATAAAAGCGATAATAGATGATAGAAAGAACAAATGAAGAAACTTGAGGCATTGAAAGGAAGTAAAGGCATTCAAGCAAGACGAAGGTGTTTGAGTTCGAAGCAAAAGTGTCTTGATTGAGAGAGCCTTGAGGCAATGTTTGAAGGCATTTGACAGTTCTCTCACGTTCATTAGTCCCCTTGTGTGTGATTGTGTTTGGTTCAGCGGTAGTTGTTCAACTCTGTGACCGTAACATTGCTAGGTGGTGCTTAGTGGGAGAGGTGGTTGGCGATGTGTGGTGGCGAGGTAGTTAGCAATGCTCGGTGGTAGACTCCAAAGGTAAGTGTTATGCGGTTTAATTTTAATTGTAGATTTTATTGTATATCTTTAAGAATAAGAGTAGGTATTTTAAAGTTTAAATTATTATTGTTTAACTTTAGTATATACTATTAATGACTAAATCTTATTATCTATTTATTAATTCATGTGAAAAAACATTTTATTTTTTAGTTCTAATGTTATTTTTTTGTTTTTTTTTTTTAATAATATTAATGATTAATAACTAAATAATAATATTTAGCTATTAATGGTATTTAATTTATATTATTAATAACTTCTATTATTATTTAGTTAACTTACATAAATTTTTTTTTTCTTATGATTTTTAAATTTTTTTATGGGTAAATAAGGTTGTAGAGGTCCCTTTCTCGTTAGTAGGACCCTTTTCCCATTAATGTTAAGATTTCCAAAACGTTTACATCGTTAACCATGATAGTTGTAGCCACCTCGATCAAGAAAACAAAATTCAAATTTCTTAGGCAGCCTATGCCTTAACAAAAATATCATTTTACAAATATCCCTTTAAGGTTATACTATATATATATATATATATATATATATATAAGACCTTGCATGACACTTTTTGTTGGTTGTCGCCTACCCATGCAACGCCAATGCAAGGGTGTTGGGCTATTTTAGGTGCTTTGCTTTAAAGCAATGGTTGTGCCTAATAATAGTAAAGTTAACTTAGTTTTGTAACTTGAGTTCATTGTAAAAGTAGCGATTCTACCTCAAAGTATTATTTTAATATTTTAACTTGCTTTCCAAAGAAGGTTAATTATAGGATGAACTTTGGTTATTAAAGTACATGCTCTCATTGTGAGAGGCATGTTGAAAAGACTTAATTGCCAGAGGCTAGAACTCTGGATGTTGGTTATTGTGTTAAACTTCCGGGATCATGGATAGTGGTTACACAAACACCTCTTGAAAGTTTAACACAAGATGAGTGGAACAAGATTGATAAGAAGGCAAAAAGTACTATTAGGTTATGTGTTTTTGACTCTATGTTATGGAATGTTTGTACTAAGAAAACAACAAAGGAGTTGTGCGATAAGCTAGGGACACTGTATCAGGCCAAATCTTTAGTGAGCAAGCATTTTCTAAGGAAGAAGTATTCTTTGCGGATGAATGATGGTGACTCGGTCGTAGAGCACTTGAATAATTCTAACTTTGTCATAAGCTAGTTAATGTCCATTGATGTGAAGATGGATGAGGAGAGGTGTATTACTCTTCTTTGTTCTTTGTCGAACTTTTGAGAAAATTTGGTGATGGCTATTACTAGTACCACTACAAAACTGAAGCTTGATGAAATAGTTGCAACTTTACTATTTGAAGAGATGAGAAGAAAGTTTGCTGATGACTATCACTCAAAGGAAGCTTTGTCAGTGGGAGAGAGAAAGAGAGAGGCAAGAAGTAAAATGGTGGAGATAAAAGGTCCAAGTCTAAAAATAGATCCAAGACTCGAAATCAAAGTCAAAAAAGTGCTTAAATTGTGGTAAAAAGGCATTTTTAGAAGGATTGTAGGTAGAAGGACAAAAAACTCCAAAGCAATTTGCATTACGAAGGAGGAAGCACATATGATGCTGATACTTACCTTGCAGCCCTAAGTGGGCACATGCATGCACTGATGCATGGATTATTGATTCAGTGTGTCATTCCACATGACCCCTCATAGGGAATGGTTTTTTGAATATGAGGTGTATGATGGCGGCCAAGTGTTTTTGGAGATAATTCGACCTATAGAATTGTGGGGAGAGGAAGAGTGAAGTTGAAGTTTAGAGATGGGAGGACCAAAAATCTCCTTGTGTTTTGCACATACCAGGCTTTGCTAGAAATTTGGTTTCAATGAGCAAGATGAATGATGTTGGAGTACAAGTCTCATTCAATAAAGATGGGTGCAAAATGGTGCATGGAGCTCTGGTTTTGGCAAGAGGAGTGCACATAGGAACTTTGTTTAATCTTGATGCAAGCACGATAGTTGGTGCAAACAATAACTTAGTTGTATTAGAAGAAAAAACTCAAGTGGATACCTAGTACTAGATCAACTAAAAATTCGTAGGAAAAATTCTTGCCTCAACAAGAATTGTGGAAGAAAAACTTCATGAAATGGGATGAGATGTCTCCTCAGAGACATCTTGTTGGGACCTCAAAGGTGGGTACAAAAGAGTGCTTGTGTAAGCGAGATCTCAAGGTAGGCACAAAGAGCAAGGGGGAATTCTTGATCTTTGTTGCAGAACTGGAGAAAAAAATTTGTCAAAGGAAAAGTTGAATGAAATATAATGACAATGAGATTTATCGAAAAATAAAGAATTGCTTCCGGAGGAGAAAGCAATGCTTTGGCATGAAAGGTTGGGCCATATTGGCGAAAAAGGGTTGCATGTCTTGTAATCAAAAAGCATGGTTAAAGGAATTTCAAATCGCCCCTTAGATTTTGACTTTTGTGAACATTGCGTATATGAAAAATAGAGCAAAGTTTCCCACTTCTACTACTCGTTCAATTGGTATTTTACATGTTATTCACAACGGCATATTTGGACTAGTGAAGGTGCCCTCACATGGGAAGTCGGTATTTTGTGTCTTTCATAAATGACTATCTAGGAAGACTTGGATGTATTTTCTCAAGCAAAAATCTGAAGTGTTCAATTTTTAAAAAAGAAGTTTAAGGCACTTGTTGAGAACCAGTTTGAGAAAAGGATAAAGGTTTTGTGCACAAACAATGAAGGAGAGTATTGTTTGAAGGAATTTAATGAATTTTGTGAAATTGCAGAATAATCAGGCAAAAGACAATTCTTTATACTTCACAACAAAATGGGGTGGCAGAGTGCATGAACAAAATGTCGATGGATAAGGCCCCGAGTATGCTAAGAGGTGTCGACTTAGATCAAAAGTTTTGGGCTGAAGTAGTGGCTACTACGTGTTATTTGGTGAAAAAATCACCTACATCAGCATTGGTGGATAAGACCCCACAAGAAGGTTGGACAGGAAAGAAACCATCTGTTGAGCACGTAAGAGTCCTCAATTGTGAAGCATACAAACATATCCCAAAGGAGAAGAGAACGAAACTTGACTTCATGTTTGAGAAGTGCATCTTTGTTGGGTATGGGAATGGTGTCAAAGGTTACAAGTTGTGGAATCCATGACTCCAAAAGGTTTTTCACAGCCAAAATGTTGTCTTTAGGGAATTGAAAAGCATGAAATTCACGGTAGAGCAAGATTTGGTAAAGACAACTCAAGAGGTAAATAAACCAAAGGTAGAATCTTCCAGGTGGTCTCACTGTGAGATCAAGGAGAGGCCAAGAGAGTTGAGAATCAAGTCAATCAAGAGGTTTCGCCTTAAAGCCAATTCAGAGGTAATAAAGTGATATAGGTGAGTGAAGGGCACTCATTGGAATGAGGATTTCATGAGATGACTGATTTTGAAATCACGCCAAGGCGAAATCTAGAAGCTGATTTGGATGATAGCTACTTATGGACTTAGGAGATCGGTAAGAGTTCGAATAGTACCTCTGAAGTTTAGCCCTTTAGATTACCATTCAATATTTCTATTATCGGTAATAGATAATGAGGATCCAATGACAACAAAGGAAGCTCTTGGTTCAAATGAGAGTAAGTCTTGGATGATGGCTATGAAGGAGGAAATGGAGTCTCTAAAGGAGAATGATACATGGGACTTGGTACATCTACCTCTTGGAAGAAAATCAATGGGTTGCAAATGGGTTTTCAAGAATAAGTTTTAATGCACAAGGAAACTTGGAGAAATACAAGGCTCACTTAGTTGTGAAAGGGTTCTCTCAAGTTGAAGGAATTGACTTTGGTGAGGTATTTTCTCTGTTGCAAAATTGACTTCTATTAAATTTCTTTTAGCTATTGCTACTGCATATGATCTGAGATAGATCAAATGGATGTTAAAACAACGTTTTGCATGGGGAGCTTGAGGAAGAAATCTACATGAAGCAACCTGACAATTTCAAAGTCAAGGGTAAAGAGGACATGGTTTGTCGCTTTGAAGAAGTCCTTGTATGGCTTGAAACAATCACCAAGGATGTGGAATTAGAAGTTTGATGGGTGTGTTCACAAACTTGGCCTTGAAAGAAGCAAGGTGGATCCTTGTGTGTACTTCAAAGAAGAAGGGGATAAGTTTATCATCATAGTGCTCTATGTGGATGATATGTTGTTGGTTGGCAACAATAGGGAAATGATCAAATAGGTGAAAGCTCAACTTTCGAGCAATTTGACATGAAGGATCTTGGTGCTTTGCAAATTTAATTTTGGGCATGGAGATCAAAAGGGATTGTGTGAACATAAAGCTTTTTCTAAATTAGGGTATGTGAAGATGGTGTTGGAAAGGTTTAAGGATGCAGGACAACAAGCCTGTGAGCACACCCTTTTTAATTGGGTATAAACTCTCTGTTGAACAATGCCCAAAGACACAAGAGGAGTTGGAGGACATGCCACAGTGCCGTATCAGAGTGCGGTGGGAAGCCTTATATATGTAATGGTCTGCATAAGACCTGACATCACACATGCAATAAGAGTAATTAGCAGATATATGGCAAATCCTGGGGTAGGAGCATTGGATTGCGGTAAAGCAGATTTTCAAATATTTATAGGGAACTAGTGATCATGTTATTTGATATCAAGGGAAGGCCCTTGGTGCAAGCAAAGATTTGAGTCTACATGGTTTTGTGGATTCGAATAGGGGTGGTGATCTTGATTTGTGAAGATCCACCAATGGTTACATTTTCAACTTGTTTGGTGGAGTGGTAAGTTGGATGAGCAAATGTCAAACAAGTGTTGCTATTTCCACCATAGAGGTTGAATTCTTGGCGGCAACACATGCTTGCAAGGATGCCCTTTGGCTTCAAAGGCTATGTGCCTTGATTGAGTTCGTCAAAAAAGGCGGTTTAGATAAGCCGTGACTCACAAAGTGCAATTGCTCTAGCTAAAAACCACGAGTATCACGCTCGAACAAAACTCATTGATGTACAATATCATTTTGTTAGATAAATGGTAGAAGAGAAGAGGGTGACATTGAAAAAGTGGAGACAAAGGTGAATGTGGCGGATTTGTTGACTAAGGCAGTGAGTGCTGAGAAGTTTACTTGGTGCAGGAAACAATGGGATTAATAGCCCACAACTACTAAGGAATGAGTTTGTGTTCTCCATAATGGAGTAGGAAACAAGGGGAGATTATGGTAGTGGCCTACCCATGCAGGGTGCCCCATGCATGGGTCTTTGGGCTATTTTAGGTGCTTTGCTTTAAAGCAATGGTTATGCCTAATAATAGTAAAGCTAACTTAGCTTTGTAACTTGAGTTCATTGTAAAAGCAATGGCTCTACTTTAAAGTATTATTTTAATACTTTAGCTTGCTTTCCAAGCAAGGTTAATTATAGGATGTGCTTTGGTTATAAAAGTACATGCTCTCATTGTGAGAGGTATCTGAAAAGACTTAATTGCTAGATGTTAGTTATTGTATTTGCAAGCTTTTTCAAGTTAATACAAGATTGAAGTTGTGTTGGGTTTTTTACCCGAAAGGGTTTTCCTGGATAAACATTGTGCCAATATTCTTGGTATGTCCTAGTTTACTTGAGATCTTATTTCTGCATATTTTGGTTTAGTTTATTGCTTGCACGTTTGCACAAAATCCCAACACTTTTTAGGGCAAAGATTGTCGACTTCCTTGTCGGATGCTTCATGAGAATTCATTTTGCTAGCCTTTCTTGTGTCAAAGCCCTCTCCCCTAACTTGGCCTTGACGCAACAAGACTTTGAGCTTGACTCTAGAACACATTTTGAATTGACCCTCGGACGACAACACATTTCTAGTTAGTTGGCACCTAGGACTTCTTCGATTGCCTTCCAAACATTGCTAGGGTGAGGGTGGAAGATAATCCACAACCTTTCCTTTGCATCGAATGCCATTTCCTTGTTAAGACCTTCAAGATAAATCTTGGGATAGAGATAACTGCCCATGATAGAAACAAGAAGCATCGAGAGTTTAGAAATGCAAGAAAATTTTACACACAAGGGGCAATATAGTTGAGAGCCACGAATCACGGGGCCAAGTTCCAAAAATCCCACACACATGCGGAAGGAATACTTTGCACATAGGGAAGGTGTCCAAGACATCCAAGACATGAGTGAAGGCCACCATATTGTCAAAGAAATAATTGCCCAATCATTTGGGCCTTTAAGTAATAATTTTGGGGGGAGCTCGATATTAGGAAATGATTGAATCATTGAGAATAAGGTGGTAAGGTCTGACCACATATTTGCTGAATTGTTCCTTATGGCTTCCAATGATTGGTCAACCCGCATTGGCCAAGAAATCTGCCACCCGATTTGCCTCCCGATAGAATTGTTGGACGCTCCAAGATCTCAAATCCTTGAGTATATGTCTTGCCAGTTGTAGAATATTATCAATCTTCCATGTCTTTGAGTTTCCCGATTTCATTGCTTGAATGATGATTTGAGAGTCTCCTTGAATAATTAAGCTTTCAATACTACAATATTTGGCAAGTTGAATACCCCTTAGCAAAGTTGAAGCTTCAACCTTTGTGTTTGATCCAATTGGTAAATGGAAGGAGGTAACACGACTTAGGGACCCCGAGTAATCCTTTATCATGCAACCAACTCCTAAATGCCCATATTCCCACAAGATGTCCCGTTAATGCTAAACTTGAAAAAATCCACCGCTGGAGAAATCCATTAAGAGTTGGCCAATTTGATTGCCCTTTGATTTGGGGGAGATACGTTTGATCTGTTAAAGTGGGGGTAATGTTTTACATTTTTATTTTATTATAAATTACAAGCAAATATTTTTCACTATAAATAATAACATTATAATTAAAAAAAGTTTATTATTTTATTTTTATAGTTTAATATTAAAAAGTCAGTTTATATTTGTGTTAGTTTATAGAGTTTGTGAATTTTTTTCAGTTTATCATACATTAAATAATAAATGTATATTTATTGAAAATGTTTAGAATTTGTTTTGCAATGAGATAACCTATCAGCAGCAACAACATGGAAAGTTGTTTGTTGAAGAAAAAATCCATTATTTAATGAGACTCCAACACCAAACATATGAAATACACTCTATGTTGTTCATATATCACGAAGACTCTAACAAGGGTTTGGAACCATTATTGTTGGGGATCCAAATGTAAAGATTTGCCCAATAACGATAGAGCAAGAGAAATATGTAGAATTCATTGGTCGAATTTGAAGCAAATATGAATTGAAGACACTTGCAACAACATCAACAACTTCAAAAGGCTAAAATCCAATGCAATATGACACAAATTGGCTCTTTTAGTATTTTGGTGCCTTCATTAGCGTTTGCCCAAGTAAGTAACGATTGCACAAGAGATGTCTTAGCCTTCATTGAAATCGATGTGGAAGCCACAAGAAAAACATGAGATTGATAGATTGGCGGGTTGGTTTTTTTATGCAAATGCCATCCCTTTCAATGTTGTTCAAAATCCACATACAAAAAGCTATGGTAGAGAGGATTGCAAATTTTGGGAAAGGTTACACAATGTTGTCTTTTGAAAGCTTGATAACTTGTCTATTAGAAGTAGAGGTGTACTAGATAAAATGAAAAATAATTGAAAAAATCAGGTTACACTTTGTAGTAAGTGATGGTTGGTCCGATACAAAGTGAAGGCCCCTTCTAAATATTTTGACAAAATGCCCAAAAGGTGCTATGTTTATCAAATCAACTGATGCAAGCAATAAGGTGAAGATTGCAAATTTCATTTTCAAATGCATTGAATCTATCATTCTAGAAATTAGAGAAGAATATTTAGTCCAAGTTATTATAGATAATACAACAAATTGTAAAGCAATAGGTGAACTTTTTATGGACAGGTTTCCTCATCTGTTTTGGACCCCATGTGTAACTCATGTTTTAAATCTTTTGTCTGCAGATCTAACAAAGTTGGAGTGGGTAGATAATATTGTGAGAGAAGGGAAACAAATTGTCAAGTTTATACGTAATCACCACTTGACTTTGAGCTTGTATCGTTCATTTGCAAAGTGTGTACTTCTTTCCCTTGTTGAAACAAGATTTGCATATAATTTTATTACTTTGTAAAGGGAGGTAGAGGAGAGGATAACTTTGAGAAAAATTGTGGTTCGTGAAGAATGGGCACAATTTAAGTTTTCGAAGGAAAGCCTCGCAAAAGATGTTGATAGAATTATTTTAGGAAGTTCATTTTGGGAGGGTGTTGAGAAAACCAAGGAAAGGTGTTTGAGCCACTTGTGTAATTGTTTAGATTAGTTGATGGCATGAAACCTTACATTAGCTTTGTGTATGAGGGCATATAGCAAGCAAATGAACAAATGCAAAAATATTGCAGATGATGTTAAAGAAGTTCAACATATATTGGGCATTGTGGACATCCGATGGGATATGTTACATCACCCTATCCATGTAGTAAGGTGCTATTTAAATCCCAAGCTTATAGAGGTTGACCATGATGTAGATAAGGAGGTAAAGAATGATATATTAGAAACAATAAATAGGTTGGTTCATGATGATGATGAGAAAGCTAAGGTGAAAAAACTCACTATATTCAAGAACCAAGAGGGCATATTTTTGCGTAAGGAGACACAAGAAGACATCAACTGTATGGGCCCCCATTTATGGTGGCAAAGTTATGGGTCTTCTACTTGAGCTACGAAATCTTGGCGTGCATGTCCACAATTAGTGTATCGGTGGTTCAACATGCGAAAGAAATTAGAGTACACATAACATGATCCAAACTAATAAGAGGAATCAACTAGGAGCTTAAATATCTGCAAATCTTGTATTTGTCCACAACATTTTTCGTTTGCTTGAGAACAATCAAAGAAGTTTAGGAAAATTAGATGGAGCTAATGCTAGCTTTGATTTTGAAGAAGGTTTTGATGTGGAAGTAGATTTTGATGCTGCATATGTTTGAAACTTTTAAGTTTCATTTCAGTATTGAGCTTTGGGCTCCAAACTATGGATATTTTGCTCTTTTTAATGTTACTCACGCTTCAAGCTCATGCATTTTTCAATTTTATAAGCATTAATTTTGTGCTCATTATTTGATAGATGGATATGTTTCTGCATGTTTTCCATGATTTATGTTATATGTGTGTTTGTGTCTTTATATATATATTGAATTGGATTTTCTGAACTTCTTCAGGATCTTTGAATTTCCAAGTTTTTTTGCCCTTCCGAACAGATCTGAAATTCTGGACTTGGTAATTATGGCTCAAACTCACAAACATATAGGCAATGTAGTAGTAGGTGGATGAGTTGATAGAAGCGTATAATGGCATTTTTGCAATGCCAATGGGAATCTTTGTCCATTGTTAGGAAAGCATTTTATAGATCTTATCCTAGGGACCCATTTGCCAAATGACCCTTTATATAGATGCTTTATTTTAGAGAATGAATAAATATAACGTTAGATTCAAGAGTGATCTAGATGGTTCACATAAGATCAAGTGGTTCATAGAAGGCTGATAGTATTGATAGGGAAAAATGATGCCGTTTGACTACAAAGCACTAAACAAGATGATCGTGAAAGACGAACACCTGATTCCCTAAATTGATGACTTGTTAAGCCAAGTTAGAGGCATAAAATAATTCTCCATCACTAATGTCAAGGTGGGCAACAAAGTTTTTCCATTGGATTCAACACATTGAATGTCACGTGTCTGACATCCTATGAAAAAACAAATTCCATGTACAAGCAATATCATGACAAGCATGAAGTACCATCCTATTACAAAACTGGTGATAAGATGGTGTTGTATGTACAAAAGGATAGTCTTAAAGGCTGCCATAAGATCAAACCACCAGCATGAAGCAAGGTGGGGAGAATGCATTTGAACTCAACCTTGGGTTGCATCTTGTTTTTAACATGGAGCTCCTCTTAACCATATTTTCCACCTTTTAGGACATATAAGGTGCAAAAAGACAACTGGAGATTTTGGAGTTGGATCTTGAATGTTCTACACCATCATAGATCAAACTGTGGAGACTCAATTCAAATGCACTTGACATTAGGCAATACCTCGTTACCAGTTGTTAAAGCATGTCAAATTGTTAACCGAGGAAAGTGCTTCATTGTGAAATAAAGAGAAAGCTAATTCTCACATAGCTTTTGATGCAGGGGCATCACTGTTATTCACTTGGGAGGCTGAATTTATGCTTGTAGAGGTTGAAACAATCTATCAGATCAGTAATAGGCCATATGTGGCATATGTAGAGTGTAGAGGTTTTCCCTCCAAAACACCAATTCGAACTTGAATGTTGTTCTGTAATTTCTTAAGTACAAATCCTATGTAAATGGTGAGGGTGGTGAAGTGTCACAAGTTTCTAGAGGATATAGTACGTAGATTAGGTAGTTTCTAGTCTATAGGGGATATGAAAAGTCAATATGGTTTGTTGTCCATCCATAAGTAAGGAGAAACAATCATCTCCTACATTCTTGGTAGGGAGTTGAGTGAAAATCTCAACTATGAACCTTGAATGGTAAACATAAAAAATCTCCAAATAGGTTATTGTGATCCTTTCTAACTATGTAATGAGCGAGGAATAGGAAGATCAGGTCAGGGACAGTCATTAAGGGTGTACATTCGCTGTTACATACTGATTTATTTAATATTGCACAGTCAAGTAGTAATTCAAGGAGTGTGAGTTGCTAGAATCTATATACTCTCCTTTGTTGTAATTGCACCATTTGAGATCTATTAAGATAATAAAGAATGGAATTATGATGATGATTGAGGCTAAATGTGCATTCAAATTGAGATTTGCCCTGTTCTAGGTAATTTTCTTTGATTTTCCGGCTAGAGCTTATTGTTTTTAGTATAAGAAGCATCTAGAGACTTTGACCATAAAAGAAGAAACTTGCATCAAGTCCCTACGAAGCTTATCCAACAGATTTTAGGTTTTGGAAAGGTCTGTAATGCAAGACAGGTGATTTTTTCTCTATCAGGCCCTTAGAAACCCAATTTTGGGGTTATAAGTTAAAATCTCCATATCTCTATGATCGAAGGATCTCCAAAGTTACAAAGAGGAAGAAATCATCTACAGAAGGTGCGGAAAAGGATTAAAGTCGCTGTAGAGAATTTGAGTTTGATTGGTGAAAGATTTCGTTGACAATCCTTTAGGACCAAATGTATAAGCCGAGATACCTAATCTTATACCCTCTAATGTGAACTGGGCAGAAATTCTAAGGAGATAGTCTATGAAACTTTGTAGACTTCAATAAAATGAAAGGGGGTACTTGGAAGTGTTAACAAAACTAAAAATAATGAGTTATAAGAAATTTGGAACAAAATGTGTTTGACTACATACCTAATAAACGGTGATAGTAGGACAAAGCTTTAGTAGATATAAGGAAGATCCCGTGAATTGAACTCCACCTTTTTTGATCAAGAGGCGATGTTAACAAAGTTGAAACAGCTAATTAGATCTATGTGAATCCTCAAGTTTTCATATTCTTAACTTATAAATGGAGTTTAGATCTCATTGTTGGTTCAATATAAAAGGAGCTTCCAAATTGTTTGAATTGAGGTTTCATAGTGGATTCTCTATTCCAAATTGAGTAAATTGAGTTTGTGAAAAGAACAAGGCATCAACTTTGAAAAGTTGGTGTAATGGTGTTGTGGAGACTCAATTTAAAGGCACTTGACATCATGTGATGCCTTGTTATTGGTATGTCCAAGCATACCGAATTGTCAACTTAGGAAACTTCTTCATTGGGAAATGAAGAGAAAGCTAATTCTCATATTGCTTTGAAAAGTTGGTATAATGGGGTTATTTTCTTTTGAAGTACAATGGATTCAAATGACTACATGGGACAAGTTTTTGGCCACCTCGTGGCAAAATCGCAGGGGACCCAAAACAATGCTGAAACATTGTTATGCATTTTTGGCCAAATGGTGAGGATTTTGGCCACTTAGGGTGTCCGAGATTGACATAGTTTGTTTGATGTGCTTTGAAAGAAAAAATCACTGCATGGAGTCATGGATGCCAAGATATGAAAAATTGAAAACAATGTCTAATTTTGAGGATTTGGGTTGAAGGCTTACGTTAATAGATCAACAACATCGTTTCCAATTCTAATGAGTTTTCATAATGGCTGATTGAAGCCATAACAAAGGGAGTATGGCCTCCACAAGAGTTAGCCATTTTGAACATCCTCATTACAAGCATTTCCATCTCGATATTTTTAGTAATAAAATAAATCACTCCATCTACTAACAATTCCTCATTCCCTTCAATTGTAGAGACTTCTTTATAGATATATTACCGTTGCCTTAAAAATATGAGTAATATCTTGACATCTCTTCTCTAAGATTGTTATACATACCTCTCATATCAAGAAAGCTCCACCCCTAGCTAAAAGCTATAGTGAGGGGAGTCGCACCTTTAGGCTATTGACCCATAGAAAACAAATAAGGGCTCTTTTGGTGGGAGATCTCTCAAACCAACTAATGCTTCTAGGGTTTGGCACAAGGAGGGGAGGAGCTCCCCTGATGTTCACCATCGACCTTATTTCCCTCCTTGTCTTATCAAACAAGAGCATAGATGCCGTTCGTCACAAGATATAGTGACCCCTCCCATTGGTTGAGTGCTTCCCTCTCTCGTTGGTTGGGTCCCATTGACCACCTTACATTATCATGAGGGCATTTACGCTTTAGGAGAGGGAAAACCTCTCCTTCGGTCTCATATCAAGAAAGTTCATGATTTTGTTGTAAAAATTGTTTATTTTTGTGTGAATATCATTATTCTTTGTTTTCTGCACCATCTTTTTTTTTTTCTTTCTTTCATAACATGTTGTATTTAGTTGTTTAATGTGTCGTCCATTGGATTGCCTCTAAATGCGGTTCATCCAATTCTACTATGCTTTATATTAAATGCTTTGGATCATCATTATGTTGAATAATGTTACGTTGATATATGGGTTTTTCTTCTTTGGAGTTCATTGAAATCTTAGGATGTTTTTGCTATTGTGATGAATGAGTCAATTTGAAACCTTAGTGTCAAGCAATTTCTTTGTTGTGTTATTTAGTGGCTTAATTCCTTGGCTACACCGCTTATGAGAATAGACATTGAAGAGAAATGGATTGATAAACTTATACAAGAGAAATAATACTAAAAGAAACTTTAAGTCAGTAATAGAAGAGAAAAGTGTGTAATGTCCCCTTTCCTACGCCAAAGGCCTAAGGGCCAATCCGAGTCCAAGCCTTGGTCATACCCAAGGGGTGAATGCCGGAGCTATTGGGGTATGAATATCTAGTCCATTTTGTTATAATTCTTCATTGACATATGCAAAAGGTGTGTTGGAAGGACTAGATGTACTAATATTCTAATTTTGCGTTTGGGGGTCACTTTTGGACTATGGCGACTTAAAAAGGGAAAAGTAACTTAAGTTATTTTTATTTTATTGGCCCTTCCAAGGGAAAAATGTGACTAGGGTTTATTGTGGCTCTTTTGCCTTGGAGAAGTTATATAAGGAGCTAGGGGAGAAAGGAAAAGGGATCTTTGCATACCTAATTATCTCCTTTCATGTGCAAACGGGTTATAGATTAGTCAAAGAAGCCTATTTTTAGCTCAAACCCACAAAATATACATGATCAAGGATGATTTAGCCTACTTAAAAAATGAAATCATGTAAATAACAAGCTATTTATCCTAAAAAGCATGAAATTGGTTAGAAAACTGAAAATAAATAGCTTGAAAAGACTCCATTAATGGAGGATGGACTTCATGTCCCACCGAGCGTGCCAAATGTATGCAATGGAAAGGTTTGCAAAGCTATGAGATGAGGTTAAAGAACCTCAAGCTTGACTAAACTTAACCATGCACCATAAGATTAGAGCTAAACAAGAAACTACATATGCATGTATAAATTTGAAACTAACATTCAAATCCTAGCATATATACTACTCTCTACTCCATGAAAGCTTAATAAAAATGAACCTAGTTAGATTCTAAGCAATCAAATTAGATGTGTTGTTTGCTTCAATGGAGGTGAAAAGGTCTCTCTAAAATGGCTACAAGACCAAGTTAGATACCCTCCTACTAACCTACTATGAAGTTATGGATGTGAGATGGAAGAGCTTCAACAATGGAGGATAGCCAAGATCAAATGCCTATTAGCTTGGCTAATGCAAATGAGGTCTAATGCCAATATCTCCAAATGTGAGAGAAGGACTTGTGAGTAAAGTTGTAAGTTTGAAAGGGAGGGGTGACCCTTCTATTTATAGTTTTCCAAATGGAAGAGTTTGAACTTTGGGTGCATGTGGGACTAAAACTTTTAGATTAGATTAGGATAAACATGCTTTAGGCTTAGTTAACTAGGGTTTAGGCTAGTTAAACTTGATTAACAAGTGATTAGAGACTCATTGAGAGTTGGGAGAGGTCTTGATAACCAATTGTGGTGATGGATAGCCTAGGAAGCCAATAGAAGTGGTCTAGAGAGAACTCGGGAGGTTCTCGAATGGTCGAAGGAGGAATGTTTAGCTAATAAGAGAGATATTAGCCAAATAAGTTGAATATGGGAAGAATACGACCAATAAGGGTGTCGTGAATTGGCATCCGAGAATGGAGCGAAGAATGAGGAATTAACGAAGTGTTGTCAATCGGTTTGAATGGGAGGAAATGCTAAGTGTAAGCATATTTTAGGCGTCTACACTACTTGCTGTTTTAGTTTGCATTTAATTAAGAATAATATACATCCAACTCCAAGAATGGCATTGGCATCCAATTTAGTTATTTATTATAAGCGCAACTTCAATGACCGTTCTTGTAGCATTGTGAACTGGATGTAGAGGCTAATCGTGTCTTATGCAATTATTGTGGGTTTAAGATGAGTGGAGGCGTCATTTGCCTCAAATACCATCTTGCATGATTTATAGCTAAAGATGTGCAATTGTGCAAAAAAGTGCCACCTAAGGCTCAAAGAGAGATGGCTCTTTACCTTACGAGTTTTGTGGAGAAAAAATGAATTGAAAAAGGAAAGCTAAAGAATTGTAGCCTTAGTGAAGAAGAGGGCAGCGAGGGATGATTTTGATCAATACAACATGAGAGCCTCTTCTATGGCCCCAACTCTAGAAGGATGGAGGCGGGGCATGGGCATGGGCATAGGGGTCATTTGATGGAGATACTTAGGGTACACATGGAATTGGTTGAGGTTTCTTTTGCTCCTTGACGTAGTCATGTGCTCAAACTTCACTCAAAAGTTTTAGGTGGAAGTAGAAATTGCACAATGAAGCACGGGTAATTAAAAAACTTTTGATATTACAACTTTTCATTCAATGTGGTAAATGCATTGATTGTTATTAGGAATGGTTTAAATCGCTTACTCATGATTTGAGTGGTACATTGTTGGAGGATGCCTTCCAATGCACACAAACAATAGTAGACGAGCTTAAAAAAATATGCTATAGACAATCTTTGTAACATTTTGTTTGATGGGTGGATAGATGGAAAAAATTATAATTTGATTAACTTTCTAGTGGCTTCAAGTGGGCAGTTGGTGTGCTTGAAGTCGATGCTTCCCAGTGAAAAATGCAAACATTTTGTGTGATATGTTGGATGAAGTGGTGATGGAAATGGGTTTGGAGAATGCCATCTAAGTTGTATCAGACAATGCAACAACATATGTAGCAACATGGAGACTTCTTTAGGAGAGGCACCCTTCACTTTTTGGACCATTTTGCAGAGCCCATTGCTTTTATATCCTACTTGAGGACATAGGAAAAATGATATGGGTGAAAAATGTGGTTAAAGAGGCAAGAAATATTACAAAGTTCATCTATAATCATCTTTGGGTGCTAAGCTTGATGAGAGAGTACACCAATGGAAAGGAGCTTATGCAAGTAAGAGAGACATGATTTGCCACAAACTTCATCACATTGCAAAGCATTATAACTTCACTAACATCTTATAAGCAAATGCTTAAGTACATAGTGGTTTGAGTCTCCCTATGTTAGGAAGATAGAAGGGAAACAATCGCGAATACCGTTTTTGATGATGTGTTTGCTAAACACAAAGATGAAATCCTTAAGGTAACCTTAAACTCTTTTTGCTGATGTGTTTTGTGCTCGTTGTGTAGCTCTTTGGGGTGTGAATGCAATGTAGGCATGTTTGAAGTTGTTCATACAAGGAAGTGCAATATGTTGACAAAACAAGTCAATGACCTTGTTTTTGTGCGATACAGTCTCTGTCTTTGTGTGAGACACATGGAGGGGCAAGAGAGTATTGATCTACATGTTGACTAGATTGTTGAGCTTGAGCTTCGGATGGGCAGCTGATGTTTATTGAAAAGGAAATCACACATTTGGAGAGGTAAGCATAGAAAATGATAGTGTAAGGGGCAGCAAAGGTATTAGGAGCCAAAGGGTTTGGTGAAGATGCAAATGATATCATTGTGGATGATGTTCTAGAGGAGGAATCTTTACCTTCCACTTCCAGGGGGCAACAAACTAGGTGCTAGAGACGATATTCATAGTATATTTTGGTGCATTGATGATTAATCTATGACATTATGAGCATTATAGTTTGTACTTACTATTTTTATTTATCTAAAATTGAGAATTATACTCTTTTTTTGTCGGAAACTAATGGAAAATATACTTAAATATTCTTTACATATTCATTTCTCATGTCATCTAGAAGCATTTTAAATATTATTTAAACTTATGTTTGAAATTTAAATTATTTTTTAAGTAGCGATAAAGTTGCGAGGCTCAAATCTCTTACCGAGTATCGAGTGTTTTAACTATTATAAACAAAATCTCCAACATATGTTTTATGGAAAAAATTGGCTTTGGGCTGCAAACTGCTCTCACAATCTTCAAACAAAATGGTTTCCAACTATTCCTACTTACATTGATGAGGGTTTAAACATCACAATATTTGTTTCAATTCCGACTCTTCCTTCCAAGTGCACCAAAGCTCCAAGGGTTAGGTTTATTTTTTCACCAATTGGGGCTCTCTCATCACCGCTCTTGTTAATTTATGACTTCCATTCATTTTGTCTATTGGACACAAATTTTATTGGTGCAATAGCCACTAGAAGAACATGTCAAAGATTACTTGATTACCCTCCATTATTAATTTATTAGAGGATTAATTAATACATTAAATGTTATAATTGCACGAGACATGATATATGAGGATTTTGTTGTATCTTTTTAGTAGGTAACCTTATTTTCCATGGTTTTCTTATTATATGGTTCAACTTGTGGGGTAGGGTTATTTTTGTGTTTGTGAATTGCACTATTTGTTTGTATTTCTATAATGTGCCCCTTTTTGAAATTAATACGGGAGAAACCCTTAGCCTATTTTATTTCCCATAGGCGAAAAGGGAGTTGCAAGGGAAATAAATCACCAATTTAATTTAAGTTGTCAAAAAGGTAACTTCATGTTATATTCATTTAAAAAGGCAACTTATGTTTTATTGTTGGAAAAGTGACTTTTGATAAAGTAAAACATCAAAATAGAAGTGGGTTGACCCATTTGGTGCCATGAAAAAGCATAAAAGGGGTCGATGGGGTCATTTGGGGGCACTTTTTGCATACACTCTATTTTGTCATTGAGGTTTTGAGTTGTTGCTCCAACTTCCTTTTGCAGTTGGGGACGAAAACCCTCCATTGCAACAAGATTAGAGGACGAAAACCCTCCAATCTTCAGAGGTGACTCCATCCAGGAGTTACATTTGTGCTTTCAATCAAGGATTTCAGTTCAGATCTGATTCGTCAGCTAGGGCATCAGCTAGGGCACGTTTCAGATCAGATCTCAGGTTTTTACGGCTAGGGCATCATCTATTCAGTTGGGACAGCGAATTGGTGGACTGTTATTCCATTTTGGAGCCCTTTTAGAGGTTGATGTCACCCTCCTAGGGCTGGACGACTTCATTGGAGGCTGCTACAACATGTGGTATGGTTGGGATTGGTGCCTAGGGCTTGCAAATAGCCAACTTCAGCCATAAAATGTCATCTTCAATCAGTTGGGCCAACATTTTGGCATTATTTCCCACGTACGATCAGCTAATATTTCTCAGTCTGGAAAATAAGTAAAAATCAGTTTTCAGTGCAAAAATTCAGATTTCAATATTTTATCCATGGCTGTCATTTATTATGGAAAAATCTATATTTTCTTATGATTTACCAATAATTTGCAGACGGGTATTTTCTATTTTGAGGGTTTGCAATAAAATAATCAGATTATTGTATTTTTTTTAGAAGGGTTTGCTAGAAATTCAAATTTCTATTACTTTTTCCCTTCAGGGACACCTCAACGATAGTAGAGCTGGTTTTCTTGCTAAACTGTTGGGAAATTAATATTCATGCAGGGTAGTGATAGAGAATTCAGATATTACCAGAGAGAGAAAAAGAAGGGTTTAGAAGAACCAAAGGAAGGGCTTGAACAAACTGATCCAAAATTTGGGAAAGGAAAAGAGAAGGTAAATATGGCTGATAGGAATGCAGAGGATGCAAGGATTGATAGGCTTGTCCAAGGGCAAGAGCGATTGGCTGATATGATGGCTCAGTTGGTTCATACCATGCAAAACATGCATGTGCCTAGAAATCAGAATGGTGAAGGAAGTTCTTCAGGGGAAAACAACAACCATCAACCTCAAAGAACCGTTATTGGTTCTCTTGCTAGGCCTTTCCAACCTAATTTCATTCCGAACGGAAAAAGCTATTCTAGAGGTTGAAATTCAGCCCTCTATGGTAGATGACATTGTTGCCAGCTATGCGGAATATAGAGCTCTTCCAGCTGAGATACATGATGAAATCTCTTGCAAATTTCATGGGTTTGAAGAAAAACAGAGGTGGACCACGACTAGAACCTAGACCACAAGCAAATTAGAGGGATCTTCAACATGCTTTGGGAAAGTTAACACTTTCCACTTTTGATGGTTCCAACAAGTGTACAACTTGTACATGGATACAAAAGTTGGATACCTACCTATCCCTTAGGCCAATGTTAGAAGATGAAGCTATTAAGTTTGCAACTCTTCATCTTGAGGGAATAACACATGAATGGTGGTACCATGGGCTGATCACACAAGGACATAATCTCATCAATTCCTATGATGAGTTTAGTAGGAGATTGATTGAGAGATTTGATAGAACTGATTGGAAGTTCACTTTAGGGAATTGGCACAACTGAAACAACACAACACAGTGGATGACTATGTAGCTGAATTTCAGAAGCTATCCATGATGGTATCGGATGTTATTGAAAGGAGACTTGTGGTGTTGTTTGTTGAGGGGTTGGCTGAACCACTCAAAGGATTGGTAAGAGCTTTTAACCTCCTTTTCCCTTCAAGAAGCAATTAAGAAGGCATTGGATCTGGAAACATCAGCTCCAAAGGGTAAATTTCTGCCTGTAGTACAGCCAAGGACAACACCTTTTGAGCAGCCAAGAACACCTTTGGGGCAGCTAAAAACAACACCTTTTGGGCAGCCAAGAAGAAGAGACCAAAAATGAATTAAGGAGTAAAGACTTGTGCTTCTCATGTAAGGATCCATGGACACTTGATCAACGTTGTCTTGGCAAAGGACAAGTTCACTACATAGAGGTGATATCAATTGGAGAGTCTAGTTCAAAAGAAGAGCCAAAATTAAGGGCAACACTTTTGCTGCACTTGCAGGCACACCACAATATCAATCCTTCAAAGTTTGTTGAGTTCTTCTCAAGCAAGACATTATAGTATTGATAGATAGTGGGGCAACCCACAATTTCTTAAATGAAAGAATAATAAAAGAGTTTGGAGACAAAGGGCGTAAAAGGTTCAACATCATTGCAACATATGACTTTTCCATGCCTTGCAAGAAGAAAGTTGAACAACTCAACATCACCTTGGATGAATATCGGATAAGTGATGAATTTTTTGTGGTTAGTCTGAAAGAGATCTACATGGTATTAGGAGTATGATGGCTGCATTCTTTGGGAGAATTCACCCAAAACTATCAAACTATGGAGCCGAAGTTTAAATCAGATGGGGAAGAAGTGGTACTCTAAGGGATCGCTAACATAGTTTCAACATCATTCTCAACAAACAAATGGAGGGTATCATAGATGGTAGTACTCTTTCTAGATCCCAGTTGATTCATGATTCACCCATTCTAGATGCACTTGTTGAGGATGTTGAAGGAGCTTCATTCGGTACAGAAGTTCTTAATCATATCAGAAGGGTGCAACAAAAGTCAACTGTTTCACAAAGCGGAGCATGGATTGGGAATTGCCAATTTCCAAGATTGATTTGGGACCCTGGTATTTGCAGGAGGGTTTAGTCTAAAAGAGAGTAAGAGCTGAACTATGCATTGCTTGAGGGCAAGCAATTTTGGGAGGGGAGGACTGTAATGTCCCCCTTTCGTAATTAATCTAGAGAAAACCCTTAGACTATTGTATTTTCCGTAGGCGAAAAGGGAGTCACAAGGGAAATAAATCGTTATTTTAATTTAAGTTATCAAAAAGGTAACTTCATGTTATATTCATTTAAAAAGGCAACTTATGTTTTATTGTTGGAAAAGTGACTTTTGATAAAGTAAAACATAATATCAAAATAGAAGTGGGTCGACCCATTTGGGGACCTTTCCTCGTAATGTGTGCCATGAAAAAGCATAAAAGGGGTTGATGGGGTCATTTGGGGGCACTTTTTGCATACACTCTATTTTGTCATTGAGGTTTTGAGTTGCTTCTCCAACTTCCTTCTGCAGTTGGGGATGTAAATCCCCAATCTTTAGAGGTGGCTCCAATCAGGAATTACATTTGTGCTTTCAGTCAAGGATTTTCAGTTCAGATCTGATTCGTCAGCTAGGGCATTAGCTAGAGCATGTTTCAGATCAGATCTCAGGATTTTTACAGCTAGGGCATCATCTATTCAGCTGGGACAGTGAATTGGTGGACTGTTATTCCATTTTGGAGCCCTTTTAGAGGCTGATGTCACCCTCCTAGGGCTGGACGACTTCATTGGAGGCTGCTACAGCATGTGGGACTGGTGCCTAGGGCTTGCAAATAGCCAACTTCAGCCATAAACGTCATCTTCAGTTAACTGGGCCAACATTTTGGCATTATTTCCCTACGTACGGTCAGCTGCAATTTTCCATTATTTCTCAATTTGGAAAATAAATAAAAATTCAGTTTTCAGTGCAAAAATTCAGATTTCAATATTTTATCCATGGCTGTCATTTATTATGCAAAAATCTGTATTTTCTTATGATTTACCAGTAATTTCCAGACTTGGGTATTTTCTATTTTGAGGGTTTGCATAAAATAATCAAATTACTTGTATTTTTCCATAAGGGTTTGCTAGAAATCCAGATTTCTATTATTTTTGCCTCGAGGACACCACAATTTCCTATACTCTTAATGAAGCCATCAACTTGTGATTTTTAAAAAAATGAATTGCATTGTATCAATGTATGTATCTCATGTATTCATTATGAAATCATGAATACAAACATTTTGTTTCTCATGTTAATGGTTTCTCTGCAGTTCTCTGTCCAAGCCCTTCATCCAAGATAAAGGGAGATAAAATCGTTTTTCAAGTCTCTCATTCCCCTTTTTTGTTTCTTCACCAAAGTAGTTTTAGGAAGCGGTTAATTGTATTGCAAAATAGCTCCCCAGAAAATTTCCACATTCTTGGCAGTTCATCTATATTTCATCCAAATCATACCATACATCTCATATGGTCTTCAGAATCATTCTAAATACGTTCATGGAATGTATAGATTGAGAATGTAATTTAGATACTGCCAAAAATGGGAAATTTTATGGAGTGCTATTTTGTAGACAGACAACCGTTTCTGTCATTTTGTCTCCTTCGCTGTTATTCTGACATGGTATCAGAGCCATGATAGTTCTCTTTGTAATGTAAAGAGTGACTCAATATTGTTCTTCTTGTTATTTAGATCTGCGTGTTTCTTGTGTTACTAATGCTTTTTGACTTATATGGTATTTTGCCATTATGTAGATGAGACGATGGATAATATTAATATTCTATAAGATGTTTGAATGATATCCTCTAGCATACTTTTTCATGCTGTTAATATTTACGTTTTTTTGTCAAGAGTGTTTTCTTTAAGAAGAGCCAACCCTTCTGTAATTCTTCAGAAATTATCTAATGTCAGATATGTTGTTTATTAATTATGTTTTCTCCCGAGCCACTGAATACTTCAAAATGCTTACACTTTGTCTATTTTAATTAAGAAACAGGGTCAAAATATCTGGAACTTTTTTTTGTTCATTTGAGCTTAATAAATCTTTGCATATTTTGCAGCTTTTCTAGACTACTATGATTTACCATACAAGATAGTTGAGGTAAATCCAATCAGCAAGAAGGAAATCAAATGGTCCGATTATAAGAAGGTGCCAATATTGGTTGTTGATGGGAAACAACTAAATGATTCATCAGGTTTGCAAAGAGAAGGGATCTTGTAGAAGACGCTTCGATTCTATATATGAAATTGCTGATTGTTGAAGTAGAGTAGTAAACTTGGTCTCAATGTGTATATGTGCCCCATTTTATTTGCAAACACTTTCATATCATATGTAGCTTTAAATAATAGCATGTTCTTTCTGTGATGCTTGCAGCAATAATTAATGACTTAGATAAGCAAATTCATTCCAACAAAGAAAGATTGCTAACAAAGGATACAGAAGAGGAGGAAAAATGGCGCAGGTACAGGCATTTATATTTTCATAAAGAACGAAAAATGTTGATTTTGTTAATCCAAACATACCATCTTATGTGTAGAGCAAGACCTAAATGCACTAAATGCCATCTATTTCTGTGTCTACCTCCTTTCCTTGTGATGTTTTTCTCAGTATATGTTTGTTCAACAAATATCTCTGTTCTCTAGGTTATGTCAGGATTCACTCTATAGTTTTTCTTCGAAATTACGTTTATTGTAATTTTCAAATTATAAATTCACACAATTGATTTTGTAAGTAATTTAGCATACTGTTTGAAGTCATTCATCTCATATTTACCCAGATCCAATTTTTTTCTTTGGAAAAGCATTCTACATTAATTTGGAAAAGCTATTTTATTATTTTATAGAGGAACTGCTTGATCTGTGATCTTTTGAAGTACAAGTGCTTTGCTGGAAATCTACATAACTACTATGCTGTTCTACTTGAATTTCAATTTTAGTGATATTTATTAGAATGCAAAATTGTGCTGGAAATAAAACAGTACCAAAGTTGCAGGAATTGGAATAAAAGCGATGAATCAGCAACCAGAACAGAAATGACACAAAGATTTTAACCGGACACCCCAATGTGGGGAAAACCAGCTGGAAGTGGAAATAAATCAACTTCCTCTCCCTTTTTGGCCAAATTAGTTACGTAGAGCTCAGACAAAGCATCCTACAACAATCATTCTCCTGCTATGCTCATTCAAACTACACTCTGCACCAGAAGTGTTACTTCTAAAACCAATTGAACTCACTAACTCTTCCTTTGACACTCATTGCTTACAACTGGGTTTGTGCTTCTTATTTACAAGAGCTTTGGGAGTGTCCTATGAACTAAAGGAATCCCAAACTACTCAGAATTGGGAGAGACTATTTTCTGCCATTACTCTTATGTTTTTTTCTCATGGGAAAATTGTGAGTTTTTTCAGGGCGAAATTGTCACTTTTGTTAGGATGAAACTGTCACTTTTGTCAAGGCAAAACCGTTAATTAACTGACAAGACCACCATAGGTAATTGACAAAACTGCCGACATGTGTATTTGCCATGCCACAAATGAAACTGCAGGACACAAACGTAACCTCCATGAGACATTCATAACTGCCACTGACAATAACACAACCACCACCTTGCTGTATCTGGCGGTTTTGCCACCGTGCAAAATGTTTTGTTTGTAGGTCTGATTTTGATTGATGCCTTGGTTGGATGATGTAGATTGTTTTCCTCAAATTAGTGCTATCACTATACAAGGATTAATTGAGTACTTCTATCCATAGTTACCAAGTTTGAAAATCCAGATCCGTTTGGAAGGACAAAAAAATCAAAAATCCGGAGTTCCCGAAGAAGTATGGAAAAATCCAGTTCTGTATATATATAAACAGACACACATAACAAAAATCATGTAAAATGTGCAGAAATGTATCCTTTTATCAAATAATGAATGTAATTAAAATTTATAAAATTGAAAAATGCATAAGAGTTAGAAATTTGAATAACATTAAAAAAGAGCAAAATATCCATAATTTAGAGCCTAGGCTCAATACTGAAACGAAATTTAAAAGTTTCAAATGTATGCAACATCAAAACCTGCTTCAACATCAAAACTAACACTAACATTATCTAATTTTCTATTATGCTCGTCATCATTATCAATATTTTTATGAAGTTCTTTGAAGGATGGTTTTCCAAGGTGAGAATCACTATCTTCTTTTGCAAGATTGTTCTTAATCAAATGCAAATTGTTGTGGACAAACACAAGATTTGAGAGTTTTATAGCTCCTAGTTGATTCTCTTGTTAGTGTGGATCAAATCGTATGTACTCTATTTTATTTCGCATGTAGAAGCATCAACACATTGGATGTGGACATGCACAATAAACTTTTATAATTTTGAAATAGAAGACCCATTAATCCGCTATCATAAATGGGGATCCATGCAACCGATGTTTCTTGTGTCTTTTTATGCGAAAACATGGCATTTTGATTCTTGAATTTAGCGAGTTACTTTTTTACCTTAGCTTTCTCATCATCATCACAAACCAACTTGTTTATTGTTTCTAATACACTGTTCTTTATCTCTTCATTTACACCACAATCCACCTCTATACGATTGAGATTTAAACAACTCTTTGCTACATGGATAGGGCAATGTAACGTATCTCATTGGATGTCCACAATGTCCCATACATGTTGAACTTTTTCAACATTATATGTTAGTATTTTTTAAATTTGTTCCTTTGTTTGCTCCATGTTTCCGTACACAAAGCTAATGCAAAGTTTCATGCCATCAATCAATCTCAACAATTGGACAAGTGGCTCAAACACCTTTACCTAGACTTCTCATCACCCTCTTAAAATAAACTTCATAATATAATTCTTTCAAAATCTTTGCAAGGCTTTTATTAGAAAGCTTAGATTGTGCCCATTCTTCACTAACCACAACTTTTCTTAGAGAACGCTTTTCCATCTCCCTTTGCAAGGTGATAAAATTAGAGATGCAAATCTTGTCTCGGGGAAATGATTTCACGTTTTGTTAAGCTCTCAATATCAAGTGGTGATTATGTATGAATTTGGAAATTTATTTTTGTTCGCTCACAACACTATCTACACACTCCAATTTTGCTAATTCTTCATGCAAAAAAATCTAAAACATGAGTTGCATATGAGGATCTAAAGCAAATAGGAAACCTGTCCATAAGAAGTTCGCTTGTTGCTTTACAATTTGTTGCATTATTTGTAATAACTTGAATTACATATTCTTTTCCAATTTCGATTCATATTTGATTCGAATTTGAGCAACAAATTCATTATCCAACCAAGACTTCAATTAGAATTAGAAATTGAAGAAGAATATGTAGTCCAAGTTATTATAGAAATGCAATAAATTGCAAAGCAGCAAGTGAAGTTTTTATATATAAGTTGTTTCATATGTTTTAGACTTCATGTGCAACTCATGTTTTAGATCGTTTGTTTGAAGATCTAATAAAGTTGGAGCGAATAAATAGTGTTGTGAGAGAAAATAAACAAATTTGCAAGCTTGTATTCAATCACCACTTTACTTTGAGCTTGTATCACTCATTTGCAAAACACAAACTTCTTTCCCTGTTGAGATAAGATTTGTATCTAAGTTTATTACTTTTTAGGAGTTGGAGGAGAAGATGACTCGAGAAAAGTTGTGGGTAGTGAAGTATGGACAAAATCCAAGTTTCTTAAGGAAAGCCTTGCAATGGATGTTGAGAAAATTATTTAAAGAAGTTCATTTTGGGAGGGTTCGAGAAGGCCCTAAAGGTGTTTGAGCTACTTGTCTAATTGTTGAGATTGACTAATGGCATGAAATCTTGCATTAACTTTGTGTATGAGGGTGTTAGAATATGCGGAGAAAGAAATAATGAAGAAAAAATAGAATGTACAAATAATGAAATGAAGAAAAACCAGAATGCACACATTATTCATTGTGTGTCCATCCTTTTATTATGTGAAAGATGGTTACAAAGTGGTTAAAGTAGTTTTAATCGTTTATTAGCTAACACAACTAATATTAATATAATATTAATACATAAGCCTTATATTTTAATACCCCCTCTTAAGGCTTACTCTATAGAACATATCGACATGAGATTAAAATAACATAACCAACCAAGACTCACTGTATTCTTTAGAAGTTTTCCCCTTTGAAAACAATGTTTGACTAGGTAAAATTCTATCAAGCTGCCTCCCGACCCTCGTAAATGTGTAGTTCCTGGCCGAATTCCCGAGTTCTTGGATTCCACCTCCCTGAACTCTTGAATTACAGAATCTCCCAAATTGTTGAACAACCATCCATACTGAGCCATCCACAAGCTCCATCAAGTTGTCTCATGACCCTCGTAAGGGTAAATTCCCGAGATCCACAGATTCTGAACGACACTGGACAACCATCCATACCGAGTTTCACATACACTGGATTCCTCCATGTCTTCAAAGTGTTGGGATTCTTTTAAAATATGCATTCTCTATCAATGAGTTCATCGATGTCAGCATCCGGTGGAATTTCAACACTATTTGATTGCTCATTGTCTTGGAATTTCCCCTTCATCTTTTTCTTTACAATTTTATCCGTCTCGTGAAAAATATTTCGCTCAATAACTTGATAATATAAACTTTCTTCACAATTATTTATCATTTGCTCCAAGCGTAACACAGTCCATTCATGGCCAAATAAAAGCCCTAGTTCGTGATTTGCAACAACAGATAGGATTTCCGTGCATGCCCTAGATGACTTATCACAATCTGAAATTCTCTATTTTTGCTCTTGATTTTGTATTATTTAAATCAGCTTTACACAACTCGTACCTGATTAGGGAGAGATTAAACACAATTTTGGACTGATGCCCTTCATGTTTGCAGGATTTCGTGCCTTTGAAATCAGTCAAATCAATGGAGTTTGACCTCACAATTGTTTTTCATGCCTTCTGTGCCCTAGCACAAGAATTTCCATACTCATTTTTGCTTCCTCGACCTCAGTTTCTGCCTTTTCCAGCCCTCACGATTTCTGTTTTCCTGTGAAAATGCGACTGTATATTCTTCCTCACTCTGTCCTAAATGGCCCTCGTTTTCCTGCACTTTGTCACTGTATTTTGTGTCACTTGAAAAATTTCAAAATCTAAAAAGAACCCTGCAATAAACCATTTGTTGTGATGACCTCCGGAAATGAAGTTTCAGGCCCTCACGATTATGACGTTTCAGACTTCTGCAACCCTTGCGACCTTTGGTCTAGGCTTTTGCGACCCTTTCACGACCTCTGTGAAAACAATTTTGTCCCATGCCCTAGTTGGTACTCGCAGCCACTTTTTCTGCCCTCTCGTGATTCACGTGTGTGTGTATATTCTGCCTTTTTGCAAACTGTAACATGACTGTAACAGCAACAACAATGGAGACCTCTTTCCTTTTCTTTCTCCCTTTTTGCTTGCCCCGCGCTCTGATACCAATGTTAGAATATGCGGAGAGAGAAAGAATGAAGAAAGAATAGAATGTACAAAGATGAAATGAAGAGAAACCGGAATGCACACATTATTCATTGTGTCCATCCTTTTATTATGTGAAAGATGGTTACAAAGTGGTTGAAGTAGTTTCAACCGTTTATTAGTTAACACAACTAATATTAATATAATATTAATACATAAGCCTTATATTTTAATACCCTCTTACGGCTTACTCTATAGAACATATTGACAGAAGATTAAAATAACATAACCAACCAAGACCGTGTATTCTAATAGAGCGCATGAAGCAATAAAAAAGTACTTGTAGATGATGTTGGAGAAGTTCAACGAATATGAGACATTGTGGACATAAGATGGGATATGTAGATGTGCCATTTAAATCCTAAGCTTATAGAGGTGGATCATGATGCAAATGAGGAGGTTACTAATGGTATATTATGTAATGAAATTGCTTAGATAGATTTGAATATCAACAGTGATATAGCATTAAAGAACATCAAAATATAAAGAAATGCTCACAATATGCAAGCTCATTACATACAATATTGTACGGTTTGGAGGTTGCCACTTCAAGGGGGCAACCTCCAAACCATACAATTAAACTCTAGTGTTAAATATGATGATCATCTATTAGCTACTAACTCCTATATATACCCTACTATGCTATGCAAGGCACCAAGGCCGACCTACTAAGCTTATGAAAGCATAAACGAATGTGATGTGACATGATAAGAGATTATGTAAGCCACAATTCGCATCGACACAATTGAATCTACTTACTTTTTCTAAGTAGAATGCGAAAGTTTGATGGTCCCTTCACATATCTTAGAACCCTATTTGCTGCTGTCCAATGTTCTGATTTTGGAGCTGTCATAAATATGGAGATGCAGGTGACTGCATAGCTCAAGCCTAGTGGCTACAAGATACATCAAGCTGCCAACTAGTTGCTTGTAGACTGATTCATTTACTGCTTTTGAATCAGTCTTGGCTGAAAGTCTCAGCCCGACTCTATAGGTGTAGATGCTGTTTTACAATCTACCATTCTGAACCTATGTAGCACTATTTGCATATTTTGTTTAAAAAGAAAAATATGTTTATCAGTTTGCCAAGCTTTTACAGCTAAGCAGTTCTGTAGGAGGCCTAATTGATCATGTCGAAATCGGAAGATAAATATGATTTTACCTTTCTGACAGCTCCAAGCTCAGTAACCATGATTATGTCATCAACATATATCACTAGAATTACCACATCACCATTCTTGCTTTGATGTAGAGATTGAGGTTAGAAGCACTTCTTCTGAATCCATGTTCTTCTAATACCTATCAAATTTGATGTACCATGCTGTGGAAGCCTGTTTCAGCCATAGTAACCGAAGTCTTCGGGAGGGACGAGGTTTCTGGGATGGCAAATAAATTCCTAGATTTTGGGTATGGTTATTATTTATTAATGATAGGTTTTCAAACACACAATAAATGGAAGAGAATAGCTATGTTTTATTAAACATGAAAGCTGGGAATATGTAAATATATCTCTGATAACATCATTTTGATATATCTTGCTGTGGAATGATATGCTAAATGGATATTGCTGTTTCGTTTTTTGCTGAATATTTTACGGAGTATTTATTTGGATCAAACACGATTTTCTTTAAAACAAAATTACTTCAATATGGCTGGATTTTTTGAAGATTGTGTTTTGATGAAGCTGGTTGGTTCTTGTGGTTAGTTTATAGTGACATAATTCATACTTATAAAAATGTAATGAAAACTTCAGGTGGGTAGACGAGCATCTTGTACATGTATTGTCGCCAAATATTTACCGGAGTGCTTCAGAGGCGCTCGAGTCCTTTGACTATATTACTACAAATGGTAAGTTGGCAATTTGTGATGCAAGATAGTTCTCCTGGATATTGTTTGGTTCTTTGAATGTGAGTTATAACTGTTAAGTCTGGATATTATTTAGTTACAGAGAATTCGGTTATCATTGAAAAAGTTCCAGTGAATACAATTTATCATTTAATAAAGTGATTTAATGTTTTTATGCAATTGTTGATTCCTAGAAACTTCAAAAGGGAAATGTGTGAGATGATCAAAGTTATGTGTTGTGGACTTCTATAGTTTTGAAATCTGAACCAGTGAAATTTATAACATCTTATCATGTGGACTATCTGTTCGTGGATTGATTAATTTTTAAATGGAATAATAGCTTGAATTCTTCAACTTAAATGTCAATGCTTCAATATTGACAGCTGTCCCTACTATTGGCATGATAATAGCTATTTCTTAGAATTTATTTGTCACCCTTGCTCCCTGAAACCCAATGATGAAGTTATTGGATGTTTTTATGTGGACTAATAGGCAATTATTTGGAATATGCAGGAAATTTCACAACTCTGGAGAGATTAACTGGCAAATACGTAGGAGCAGCAGCCATGTACTTTGTATCAAAAAAGCTCAAGAAGAAATATAATATCACAGATGAGCGTGCTTCCTATACGAGGCTGCAGATACTTGGGTTAGAGCTCTTAATAATAAGACATTTATGGGTGAGTATGCATTTCTGAAATCACTTTTCTATTTATGCCGAATTCGGAAATATTTGAACATTGATGAAAATGAAGTGTATTTTTTCTGACTTGTGAGTTGGCCTTTGACTTTCATTCAATTTCAGGTGGTTCTCAACCGAATTTAGCAGATTTGGCCGTCTTTGGAGTGTTAAGGCCAATACGATTTTTACAGTCTGGAAAAGATATGATAGCGAATACAAACATTGGGCCATGGTACTCCAGAATGGAAATGGCTGTGGGTGGGACCTCAGGAATAAAGGACAAAAATTAAAATATCTCATCCTGTTTCGGAAGAGCCTGAGAGTGGAATCTAATGTCTTCTGTATTTGTTGTCTATGTGGACTATAAATGATTGTTTAGGCGGTTTCAAAGTTTTGAACATTTTGCAGGTGATTGTTTTTGCAATCTGCTTCAGGATATAGGTAGTGCTTGATTGGAGGAAAGTGCATTCTTTTATCTTATCTCTTCTTTCAGTGGGAACAATAAAGCAAAGTTATATTCTCTTGTTGGGAGTCCACGTAGTTGTTTCCTAGTATTTTGCTCCATTCGTGTTGTATTGTCATTTCTGGTGCGTAACACCAGATTAATTCCCAACGACACAGGAGTTCATTCACAGAGCAAAAAATTTATGCAATATTTTATGTTCTAAATATTTATTAACAAATATATATATGGAGTTTCAACTTAAATTAAGAAACAAAACTCGTTAGGAGTGTAATAATCTAATTATCTATTAGGAGATTTCAGTATGATTTTATAAAGAAAGATGCCACCCTTCATATGGGAAAGTGGCGTACCTAGAGAGTTTCTCTTTAATGGCTTTGGAAGATAATATGTTATGGTCTGAGTGTTGAAATACATACCCTCTAATTGGGAAAATTCTAAAATACCTTATGCTTGTAGCAAATACATAAGATTCACATTATATAATAAACTTACCAACTTCTGGAATAGAAGCTGCTCATAATTTCCTCGTCGCTGATGAGATATTGCGCTTAATGTCTGTTATAAATGAGAAAACTGCTGTTCAAGAGTGGATTTAGAGGGGGATTAGGGAGCGCTAATTTATTTTATTTTACTATGGTTTTTATGAAGAGTAGATTAATTTATTAGTTCCATATATGCTAGTAGCAGTTAGTGTCCAACCTTACATATCAATTCAATTCACTTCATTTAAAATAAAATTAAAATTACATAATTGTATTAAAAATATGATATTTAAGAGGCCTCAAATATTTATGCAAGTGCCTTTGTTGTAGGATTCTTAAATTTAATTCATACTTTATATTGTTTTGAAGTCTTGGAAGTTTTTTTTTAGGAGAGATCAAGAAAAGTGAATATGTAAATAACATGGAAAAAAATAGTTGGGAAATATATGAGAAAATGAGGATTATAATAGACTATATGTTAGAGAATTAATTGGGGATTTTAGGCAGTAGTAGCTACAAAAAAATTATTAGGAAGTTTTTCTCGGATGGTAGAGGCATAACATATCAAATAATACGATATTTGGTTATGGTTAATTATTTTTCTATCATAGATTTTATTTATTTATAGAAGGCATTAGCTCTAGTATTGCTTAGGGCGCTCATAACCCTTGATTTGGCCTTGAGAGGATTAGGAAAAGCACTTGTTTTTGGATAGGACAATATTTACCTTATAGCTTGAAAGGGGTATCTTACAAAGTTTGAGATTAATGGCTTTTAAATTGCACAACCTTGGTTGAAATAATTCATTAAGATACTCGATGTAAATGTAGAAGCCTTAGTGTCGGCATTGAAAGAATTTTGACATTGGGAAGTTCACGTGGAGTTAATGGGCTTGGAAATGCCTTGGTGCTTTATTTAATTTGGGTTGTAATCTAAAAGCAAAATTGTTTTTGTTGTAGTGTTAATTGGTTGGAGAAGCCTTATATCTCTAAAAATGTTGGGTGTGTATCTCGTTGGCATAATCATTTCCCCCTCTTGATTATGTAAAGTTGGGTAAATATATTGCATGTTTCTAAGAGGAAGATCAAATATGGATGTTGAAATAACCTTTACATACATTTGAAGGATAAATGTGCATCTCAAAAAAAGATCAAGTACAATAAATTACTTGTTGTGAATCACCTTTTGATACATTTAAGGGACAAACATGCACTTGATGATACTAGGAAGTTAGATCATTATTTGTGAATAGTTGTGAACTAGAAATTGATCAAGATAGTTTCAAGTTAAGGTGGATATTGGAACATAATGGAAATCTTATCGAATGCCTTTTGTGCCTTACAATTCTAATTTTTACACGGAAAAGTGGCTCACCCGTAGAGATTCTTTCTATAATTGTTTTGAAGATAAGATGTCATGGTTTGAGCATCAAAACAGTCTTAATTTGACAAAGTCTCAAATACCGTAGGGTTGTAGCAAATATGTAGTATTCATACTATATGTTAAACTTACCGACTTCTAGAATAAAAGGTGCCCATGATTTCCTGGTCACTGGAGAGAAGTTTCCCATAATGTTTGTTATAAATGTGAAAACAATTGTTCAATAGATTAGGAAAACCACTTGCTTGTGGATGAGACAATATTTACCTCATGGCTTGAAAGGGGGATCCTATAGATTTTGAGATTAATTTACAATCTCTAAAATCGTTGACCTTGGTTTAAAATATAATTAAAATATTTAGATGTAGAAGCCTTAATGTCAACAATGAAAGGATTTTGTTCATTGGGAAGTATATGGGAGTTGATTGGCTTGGAGATGCCTTATGCTTTATTTAACTCAAGTTGTAATCTAAATGTAATAGTGTTTTTTTGTTGCATTGTAGACACCAAATTTGGGTCACACTCCCCTTTATCCCACATGTATATTAATTTATTTACCTATAATTAAATTAATGCACATTCTCACAATATTTATTATTTAATTACCTTAATTAAACCAATTTCCACCTCACCTAGACACCTCATCATAAACCTATTCTTGACATGTTTTTTTTTTTACTAGGACTCAAAGATCTATTTACTATAACTAACTAAGACTTAGTCCTACTTACCATAACTAACTAAGACTTAGTTCAACCTTAAAATCACATGCCTATTCTTCTTCTAATCGCATGCCCGCTTATCTAAGCGCAACATTCCATTTTGATTTGCGATAATGGACAGAGCTGACCAAAAAGATGGCCAAGATCTGCCATTTTAGTAAACCTAGGATTTCTCGCCTTAATTGTGCGCAGTCAACTCGAACTGACGCGGTCACCTAAACCATCGTCGGTTACCATATATTCACTTTGGTAACCTTGTTTAAGAGGTTGGAAGAATTATTCGAGTTTTGGAGAAGAGAGATTTGCATGCAAGCACACACCAGAGCACTCCTGCACATCCAGACATCTTGAACCAACACCAAGCACTGATATGAAAGGAAAGCATTCACGGTAATGTTCCAGGAAGCACAACCACGACACTGACCACTAGTTCCACGGATCAACCATCACCTCCATCCAACCACCAGGCCTGCAAGTACAAGTAAGTACATTTAGATCTGTATCTTTCCATAGATCAATTTCTTTATCTTTGTTTAGGAGTCCTAGTCTCCTTTGCATCTCATCACCTCTCACCTTCCTGCCAATCCCTCCACCTAATCACCTACAACCTCTCAACCCTCCATACCCGACTCCAGACATCTCTGAGTATTCCCAGCATTGTCATCAACCTCACCATTCTCTGTGCAATCACAGAGAATCTCCAAAACCAAACCTTATTGAGTTTCTATCAGCTTGACCCTACCGACGCCGATCAGCCTAAACCGTCGTCGGTTTCCCCTCAACCGACATTGGTTATACTAGACTCGACGTAAATTTGTGTCTAGTAAATCTACCTATAACAACAACCCCATAACATTTACCTAAATAAACCAAATCACCTAAAGCTTGACCCTGACTTGTCCCAACCACCTTATTTACCTGTCTGACTTCTAGATCTGATCATAACCTAGCCTGTTAGATTAGATTTGCTTATTGTACTTGAATGAGACACCTAAATCATATCAACTACAGTAGGACATTATTGGTTTACATCATTTCTTGCATTAAGTTGTTTTAAACAGTGGATTGACAACCATCTAGGAAGTATCACACTTCTGGATCTAGCATACGCTAGGCAGTCCACTGACATATATTGTTTAATATTCCTCTTGTGGTCTTGTTTTGTATTCGCAGGTAGTTCTTTCTAGCAAAAAAGGAAGTTCTCACAATCAACATTGGATTGGGAGATCGAACGCGCGCTCTAGCCTCCACCTTCATTCACGGGTATTCCTCCTCACCCTTTCCTTATTTGTTTTGCCTTATGTACGCAACTATTTAGCGAAACAAGATTGTTCATTGGCTTGAAAATGCCTTGTATCACTTAAAATTGTTGGTTATGTACCTCAGTAGTAGAATCATTTTTCCTTTTCTTGATTGGATAAAGATAAGAAATGAAAATCAGCTAAATACGTTGCATGTTTCTCAAAGGAAGATCAATTATGGTAAATAAATGTTGCGACTTTCCATACATTTGAATAACAATTGTGCACTTGATAATGCTTGAAAGTAAGATTATTTTTTACGGATGGGCACGCGCTACAAAATTGACCAAGTAGGTTCTAAAGTTTGGGAGGATATTGGAACAGAATGGTGATTGTTTGGAGTATGCTTTGTGCCTTTGATTATTATTTCTTTGAGATGAGATTTTGAGACCCCACAAGGTGGTCTATACACTATTCCTTATTTGTTTTTATAGGGTTTATTGTTTGCATCTCATTACTCTCCTTTGGGATGCCCTATACATTAATTGATAATTATTGGATTTTGTATAGTCTTTATGACCCAAAAAAACATTGGGCTCCACACATCTTGTATATCTTGAGGGGGTATTATCTCAAAGCTGTCATCTTGTCTAACCAATTGTATAGTGGAGTAGTTATAGACATTGATTATTGCAATGCCATTTGAAGTGGTTCTAACAATGAAAAGATGGTAGAGTAAATAATAGTTTAGAGGAGGAAGAAGGAAAAAAAGAACTATCAAAGAATAGAGAGAATTGAAGAACCAATTAAAGACATTAATGGTAGAAGTTAACTAGTTATAAAACACATACTTGTTTTTAAAAAAGATGGTACAATGCACAATTAATATGAGATGTCAAAAAGTGCCTAAATCGATCAAAACATGGATTTGTTCGAAAAAACGTCAGACAATGTGCAATTAGATATTGGAGGTCAAGAGATACCCAATCAACTAATCAAAGGCTAACACAAAGATGCAAAGAGGGGAGCTTTGCTTTCAAAATAAAATAGGATACCAAAATGGTATATCAAAAGATGAAAGAAGATCTAAAAAATAAGATACAAAAGAATGAGAAGAAGAGATAAAACAACTTAAAATTGTCAAATGCAAGGAGATCTCAAAGATAAAAAAGCTGAAAGATGAAATCTAACATTGGTATGGATGAGCTATTGTAGGGGGCGCCGATCAAAGCTAAGGAGGAGCATTCTGGCTACTAAACTTTTCAAAAAACGTCTGCAAGAATTAGTGCCGAGATTATGTTCATCTGAAACAAGATTTTCCATGGCTCAAGGTCCCAGATCATTGTTGTGCAGAGCCAACGATAGATACAAATTTTCTTTAATCGGTTGTTTCATTGGGATAAGGCCAAATATTGACCAAGTAAGGAGTGGACCAGAAAGAAATGGAAGACTCTTGGGAAAATATCCACATTGGCCCTATCAGAGAGAAGCTTTCTCTTTATTTTTTCCCTAGAAGAAGACATGAACTATGTTATGCAAGGTGGGCCTTGGTTTTATGGGAGAACCACTCTCTCCATAGCTCGATGGAAGATGGGAGCGGTTACCCACACACCAACAACATGTCCTGTTTGGGTCAAGCTCCTTGGGTTGCCCCTGGAATTTTGGGAAGTGGATGTGTTAGCTGGAATAGCTAAATCAATGGGGAATTGATTTCCCTCGATCCATCTACAACTACAAGATCTATTCATAGAAGCAAGAATGCATATCAATATTGTTGTAGGCTCTTCTCCCCTAGAAGCCATTAACCTGGAATCTCGAGATGGAGTTTGGAGACAAAAGCTTACATTTGAGGATTCACCTGTGTTTTGTAACAAATGCAGGTTGGTAGGACATGGAAGTCGTGGTTGCAGTGATAAGAAAAGCCATACACTTCAACACAATTGCGAACAGGGGAAGGAAAAACCACTACGAAGTTGTGAATAGTGGAAGGAAAAACCACTATGAAGTTGTGATTAGGAGAGGGAACAACTACAGCCGAGCTCCATTCAGGCACCTGGTTCGAATCTTGTACTCGGCCGGTGGTTATTTCTAACGTGGCATTGTTACCTGCTTGCGTGGAAGCCAAAACCGATGGAGACTTGACCGTTGATCTGATTTTAGAAGAGACTGCAGGAGCTGAGTTGGAGAAAATGGATGGGGGTAGTTAATTGACAGTTGGCAATCGAATTGGTGGAGAAGATCCCACCCAAATCCATTTTGAATAATCCAAATCTGGGAGCTCCACAATCCAAGGGTGATAGGGACGTGTGGCAGATTCAAATTCCTGCGAATGGATACGTTGGTATTAGAAATGACAGTCTAGACCATTGAGAAAAATCAGGATACATTGAATAAGGAGGAAGTCGTTAATTTCAAGCACTAATGGTAGATTCCCTGATTAATGATCTAGAACGGAAATATGAAGAATGGGAAAAAATGACAATGCAAGTTAATTCAAATGGTGCTACAAAAGTGGCGAGTCCCCTCCCAAAAAATGTCATTGTTTTCACTGAGTCTCTGGGGAAGGTGGACATCATAGCTTCGAATGAAGGCGATGATGGTTGGATAAGTGTTAAGAAGAAAACATCACATGTTGTTCACCCCACCTTCACTCGGAGTCGGGAAGGAAATTTTAGATGTAAACCTTCCCATTGGGATAGTTCAAGTTTCCAATTGCCTTTGTTGGTTCTTGACCACACCTGAACTAGTCTCTATTTTTCTCTTGGAGCTTTTTCGGTTCCTCTGGTTCGTGCAACTGTTGTTGTTTCACTATTGTATGTCTATTTTTTGGCTTCTTGTGGCAGTTTGTCCACTGCCGTTCTACTTCATGCTCTATCTGGCTTCTTGGCCTTTCCTTCTTGGTGGGATTTTCATGCTTCATTTGGCTTTTGAGCCTCTTTGTTTTCTGGGGTATGGTCCCCTTCAAAACCATATCCAGGGTATGGTCCTTCCCAAAACCATTTACCTTTAATAAAAAAACTAAAAGATGAATGACCCAAAGAATAAGAGGAAGAGAAGAAACCTGAAATGCCACAAGGTTGTGACATGTAGAGATCAAACACCTATTGATATGAATTTCATTGTTGTTGGTACTCCATGAAAAAAAAGTTTGTATTCAATAGATTGGATGATGATACATTACATGTAGATCAGTATTGCAATATAAATGCAACAATCTACAAAATGATTAGATTTACTTAAATTTTGATAAAGATAGGAAGGACTACCATTACTTATATATTTGTAAAGATAGGAAATGCTACATTGAAGATAAGAAATGATTTTATAGAGGATGTTGTAGACCATATTTTAAATGGATGTTATTTTGTTTGTCATGTTGGTACTTGTTAGCATTAGGTACTCGGCGACTTGATGTTCGGTTAAATGGTTGTGGTAACTATTAATTATTGTAATTTTACATTCAAATAACATGTTGCATGAAGGGGTAAGGGGTGCTTGAATCAGTCCTCCTTGAATTTTAATGATTGTATTGTGCACTATCTTTTGTTAATGAGAAACTATTGTTATGTCATTCTCTTCTATATTTTATGCTACGTAATATTATTTGTATTTGTTCTTGGTAGTGTAGGTTCAACAATCATTATGATGTCACTCCCTTAAAAATATTGGGTTAAGTTAGAGTTGGTTCTAAAAGCAACCATTGGGAAACAATCCTCATTGACAAGGAAAAACATCATGGCAAATCAATGTGTCAACTTGTCCAAGAAGCAATTTAAACAAACAAAGAAAGAGAGAACTATCTCATTAAGAAATTCGAGTACTTGTGGGATCTATTCATACTTGAAAACCTTGTAGAAGAATTTGAAAGGACCCGTGTCTTGAAATGTTGTCTTGGGCAAATTGGTAGTAGTAGTAAAAGTGGATTGATTGTTTGATGAATCACCTACACTCCTCGCAAACACTCTATTGTTTTACAAGACTCCTATGGGTGGCATGTGACCACTAAACATGACAACAAACCCTATATTAGTACGATGAAAGGTGTTGTCTTGAAGAAGAATTATCGAAAGACTCATACCGAACCAAAAGGAATTGATGCCATTGAGCTTGAACCAAGTCGGGAAGAAGACATTATGGTAAGGGACCATACTAATAAATTTGACGACATACAAGGTTCTTGAAGCAACACAATGAAGATAGAGATTACAAGAAATGAGTACATGAAACATCCTCAAGGCAAGTACAAGACACTAGTGGAAGCCAAAGTTGAATTCAAAGCCAAAGCCAAAGCCAAAGAATGACTTAACCAATATTGGATCACCATAAACCACTCACGAACATAGTGGGTGGAGATTACACGGAACTTTCTCCTTCTCAATGAAGGAAATGTCAAACTTTTCGACTAAATATAGTTGGTAAGATCAACATAAGAATACAAATCTAGTAAAATTTTGATTAACCCTTCCTTTTGAAGGAAGTATTTGGTCCAAAAAAGTTTGACACCTACATCTTTAGATGAGAACAAGTTAGAAACAAAACATATATACGTAGAATAGAAGACCTTATTGATGATACAAGGCCAAATACACCACAAAAACTTGAATCACACATTGAAGGCAATAATATTAGAAAGCGACTTGACGGACAAGAGAGCGATTGGAACATTTTTGAAGTAAGGGCCAAACATAATGACGTGTTTGAGAGTGTAGAGGAACCTCCAATGAAAACCTTCTTGAGGAGGAGAATCATATTACAAATGTCGTGTTAGAATCATAGAACCAGAGCCATGGTTACTCTATCTCCATTTAAAAAAATAAAATCTACCAAAGTTCATTAAAGAACAAATTAGAGGATCCCATACAACTCTATAGGTCAAGTGTTGCATTTTGGAAAGAAAATAAGTACATAAATAAAAAATTATGATTGTGGAGCTTCCCCGACAACACTTTGAAAAGTGACCATCAATGGTACACACATGCATCAACCAATGAAAAGTCCTTGTGAGATAAATTCGTAAATTTTTTTGAGAAGGAATTTAGACTTGAGAGATGACAATATCATTATATATGAAATCTATAAAACTTGTTATGGTAAGCATGAGATTGTTCAAGCCTATAATAGGAGACATAATGAACTATTAGGAAAGCTAGACCCATAAAATGCACTAAATAAAATACGGTTCTGATTTAACAAAAATAGAATAAGTGTTAAACCCTAATTGCATAGTCATGTATGATAAATAAATGCTAAAATACAAATTTGACACAAGCAATAAGCTAATGAAATATGAAACCCTAAGTGTAAGAGAGAGAGAGGAATGGACTTAGTTGATTTGCGCTCGTTTCGGGATTGATACGGACTGGGAAAACTGTTGAACAAGAGGTAACACGTGTCGTTATTGCTCCAAATAAATTATGTAGGTCACGAAATAGGACGAACACAGGCGCCCACGACAGGACATGGGGCTTGGACGCTTACGACCTCTCTCAAGGCGCTTGAATTATGAAAATGGTTAGAACTTGATCTTTGTTGTGTCACATAAGTCTCGCAAGTACTTTGTGTTGGTCACTGCGTGTCGCACGTGGATCGCATAAATACTTATAACCCGCAAGACAAAGATTCACTTTCAAAACCCCAAAACCACATCAAATCCAAAAAGAAAGATGCAATATGAGGAGTCAGACTGACCCTGGTGGTCACCCAACAGAGTGAGCTTACAACCGAGCACTGCAATACATCTCATACTCCATGTAGTTCTTGTGCTTGTGTGAAAGAATTGTTCCCTAGGATGCCATTGTGCGAGTGCACTTGATAGCGGGCTAGCTAGATGTAGCAATGTAGATATATGTGTGGATGAAATAAAACTTCCCCTTCTTATACAATGTATGCAGATTTGATGCAACCCTTGTCCCTTGAGTGGATGATTTAGAGCGCTTTAAGTGCCTTTTGGATGCAAGCTTAAGTGATGATAGTAATGATTAGTGCTTGGTCCTTCATTTTGGTCACATAACTATGTATTTATATGATTCCCTTGTTTGAATTTCGTAATTGAAAACTAAAAAGGCCGACCCATAAGTGAAAAAGGTTCCCAAAAGATAAAAGAGACCCAAAAGAAGTGAGTAAGGTGGAAAAGGGTCAGGGGTGCTCATAGGAGATAGGGCCGCCTATGCACTCTTTTCCTAGTTGGGCGTTGGTGTTTGGAGCCATAAAAGATAAATATATAAAATACCGACTAGGTTGTAGGGTGTGTAAGACCAAATAGAAAACAAGAAACATAGAAAAGAGGCCAAAGATAGTCATGAATTACTAGTTTTCTTGCTTAGGAATCATATAAATGCTAGTTTGTTTTAGTACCTAAAAATGTACCCAAGTGCGTGATTTTGTGTCTACAAGTTCATTAAAGGATCGATACCCTCATTATACCCTAATTAGGAAAGAAGATAAAAGTGGTTCCATCTTCTTATGAGGATGTATGGAATAGAGTGATGGACATAAAAGTGTACACAATTCCTCTAACTCGAGGAGTAATGATGAATAATTCAACTCTAGTGATAGTGAAGATCATAAATACCCTTGAGAGAGACATGCTTTACATGATGAAGAATTGAAAAAGACACAACGCCAAAGGAAAGGATCTATGGTGCACAAATTCCAAAATGGAAGGTCACATGAAGGTGAGTTGGTATGACAAATATGTTTTGAGATATGTCAAGTGATATACCATGCAATCAAATATTGCTCATTCTTTTTTTTTTTTTAAATATGGGTGCCCAAGTGCTATTCACTTAAGGAAAGCCCTCAACACCACCAATCACCCCAATGAAGTTTCAAAAGAATAAGGTTTGCGTCTCTTAGTGCATCCTGTGGCGGGTATATAAATTTGAAAACACCAATAGATGCTTTGGATAAGGTTTCAAGGTGATTTGTTCTTTGTTGTAACTTGTAAGAAATGTGAGTTGCTCCACGTCACATTAGTATTATTGTGGTTATCAACGCAATGGCATATTTTAGTGCCAACATATTATGTGGTTAATGAAGCTTATTAGGTATGTTTGATTATTGTGTTATGTTAACTGACAACCCATTGGGTCTTCTTGTCATATAAATAGAATGATGTATGATAGGGAAATATCAATAGTAAGGTCCTCCATGTACCAAAGAAATTATATTGAGCACTACCTTAGAATGGAACATTTACTACCACAATATTCTTCTATGCTATAATGTAGTATGTATTGACTAGTTTGTAATTGATATTATGTGGTAATGTAGTCTCATTGTTAGAATATGTTGTATAGATATGTGATTTTTTAATCTATACGTGTATATGGGTGGTGTCATAACTCATGACTTATGGGGAACCGTTATGGGTTGTTTTGTTAGCCCATGGTTTTGGTACCCATTGTATTGTAAAACCACTTTAACACGATCAACACGACAATAAGGTATTGGGTGTATTCATGGGAAAAAGCAAGTATATTGGAATAAAACCCTTTTTGTTGAATTTTGTAGTCATCTTGTTGCAAAATAATGAATATGATACACTTTTGGGTCGAGGATGGATGATAAAGAACCAAAGATGACCATAAATGGAAAATTAGTTTAATTTCCATTGAAAACAAAAGACAAAGTTGTATGTCATAAATTTAAAAACTAGGAAGTTAATGAGGAAGCAACTTCATCGGATTTATACTTGCAAAGAAAAACATTTGGTTGACAAGAACCAAGGTATGATATAATTATGAAGGGGTCTTGGAGCTATAGGAATGCTATGAAGACGATATGAACTCCCTCAACAATCACTTCCCCCTTATAAAAAAATAGTTCCGATAGATGATATACTATGATGTGTTTCAACTTGATTGTAATACCATTAATTATGGAGATCAAAGAAGGATAAGTATTGCAAAAAGATAACCAAAATATTGGGTTAATGATGTCAAGGCCTTCCAAACTGCTGGAGAGCATGACAATCAACTTACCCACTAGATTTAAAAAGAATACAACATCAAGGGTGAATTTTTTGATGACGAGCTCACCCACTAGTTGGAACATGTTGCTAATGTGAATACCAAATGTCCAACCTCACTGAATGTAATTATGAGGTCTACCACAAAATTTTAATAAAATGTGAAATATGGTCCATTTTAAAGTTGCAATTAGATATACTCATCTAGGATGGAAACAAAGTTATGGTTCATTAGAAGATCGAGGCTATGTTGATTCAAAGGAAATATCATCGTGACCAATACTTATGGTGCAAGAATTTTAAATTGAGGTAACTAGTGTTTAAAAGAGGACATAAGTACGTGCATGATAAATATTTAAGGTGCAATAATTCCATGGTTAAGGTGTTTAAAATATTAATTGGAGAATCCAAAACCCGTAAACACTACAAATATGGAGGCCAACTAAATAGGCAAAGCATAGTAGGAACTATTGTAACCTCTAATCTTATTCAAGGCTAACAATAGACATGTAAATAGTGTAACAAGCTTAACAAGCTCATTAACACGCAAAAACACTATTACAAACACATATTAGCTACGTAGTCTAGCACCCTCCCTTAATGATTAAACCGGAAAAAATCTCTATAGTTTACAAATTTATCTTTACTCAATGGTTTAGTCATTATATCAACTAGTTGTTCGTAGGTGTTGATGGATGTTTCTTATACATCTCTTTAGACATAAAACAAATTGTGAGAGGAAAAGAGGTTTGATTCTTTTTCTCTCACTCATTTTAGAACCCCGATGGAAATATGATTCAAGGTACAAAATACTCTAGACATATAGCTTTGTTAGGATCTATGTGGCCTTTTTAACCCACAGAGGCCTTGGTAAACCTTGGCAGATCCACCAATCTATAGATTTGTTTTAGTTTAGCTCATCCTTTGGACTTGAACCATGCTAATATAAATTAACCTTGTCCTAATGGTTATTCACAATGGCTTTAAAGTGATTGGAGTTCATTAAAAAAATAACAAAAGAGAGGGAAGGGTAGGGCAGAAAAGAGACTAGAATCTCTTTGATCACTAAGCATTACAAACATAGTCCTTTCAAAAGAATCAAAACTAGGGCACATGAGAAATAACATTGGCACAATCCTTCATGATCCCTGGATAATTAGTCTCAAGATTTTGAATCCAAGGATCACATTTTTGCATAAACAAGATGAATAACTACTTTACAATTATCTAGTTTATAAATGAGGTTAATTAGCCTAATTCTTGTACAAGCTAACTTGATTCCACAAGAAGAATAGAATCAAACTAAAACACGAAGTGCAAAATGTACTTAATAGAAGAAAAAGATTTGTGTCTAGGAGTTAAGTTATATGAACTGTCATCAATTAGACATCGTTAACTCCAAAATTCTCGTAGTGCCCACATTTTTATAGCTCCAGTTATCTGTTGGTTCCTTTATTCCTAGACATGTTTTGATTGAGACTCTGATAGACTTTGGACATTTTACTATGATATTTTATCCTCATGGACATTATGGCATTTTGGGCGCGTAGCGCCAATTGGACTAGATTCGTATATTGATATATTTCTTATGATGTTGATGACACTAACAGGGTTATATGATAGATTTATTGGTTAGATGTTAGTCTCTTGTGGTTGATTTGATTAATGATATAGTGTTCTGGATTTAATGATGGTAATTTTCATGCTAACCTAAGTGTATGTCGTTGCAATTTTATTTGGTGGTGATTCATGGCAAACTATGTGAATAATTGTATGCATTGCACTATCAATTGTTTAATAATGTTAGGACATTATAAGTTAGATTGAATTTGTGATGTATAGATGATGTTTATTATATTGGACAGATGTGGTTAATGTGTGTAATGAGTGTGCAGGTGACAGGTATAGGAGAGCATGGGTTTCAGGGCAGCTACGCAATTGTGCACAAGTGGCCCACGGGCTGAGTCCTAACCATGCTAAATGTTTGAGGCCTTAGATTAGATGTATTTAATTGGGCACCATGGGTGAACCCTCAATTGTAATGTAATTATGTTTTGTAAAATTAATTAGGTTTAGGGTGTGTTTTATTAAGTAAACTAGCTTAGGGGTTTAATGATCTTATCTTAAGTTAAGTGTTGGTTTTGGGAAAGTGTGTGTGTGTGGTAGAAGGGATTGGGGACCACATGTGAACCTTGGGTGGACCCCACACCCTCTACCCTTGTGCCCAAGCATGCCAAACCCGAAATTGGGTTATTTTAGGCATTTTTAGGGACCCCTTTTGAGTTTGGGGGTTCCCTTAGCATGAAAATGGGCCCTTTGACCCTACCTAATAGGTAGGGGGGCCTATTTCCAAGGTTTGGAGGGAGTTTCCCTCCCATTTTGCCCTCTTTAGTCACCATCCATGTAAGATGGTTGGGTTGTGTGAAATTGTTAAAAGTTGCTCCACTTTGTTTTATTTTAGTTTTTGGTATTTTGGGTGATAAGGGATAAAAGGTGAGTTTACTCTTACTTATTTGGTTTTTGGAATCTTTGACTCTTGAGAGGAGAGGGGGTGACACTTGTCACTTTCCCATTGGTGAGGAAACTTTTGGGTTCCTCTTCTTATTCTTCCTCATGTGGAAGGAATGGGTCTTCTTGGTTCATTTTTTTGGGAGCACTTGGAGAATTTTGGGAGCTTGGAGGTGAGCTTGGACAAAGGGAAAAGCTTAGAGTCTTGGAAAGCATTATAGAGGTAGGATACTTAACCTTCTTCTTCTTAGTTGTGCTTATCTTGTTAACTATGCTTAATCAATGGAATGGTGTGTGTGAAATGATGTGTTGTGAGTTGTATGGTTAATGTAGTTGTTTGTTTGTTCTTGTTGTTTTCTTTGTTTTCTCTCCACCATCATTTGGATTGATGGTTTTTGGAGAATGTAGGGGAAGAGAGAGGGATTTCCCTCTCAAACCTCATGGTTGTTGGTCAAGCCATGAAGGTCCCTTCTCATCCCCTCATATGGTTTGAGGTGGGAGAAAGGTTCATATGGCTTGATCCTTTCCCCATTCTTGGTGAGGAAACCCTTTTGGGTTTGAAAATCCTCCCAAGAAGGATTTCTATAGCATAAAGGAGGAATAAGGAGGATGAATGATTAGGAGGTATAAGGAGTTTTGTATACATGTTTTGTTGGTGCTCCTATGGTTGGACACCTTGATTTGGGCATCCTACTTCCTCTCTTCCCCCTTGTGAGGTTGACCTTGTTATCCTCATGTTGTTGTTTTCATGTGTAGTAAGTGGTTAAATGGTCTTATGTTTTTCTTGTGGTGTGTAAAACCCCATTATACTTGTGCACATTGTGGAAGCTAGTTCCTCTCTCCCATGGGCTTGGGGGAGGCTAGCATGACTTCCAACCATGGAAAGGCATGTGATGATGCCTATTGGTTGGGTGGTAAACAAGCCATGTTCTCTTGGAGTTGGATTCTTGTAGGAGTATTGGAGTTTGGAGCTCAAGTTGGAGATAGTAGAGCCTCTTGCCATCTTGGTCTTTCTCATCCTTGGAGGACATTGCCTTCACTTTGTAAATAAATGTGGCTTGTCAAGTCTATACACTCTTGTAAATAACCATTATTGTACTTATTGCTTCTTGTAAACTTTGGTCTTTACTAAGAAAGTTTTTATTTTTATTGTGGCTAAAATCTTGTAATATTATCATTTGAGATCAAAATGAAACCATGAACTTTTTACTTCAATGTCTCTTGTTGGAAGGTGTTGTTTTGTTTAGAAATCTGCACAATATATAGTTATGCAATATACACTTGAAAACTTGAAATATTTAGTTGTGCATTGCATATAAAATCTGAAAATTTAGTGTGCTTGCATTTGAAAAAAATTATGGCACTACAAATTCTTCCTTTGTCTTGAATCAAAGCAAATATCAACTCCTGTGGAGTCTTGACAGATCTTAAGTAACTGTTTAAAATAATTTTTCACCGTATTGATAGAGAAATGGAAATACCATGTCCTTTGTGTGCCTTTTGGAGTTTCTACAAAATAAACAAATCTATAACTAAAGCAGGGAAAGCTAGACTAGAGCTAAAACATAATCCCATGTTTACATTATTTTGCCCCCAAAATGGATTCCTTTTGATTAAAAAATAGTATTCGCCATACTCTCTAACTGGAAATAATTGGAAAACATTAGTTACATCAGAAAAGGATTTCAAAAATAATAGTCGCTCTGAATAGTTAAAACTCTCACGATTATAACACTTAATGTCCCGACCAATCAAAGTACTTCATGTATGACTATGACCATTGATGTTCCCGCTCGCCACATGACTTAGAAACTTTGGCTTTGCCTCCAAAATTTATCCGGATGTTGATTAAAGGTGCGTTTCCTCGAGAACAATTGTCAATAATCTATGAAACTTTAATGTGAGAGAGAGGTTTTTCACTTAGTTAAAATTGATGGGTTTCAAATTAGTGAAAAGTCACTATTTTGGCTATTACTTGAATGTATTGAAGCCCTTTTCACTCCAAAAATGGCTAAGTCGTGGGTTTTTCTTTCTCTTCTATCTGCACATGTCATAAACACTAAACCACACTATGAAAGTTTCCACTTAAGATAAAAATAAGGATTTAAACCTGAAGCAAGCGTACAAAGTACACTTTGAAAGCATTACAAGATTATAACAAGTTAAAGCCATGTTATTTTTCATGGTTTCAATCAGAACATTAAAAAAATCAAATACTTTTAAGTTATGCCCAAGAGCTTTAAAATAGAGTTTCATAGCTCATGAATAAAGGAGGACTCCTTTATATTGTCAAAGGAAATAGGTGTGATGGTCATGTAAATGGTGATTTCGTGGGGAAAATATTATAAAAGTGTTTAGAATTTAGAATATCAAATTTCTGGTTCCAAGAAAAGTGTTATAACAAGAAGAAATATTTAAGACTTATGATTAAGGTTCATAAACTAAAATTTCTCTTACTTTTAACATACTACTTAAATTTCTTGAAGAGTCAAGTGTGTGATCTACTGAGTTAATCCGTCATTCTTTAAACTTAAATAAAATGATCAAAAACTTGTCAAACCTACAACTTCATTATTGAAGGTTTTAAGAAATGCTCCGTTGTCACCAAGCGTCCACAACCTAACAAAGATTCTCTTGGTTTCACTTTGCAAGTATTTCTCTATTCCCAGTCAAGTGTCCATATCCTTGATGGAGATTGTTCAAATTACCCCTTTAGGAAACTATTCACATTTTCTCTCTTTTTTTTTTTTTTTTTTCCTTTTCAAGAGAAGCTTCACTTTGATCTTTTTAATCATTCAATTTTTTTCCCTTATTTTAAAAACAGATGGAGGGATTGGGAACTAATTTATATCTACATGGTAATGTTGCTAAGAAGTTAAGAAGCTAAGATAACTATTTCATTTGTTTTGCATAAGTCTATAAAATGTGAAGTGCTTCTTGACTCTCTTAAGCATGTTTACTTTGATAAAATAATTAACCATTACAAAAAGTAGCCTTGAACTTTAAACATAAGCAATCTTTTTAACACACACTTCAAAATATGAAAAAGAACATAAAGAAAATTTCACTCTTTATTTTATTAACTTCTTCTAGAGACCTCCTTTAAATTGTTTCCATTTTTAGCAATCTACACGAGGGAAACCAAAACGTGTGATAGCTTCCATCTATTGAAAACAAGAAACTACTCTATGAAATAATGAATTTAGTCTAATAAAATAGTGAAACTAATATAAGAAAATAGATAGACTAGTCTAAGAAAGCATGAAACTAAGCTAAAACAGATCCTACTCCTAAAACCAACCATACAACAATAGTATTGGATGAACTTTGAAACTTTGGATTACACAATTTCTATTACTAGGTAGCATGAAATTTTCACTCTTGATGGTTCTTAAAATAACGTATACATCTTTTTATTTTTTTCTAAAATTCCAACAAAATGATTATATTTGTTAAAATGATTTTTTATTTTCTCTTTAAAAACAACAAATAGATTGGGTTGGGAAAGACTTACCTCAAATTTAGGCCATTGAAGCTCATGGAACTCTTTTAATTCAATTTGGGTGATGTGTGAGCATGTGGGTTCTATTGGGATGAATTCCTTTGGAAGCTATCCTTCTTTTTCCTTCGTCTCATTAGTTGTTATGGATTTACCTTCCTCCAATTTGTCATTATTTTGGGGCATCGGGGTTACTTCTTCTATTGCTCCAATGAGGTATGCATTTTCTTCTATTATAGGCTTTGTAGTAGATGTTTCATTTTCTTCATCTTCCATCTCCATTTCCTCTTCTTTTTAGGCTCAATGGCTTCTTTAAATCTGCATAAACACAAGCATTAACAACATTTTCATTAATTAAAACAACAATTGTTATCTCTAAATTAGTTTCTAAAATAGACTCAAAATATGATTCAAAGATGGGTATTGTTTCTTCCCCCTTTTCTTTCTCCTTCCCCTCATGTGGCTCTTGAATCTCCTTTGTTTCATCCTTAGAATAAGAAAAATAGAAATTTGTAAACACATTTAGAATATTTACATTCAATTCACAACATGAAATTAGTTGAATCAATAACAAGAGTGTGCATGAAGTTCTGATTTGAATGAGGAATCATGGGAAGATTTAGATTTAATTTTACATTAGGTGTACTTCGGAGAATGTTAAAAAATGGAACAACATTAGTGCCATAGGAAGACAACTCTCTTCAAGTGTGATCACTTCTCTATTAGTTGAAAGTAATGTTTGTACATCTAAAGTTTTTACAAACATGGAGAGGATGGGTTCTAAAGAATTGATGTGGATTTCTATTAGTGTTGCTTCTTGGGGTTTATGACTTGTTGGAATGTTTGTCGAGGACTTCTTGAAACTTAAGATTAAATTTTGTGTTAGGACTATCCTTTATTTGGGTTATTTTTATAATCCTAATGTTTATTTAGGTGTGTGTAGGTTTATTCCCATATGAATTTATTAATTCATATATTTAGGAATATCTGGGGTTCATTTTAAGACTCCCCCTCCGAAAAATTAGTATAGAAAGGGTGGTGAATTTGCAAAATCGAATTTCGAATCGATGGCGAATTTTTGAAAAACGCGTTTAAGTGGTAAAGGCGATTTGGCGGGGGTGCAAAGGGATCTGTTGAAGCCCAAAAAAGTGGCAAGTTAAAATTGAGTAGGCATTGGGTTCATTGGCATGACAATGTCACACGAACTTCATGTTCATGTTGAAGTGGGGTTATTGTTGCTAGTGCTTGGTCTAATCTTAAAGATGTGTATGATGTTGTGAATAAATCTCAAAAAATTCAAGTTCAAGATCAACTTTCAGATTTAAAGTATGTTGATTTCAAAACTATGGATGATTTTTTTACTAAAGTTCATTCTTTAAAATCACAATTAAATAGTTTAGGTGTTAAACTTTCAGATTTGAATTTAATTCATACTATTATGAAAAAGAGTTTACCTAGGCCTTTTCAATAATTTATTACAAATATTCACTCTTAATTTTCTATTCCTACTTTAACATCTTAGTCAAAGTTTGATACTTTTGTAATTTTCTATACAAAGAAGAACAAAAGTTACTTCAGTTTGGTAGTCTTAAGGAAAATGAACATGATTTTGTTTCTCAACACCAACACAAGAATTGTCATAATAATGAACATTCTAAGACCAACCACAAATATGATAAAAATGAAAACAAGTCAAACTCCAACCCTAAGGGTAAATTTGTTTGTACTTATTGTCATAAGGATGGTCATGATGAAGATCATTGCTTTCGTAAAAAAACATGATATTAAAAATGGAAAGAAACCTGAAAACACTAATGCTAGTGCTAGTAACGAGACTAAAATTTTCCAAAAGTCGAACACTAGGCTACTCTTACCTGTTCTTTGTGTTCTTCTTCTCCTATTGAATGGATTGTTGATTCTAGTGTTACTCAACATATATCTAATGTTGATTTATTTACTACTTTAGAGCTAGATCATTCTAATAATCAGTTAAGTCTTGCAAATCATGCTTCATGCAATGAATAAGCAATTAGTAATATTATTATTTTTAATGGTGAATTACATGATGTTTTGCTTGTTGTCGATTTAAAGTTATATTAAATCAACAAAGAAAAACTTTGAAGTTGTTGGTACAATTTTTTTAGATAAAATGATTTGTTTAAATTTACTTGCATTCTCTTCCCCTTCTTCTAGTGATGATTTAGTTGCTTTTGTTGATGGTAATTTATGGCATGAAATATTAGGTTATATTAATTACCAAAGGATTTCACTTAGATATAAACTAGACATAGTGCATGGATCGCCTAAATTTTCTATTTCTAAGTTTGTTTATATTGGATGCATCACTAGTAAAATTCATAGAGAATATTTCCCTAAAAACAAATCTTGGTGTGTAACTGAAAAATGCACCTTATTCAAAGTGATATTTTAGGTGAAATACAAACTCTTATTAGTGGTGCTAGGCATGCTCTTACTTTTGTAGATGATTGCACTAGAAGAGTTTTATTTTTTGAAAACTAAAGATCAAGTTTTGGATATATTTATTGAAGTTCATTCCTTTTTTCAAAAATAATTTGGTTGTTCTTTACACATCATATGCACTGATAATGGTATTGAATATGTAAATTTTAATTTTCTTGCATATTGTAAGCAACATGGTATTAAGCATGAAAAGCAAAAGGGTGTTTCGAATGTAAACATATGAGCATCACTGAAATGGATAGGTGTATGTCATATGTTAAAATATGCATTATAAGTTTTTATTTGAAGCTATGAACTATGTTGTTTATATTATTAATAGGAATCTCACTAAATTTGTCTTAAACATTACTCCTGAAGAAGCTTGGAGTGCTAGAAAACCTATTTTAAAGCATTTATGTGTCTTTGGTTGGGAAGATTTTGTTCATATTTCTAAATAAAAATGTAGTAAGATAGATCATAAATCAAACACACTTATATTTGTTGGCTATGATGAACAATCTAAGGATTATTGAGTATGTGATTCTTAAAATAACAAAATCAAGGTTGAAAGAGATGTTAAAGTTGCTAAAAAGAGTGTGGTCGAAAGTTCTAATTTTTATTCTGTTGATATTGTTTATGCCTCTATTCCTTTTGATTCTAATAATGATCAAGAAAATTTGCATAGTAGTTTTAATACTCCTCATGTTCCTTCTCCTTCTTCTAGTCTTGCTCCACCTAAGCCTATGCCTAAATGGGAAAAAACCACTATAGAAACAACTGGAGTTAATGCGGATGTTAATGATTCTCATAGAACTAGGAAATAATTTTGCAACTATGCTTTGATGTCTAAAATTATGACTCATAATGATACTCAAACTCTTGAACAAGCCAAGTGCCACCCTCGTTGGGAAAACACTATGAATGATGAGTACAACTCCTTAATCTCTAATCAAACTTGGGACTTAGTCCCCTCCCTAAAGGTCAAATTTTGGTTAGTTATAAATGGTTGTTTAAAACTAAGTTTACTTTTGATAATCAAGTAGATAAATATAAATCTAGATTAGTAGCTAGAGTTTTTTCTCAAGTTGAAAGAATTGATTATAATGAAACCTTTGCACATGTAGCTAAGATGCCCACAATTAAAGTTGTTTTAGCTCTAGCTGCTCATATGCATTGGCCTATTTATCAAATGGATGTTAAGAGTGATTTTTTGAATGGTGATTTGCATGAAGAAATTTATATGTCTCAACCCCTTGGTTTTATTAAGAAAGGAAATGAGCATCTTGTTTACAAATTAAAGAAATATATTTATGGTTTGAAGCAATCACCTAGAGAATGGTATTCCAAAATCTATCAATTTTTTATAGATTAAGGTTTTACTCATAGTTGTAATGATCCTAATTTGTTTGTCAAAAATACTACTAATGACATAGTTATCATAGTATTATACACTTTGATGATTTGATAATTATTGGTAGTAATAATTCATTAGTTTTTTCTACTAAAAATGCTTTACATAACACCTTTGAAATGATAGATTTAGGTCATTTACATTATTTCTTAGTAATGTAAGTTTGGTAAGAAAAATATATCATTTCAATTTCTCCATCAAAATATGCATATACTTTGTTAGTTAAATTCAATATGCTTGATTGCAAACCAATTGCTACTCCTTGTGAGGTGTAAAATTGCTTAATGATATGGAAGCTAAACTTATTCATCCTAATTTATATAGAAAATTAGTTGGAAGTTTGAGTGATCTAATTCATACTCATCCCGACATTGCTTTTTCTTTTGGTTTGGTTTATTAAGATGGGAAATTAAAGCCTTGGATGATGATTTTGAATTCCACCAATATTTTAACGTGTCAAGAGCTAAAGGTAAGAGATTAATTATTTTATATAGAAGATAGAAAGTAATACTTAAAAGGCGTGTCACAATTTCACCACTAGTATTTCTACCTTACCACTTGTAGTAGAAGCCAAAATATTGAATCATAACATTAAGCATAATCTCTCAAATACTAAAAATAAAATCATATCAAAATTGAGGTGTTTATAATTTATCTAAAGTATGGTCCATGGATTTCATGTTGAGAAGTGATAAAATATGGCAAGGTACAAATGTCTTTCTTTAAACTTCAAAGGACTCACGATGTCGAGATCTTCAACAAGAAAAAAGGCTACTACTAATGGTAATTTTCATTTCAAATCTTTGAAAACACATTGCAATTTCCCAAAGGAAAATGGATTCCCAAAAACTTCAACATATCACCTTTGTTAATCAACTTCCACTATAAAAGTCAATCAATTCGGGCATCCGAATCATATTATGGTAGTCACATTGTGTTTTAACCCTCTACAAACCGGATTATGATCTATGCAAAAATAATCACTGCAAGTCAATGCTTCATAAAATGAAGCTTGATTCCCATCCAAGGTGATAAATGATTCTTCAAGATAAAGTGACCATTAATAATTTAATTCTTCATATCTAGGAGAATGATTCATCAAATTATACAAAGTGTTCGGATATACAAATTAGAAGATAACCAAAATATTATGCATCCAAAATATGTAGTGTAGAAGATAATGATAAACCTTGTCTAATTGAGAAGAAAATACCAAAGATCTCATATTTTTTACTATTAATAGTTTAAAAGTTTAACCTTATAAGAATAAGGTTTGCATTATAAAGAGATAGAAAAATATAAATCCTAAAACTTTCAACATTGAAAGAATACAATTCCATTTCAAGTGGACATGTTTTCTCAAAATCCATCTTAAGAAACAAATTTTATCGGCAAGAGGAATGAGTCCATACCATTCCTCCCCATACAAAAATGATGATGTAAATGATGTAATTGATTTTATAAAACTTATTTGTTTTAATATTATAATTACAGGGAAGAATGTGTCACACTCACAATACAAGAATATTATAGGATACTTTCAACAAAGCAAAGGGTCTTCAACTGGTAATGATATTTGAATCTATAGATTTAGGGATAAAATTGATGTTTCCTCGATTAATAAGTTTCCTTAACGAGTTTATCTTTGGAGACTCTTTGTAAACGAAACAAGTTTGGCCCACAAAAATCAAAGTTGCTTTCTAAAATTCAAAAGAAAAACATAAATTCTAGGAGCTTTATCATTGGGCATTGTAATGTACCCAAAGAGATGATATTATGATTTATATTGGTGTGGAGATGCCAACAACTAGCATACATCCTACTAGTGGATATGTTATATGGAATCATATGGGTAACTTCTAGTAATTATTATATTAGGTAAAATGATCCACCCTACATTGAGATTGGTGATATACCTATTTATTATTGTAAAAGGTTCTATATAAGGAGGGGGATATCATTGTGTAAGGCATCATGAAGAGAAAATATTGTTATTGGAATGTTTTCTCTAATAAGCAAGTTTCCCCTTGAAGAGGCGTGCATAATAATGGGGTGATTCCTTCGCCATAAGGAATATTATATGATGTTTCCTTACCTTAATGATATTTTTGAATATCGTTCATATTAGAGATTTTAGCCCACACATCTCTTGTGTTGTGCAATACATATTTTTCTACATATTATTTGGTGTATTTATGATATTGTATGTGAGGTTCATAATTGGCATTTACTTGTAGGACCACATAATGCTTATGGGAAAGAGTATTGTATGTGTTGGAATCATACCGACATATAATGCGGAGTGGGTTCCTTACAATAAGGAGAAATGTGAGGTGTTTCCATACTTCAAGGGTTGATCAATATTCTAAATATATTACATATTTCTATGACTAAGTTGTGATATTTATTTTCTATTATTTGGAGTATTTTTAATATTACATTCAAGTTCCTAGCATATGGTATCGAGTTCTTTCTAGGAGAGAGTGATTTTGGGGAGATATTGTAGATTTTTAGAAAAATGTGAATACCTTGTAAGATCATTTTCCTCACACAAGCATTGATTAATGCATTAGCCTAACTTATAGAGGTCATAAATCTTGATTCGGAAAGCCGATTAAGTCTATTTTTTAAAAAATGAATATCTCAAAAAATCTAATGCTACAATAATCTAATGCAAAAGTTTTTACGAGAGAAACCTATAGGATCGTGCATAGAACACATAAAAGGATTTACACACAATGAACTCGGGAATTGATGAAAAAAACCAACAATTGCACACACCAACATTATTAAGTAAAAAACCCATGTTCCCGCATTTGAGAACATGTGAATAAATAGGTTGTAAAAAGATTATCCTCACCTTAGAAATAGGTGAGACAACCTATGTTGGGAGATAAATATATCTCCACAAACCAAGGAGAAGAAAAATCCTTACCAACTCTACAACTATGTACTTGAGTACAAACAACTCGCATAGATTTAAAAGATAACTAATCTAACAAACTCCCTAATGAAGCTTACTAGGTGTGAATGCAAAAAAGTAACTAGTTAGGAAAATTCCTAAACTAGTTGCGGTGTGTTAACACTTAGAAAAACACCCTCCCTTAAGTGAATTTCAAGTGTTGAAAAAGAACAAGCGAGAGGTCCCCGATACTTTGTGCCAATAAGGTACGCAATACAAGAAAAAATGGAGTTATACTAGATCCCTCCAAGGACAACTTCGTTAACCCCAAAAATTGTTTTAATCAAGAAAATGAGGAGAGGGTAGAGGTTTTGTATAAATATCAACAATTTGAGAAGCAATGGGAACAAACTCTAGATGAACAACACCATTATAAATCAACTTGCGAATAAAGTGGATGCAAATCTCAATCTGTTTGGTCCCCGATGCCCGATTCAATTTCGAGTAATTTTAATGGAAATCTAATTATCACACCAAATCGAGTTGTAGAATCATGTGAGAAGCCAAATTCATTAGGTATTTATCTGCATAGCAGACTCACACTTTTTATAGCTCAGTAGCTTGTTGTTTCTTTGCTCATAGACATGTTTTGACAGTGATTGGTTATATCTTGGACATTATAGTTAGATATTTGATCTTATTAGACATGTGTGGACATTTAGGCGTATAACGCCAATTCAGCTTAATTTCTATATTGTCGCATTTTCTTATAATGTCATGGATACTAATGGATATGATGTTGTGTTTGGAACATAATTATAATAATGGATAGATGTTGCATATGGAATTCTATGGTTATATGTCACGTATCATCTTGTCTAACTTTTGGAATATTGAGTATAATTGTGCACGTTGTCGCATCTTGATTTCAGTAGGATGTTAGGTTAGTTTAGAATGCATTGATATCTTACTATGTCATTGAATTATCTTGTATCGGACAGGTGCGGTTAATGTGTGCAATGAGTGTGCAGGTGACAGGTTTACAGGAGAACGTGGGATTCAGGCCAGCTACTCAATCTTGCACAAGCAGCCCACGGGCCGAGTCCTAGCCATGTTCATTGTGTGAAGCCTTAGTATAGGAGATTATTATTTTTGGGCACTATGAGTGACCCCAATTCATGTAATGTATTGTGCTTTGAATTATTAATTCTGTTTAGGGTTGCTAGTGAAGTTGTAAACTTGCTTTGGGAGTTAATAATCCCACTTTCTTTTAAATTTTAGATTTTGTTTAATGAGTCACTTAATCACAAGGGTTTAGGGTCACATGTGAGACCCTTGGGTGGTCCCCACACCCTCTACCCTTGTGCCAAAAATGTAAAACCCGAAATTAGGGTATTTTGGGCATTTTTGGGGACCCCTTTGTAGCTTGGGAGTCCCCCTAACATAAAAATGAGCCCTTGGACCCTACCTAATGGGTAGGGGGCTTATTTTCAAGGCTAGAGGGAGTTTTCCCTCCCTTTTTACCTCTTGTTTAGTCACATCCATGTAAGGGATGTGGATTTGTGTGTTTATCAAAAGTTCCACTAGTTTTGTCTTGCTAACATTTAGGGGAATTTGGGAGAAGAGGGCAAAAAGTTAATTTTACCCTTTCTCTCTTTTGTTTTGGCATCTTTGACCTTGATGAGGGAGAGGGGTGACACATGTCACCCCCTCATTTGTGAGGATGCTTGCTTGCACCTCTTCAAATTCCCATTCATGGGAAAAGAGAGGGACTTTTTTTGAAACTTCTTGCTTGGGATGCTTGTGGATTTTGGAGCTTGGAGATTGGCTTGAGTCAAGGTGTGGAGAAATTTGAAGTTGGAGAGCTTTTTGGAGAGCTTTCCTTGAGGTAGGCTCTTATGTATTTTGCTTGTATTGCATTTATCTTAGTTGTTAGATGGGTTGCATGGTTTTGTTATTTGATTGTTGTTGTTTGTTTTACTCCCTCCATCATATGGCATGATGGAGTTTTGGAGTGTGGGGGAAGAGAGAGGGAATTTTCCCTCTCAATCCTCAAGGCTTGATGGACAAGCCTTGTAGGGTCTTATTATTTTCCCCTCAAATGGTTGAGGTGGGGAAGTTGATTCATTTGGCTTGAATCTCCTTCCCGATTCTTGGTAAGGAAACCCCTTTGGGGTTTGAAAATCCTTCCAAGGAGGACTTGGAGAAAGGGGGAGGAATAAGGAGGGCTTTGATTGAATTAGGAGCAATAAGGAGGATATGGAGATGTGTATTTTGTGCAAATAATTTTGATGTATAATTTTGGAGAACTTTCCTCCTCTCTTCCCCATTTTTGAGGATGAACATGGGTTCTCCTCCTTGTAAATTTGGAGTCTTGTGTTGTTGTGAACTATTTTTGTGTGCTTGTATCATTGTTGGTTTACCCTCCATCTTGTGCAAGTTTTGGTAGTTATCCTCTTTCCCATGGGCTTGGGGGAGGCTAGCATGCATCCCAACCTTGGGATAGGCATGTGATGATGCCTATGGTTGGGTGGCAAACAAGCTCTTTTTCTCCTTGTATGGCTTTTTGGGAAGACATGGAAGTTGGCCCTCAAGTTGAAGTGGGTGGCCTCTTGGGCTCTTATTGTTCTTTTCTCTCCTTATGAAAACCTATTGTATTGTAACTCCTTTGGATATGGTTATGAGAATAGTTTCATCTCCTTGCAAATTCTCCATTTTGTATATCTTGCATTCACATGTAAATTTGAGATATGGTGATTAAATGAGAAATCTCTCTCCCAACTTGTAAGAAATTTGTAATGGAAATTTTTGGTTGTTTGCATATTTGGAAATAGTTATGCAACACCCTTGTAGTCTAAGTTTGTGGAAGAGAAGTAATGTATCAAATGTTTCAGTCAATTGTATCTTGATGTATCTCTCATATTTTACTTACAAAGAGGACATATTACTTGTTGAATAAGTCTACATGTGTGTAAAACTGAAATAATCTTTGGCATTACTTTTGGAATGAAATCTACTTGGCTATATGAAGCTTGTTTTGTTTTAACATTGGTAGAAACTATTATTAGTTTTGAATCGTACATTTCCTTGTAGGTTATTATGGTGTTAGAAATCTGATTTTCTTTTGTGTTGAAAGGAAGGTTTACATATTCTTGTTAAGAATCTCATTTATTATAAAAATAAATTTTTGAAGTAAGTTTTGTTTAAAACATTGGAAATGAAGTAGAAATTTTAACATTGGATTTCATGAATAATATTGATTGAAATACTTTCTTTCAGGCCATTATTTTGTTTTCTTCTTGTAACTAGGGCAAAATAAATAGCTGAAATGAAAGTTGGATTCTTTTATGAGTAGTTTAGAAGCTTTTTTATTAAGTAAAAAAAAGTTATTAATCTGTATTCATTTTATAAATTAAAAGTATTAAAAGAAGTTGGATTCATTATACCTTTTTATATATTTTATATATGTGTATATATATATACTAAATGGCAATCAACATTGATTTATATTGCCAAAAATGAAAATACTTATATATATTGCATTAATAAATCATTTAATTAATATATATAAAAACTTACCATACATAATATATATTATATATTGTATTATATATATTATTTACGTTTTATTTTTAAACAAAATATATATATGGGGGGGGAGGGTTTCGCCCCCACGCCCGTATTTTTTACAAAAACAAACAACTGAAAGGTGGGGTCGAACCCCCACCTGCGCCATCCACGCATCCACAGGCGCCCCCCCACAAACCGCGGCACCCTCCAATCACGCGCCCGCGCCTGTACACCCCAGGGGGCCTCTGCTCCTGTCGCGCCCCCATCCTCGCTTGCCCCCTTTGCGCACTCCGCCTGCGCACCCAGCCCCCTCCCCGCGTGCCCAGCTCTGCGCGCCGCCCCACACGCCACCTCCACAACCACCGCAACACACACCCTGCCACAAATCCGCCTTCACTACAAAAAAAAATAATAATAACAATATAAATAATTTACATATATATATATATATATATATATATATATATATATATATATATATATATATATATATATATATCATAACAAAGAATAACACAACAAGAGGTTACACAAAAAAAAAAAAAAAAATTAGCTCCATAGTTCCTTCCTTGCAACCTGCACAAAACAAAAATGAGAAAAGAATGAAGAGAAGGAGAGGGGAAAATAGAAAGAAATTCAAATGAAAAGAAAGGAAGAGATAAAGAAGATTAGGGCAAACCCTAGGGCTTTTTCTAAACTAAGGGGCAAGATTGATTTAATCCTAGGGTCCATATTCAACCCTACACACATTAAATCATGGACAATTTTATGGGAAGTGAAATCTGTTTAATAATGAGTAGTTAGTGTTCTTGGGGCAAATTTTTAACTAAAAGAGAGAGAGACATTAAATGTGTGTAAAATTAAAAGATAAGTAAATAATTAAAGACGGGTTTAGGCTAGTAATTATTTAAACTAGCTAAATTAAATTAGAATAAAATTAGTTGTTATCGAGAATGGGTTAAGTGATGGACTAGTATTAATTAAACACTTCAAAAAAAAATCCTGAAAATTTTAGTCTCGTTTGGTGCGTGTTTTTCGGTGTCCCAGGAGGGGCATTACATTATCGAATCCAAAGAGCTTCTTGAGTAGTCTTGACTATTATTTTGTATTCTTCCTCAATATAATATAGAGCAATAATTGACTTCTCTTACAATCCCAAGTAATCGGACCCAAACTAAGGTGAAACAAGAATCCAAAAGTAGATCATCATGTATCACGATATCCACCCCAATATGAATATGTGAATCACCCAATAATATAAGACCCCTATGGTGAATAGTGAATTCCAAATCTAAAGTCCCCCAAATATAATGCAACATATGTTTAGCTACTTTCCAATGAATCTCATGAGGTTTTTCGTGAAAACCGAGAGACAAGGTTAACAAAAAATGTTATATCGAGACGAGTATGTGTTAGATATAAAAACTATCTAACAACTATCTACACAATGTGGGATCAAGCAATTTAGTTTTACCAATTCAATACCTAATTAATGTGGAGTAGTTGAAGGCTTACAGTGACCATGTTGAACTTTTGAAAAAACTCTATAGCATATTTATGTTGCTCAATGGAAATACCCTCCAAATATTGATGACCTTGGAGACTAAAAATTAGCACAATAGATCCAAATCTATCATATCACAAGTTGTCTCCAATTTATTTTGTATGTCCTAAATTGGAGAATCGAAATGCCAACAAGGATTAGATCATCAACATACAATACTAAGATCAAGAAAGCCTCGCCACTTTTCAAAATATAAACATTATGATTTGTCTCACAACAATGAAATCCAATAGTAACAAGAAATCATCTATTTTCTCATACCAAGCTCTTGGACCTTGTTTGATACCATAAATATACTAATCATGAAGTGTATAAACCAATGATTTATATTGCATAAAAACACGAGGTTGCTCCATATAAACATCCTCACCGAGATCTCTATGCAGGAAGGCATTCTTCACATCCATTTGATACATTATCCATCTATGAGATGCAACGAGGGAAAGAATAAGGCATACAAAATCCATTTTTTCCATAGGAGAATAAGTCTCGAGTAATCTATTCCTTCAACTTGAGAAAACTCCTTAGTGACAAGGCGAGTCTTGCACTTATCAATAGAATCGTTAGTTGCATATTTGGTATTATAGACCCATTTACATCTCACAAGCTTTCTTCCCTTAGGAAGAGGCACTAATTCCTAAGTATTATTCTTTAATAGAGAATAATATTTATCCTTCATATATTCATCCCATTCAGGTTTACCACTAGCCTCAAGAAAAGCAACTAAAAGAAATGAAATAGCTTGACTCATAAGAGCCATTCCAAAAGGCATAGAGTGAGTGTGATGAAAATCAACAATACTATAAGTTTGAGCTTTGGTATGATACGGATCATTCTAATAACCATCCAAATCACTAGGATATTCTCTTCTCCTATCATCCTTCTCTATTATTATTTCCACCTATTCTTGTTTTCTTTGCCTCCAACTTCTATAGTTCATTGTTTTCTCGACTTTATCATCTCTTTCGTTTTCCATCATATCTCTCTCTTCACCCTTCGTCATTCCATTCATTTTGATCATCTCTCCCCCTTTTTTTTAATTTTCATCCTCGGCTCTGTCATTTTCTTGTCTTCTTCTTGTTTGTCCTTCATCATTTCCTTCCCTTATTCTCTTCTACCTCTTTCATTCATTTTTTTCTCATCCTCTATCTCCATTTTATCTATCCCATACCTTTGTCTTCTTCACCTTCGAATTTTCTTGCCATTCTCATAATCCACCTGCTCCTATCCATTCTTGTGTTATATTTCCACTTTACTTCATTACGTCCCAATTTCCATCCCTTTGTCTACTCTTCTCCACCTCTCCCTCCTCACCATAGTTTCTTTATTTTCCCAGCTCTCTCATCTCTTTTTTCTTCCTTACACTCCCCCTCTAACTCCTATCCCTCCTTTTTTCACCATTTCTCTCCATCATCTTCTACGTCATTCTCCATGTTGTCTTTTTGGTTTCCACCGCTTTCATATTGCACCTCCCTCTTGTTTTCACCCTCTAATCTATCATCTTTTCATTTTTGTGTTCCATTAATCCTTTCATTTTTCATCCCATCATCCTTATTTATTCCCCTTTTTCATCCTATTCTTTCCCTTTTCTATCATCTTATCCATTTTTGCCTCTTTCATTCCCCATGTTTCTATTTTTCCATCCCTATACGATTGGTTTCCTCTTCACCCGACATCCTCATCATCTTCCAATTATTGTTGGTTTTCCCTTCACATTCCTTAACTGACATAGCCTCTACCATCCCTCATTTCCCTTACCACTTTCATCATTTTTCCTGTCATCCTTCCCTCCTCATCTCTTTGCATCATGTCTTCTCCTTCTTGTTCGTCCTTCCTCCTTCCTTTCTTCTCCTTTCATCTTTCTCTATTTTCTTTTTCCAGGACTATTGCATCTCTTTCCTACCTCTTCCCTTTATCTTTTCCGTTACCTTCCTATTGCACATTGCTTTCCCTCTTTTTCTTTTCAAACTCTACTCGATATCTTCTCTCTTCTCCTATCGTCCTTCTCTATTATTCTCTTCCTCCTCTTTCCTTCACTAGTCCCGACCGATTCATACTCCTCCTTTCTTGTATATGGCCTCTTCTTTTTCATATTACACCCCATCCTCGTCCTCCTCTCTATGAAGTTCATCTCTCTTCCTTTCGGGAGTGGTGTCATCTCTTCTATTCTCGTCACCCCTCTCGTCAGGACATCATCACCTATATCCCTCATCACATCTTCCCATGAAATTTTCATCTTGGAGGATACCATAATGGTCATCACCTATCACATTTTGTTTTCTTCCACAAATGTCTACTCTACCTTTTTCTTCACCAACGTAGTTTGCATTCTTCCCCTATTTGTCGAGAAGCAACATTGCTTTCTCTTTTCTTCATCTACTCATCTGCTGTCAATTGAGAACCTTTCTTATGAAACATGTATTCATGATCACATTTACCCCCTCTTGGGGAATTTTATCTCACACTTCTATCTAATCTGCTCTTCATGTACGCCTTTGTGATCATACTCGCTCCCCCTTTCGGGTATTTTATGTACACATCCATCTTCCTTTATCATTTTCATGCCCTGTGCTGGGGAATCATTATTTTCATCCTCGTCCCTTTTACGGACGCATGCATTTTCACTCAATTCCTCACATACGAAGGATTTTGCATACCTTTTGCATTTAGTTGTGCATACTTTGATGTTTACCTATGACCCATTGGTCATCCTAGTTTACATCCATACTGTAGTGGTCTCCACCCACTCACTAGTCCGTAGAACGTTGTCACCGTCTCCATTGAGACCGTAATTTTCCTCTACTGATGTGATATTGGAGTCACCGCCATATTTTTCATTGTTATTGTGATCCTTTTTCCTGGGGCATCTTTCCTTGGTTATGTGTCCCATCCATCTTTGCATCACTCACCCGAACTTTACCATATATCTCTTTCAAACTTGTGATTGACTTCCTTTATGTTGGCATTCCCAAGTTTCAGGGGGAACACTCAATCAATAATATTTTCATAGTTTTTGTCTCGCGGTTTACCCAATGCAAACCACTCATCAAAAAGGGGCAAATATAGACACCATTTTTTGGTGTAGCTCCTCTCCTTCACCCCATGTTTTCCCGCCTTTATTAGGCTTACCCATTCAAATCCATTTTCCCCCTCAATTTGAACAAATCCCATTTCCCACCAAAAATACATGTTCAATTAATCAATCTTAATTGATTAATTAATTCCCTTTTAAATACCTAAACCTTGTTATCTAAATATTCCAAATTAAGTCATATCATTCAAAAATCATTTAAATCATGAACCCCACTCATGATTTAAATAATGCAGAAAATCCTTATCACATCCATTATTTCACCTAATCATTCAAATCATGAGCCCCGCTCAATCAAATCAAATCCATATCAAATCCATGGTTTCACCTAATCCCTCAAATCATGTCCCTTAATCAGGGTTACTTTGTCCAACCCAAGTTACCCGATAACCCCTAAACTAACCCCATCTCCAGGCTATAAATATAGGCCTTTCCCCCTCTTTCGAACAAGTTAAGAGTGATAGAAAACCTCTGACATTATAGCCTCTTACTTATCATAATATCATCATAGTGCCCTTGTAATGCCACTTGAATTACCATAATACCATCCTCATGTTGTTGTGGTTCTCTTAGCTTGGTTTGCTTTGCATTTTCTTGGATCATATTAGTAGTTCATATATACATCGGCATTTTTAGGTTACATTTGTTTATCGGTTTACGCATGTTATCCATTTATTGTTCGTGTATATTATTTTATCTTATCGAATGGGGTTAACATCCACATAAGGAAGCTCACGCTTCTTGGAATTGACTTCGTCGGGCGGCTCCCGCATATACCATCTAATTTGTTTTCTTCTTAGTTGCCTCTATATTGCGGACTATCCAACTCACAAAGGACATCCATTTTCACCCGTCCATTTGTCACCATATTCTCCCAAGGTACTAAGCCCTTACATCTTTGAGGTTTTTGGTTTTATTTATTTTCTAGCTCACTAATCTAAACGGGGATGAAGAAAATCCGATCAACATGAGCTTCTGATAAATCTATGCCCAACTCAAGTGTAGTCCTCAATGTTTTGTGCTCAAACTCAATTGGAAAAACAACAATCTTACCATATAAGATTTCAAATGGTGTGAATCTAGTTGTTGTTTTCCACATTGTGTTGAATGCCCAGACCTCGCTTATGGGAGTGCATGCGCCCAATCTTTCATGTGGAGTGTAATGGTCTTTTTCAATATGGCCTCTATCTCTTTGTGTAACCTCTACTTGGCCATTAGATTGGGGATGGTATGGTGTATAATTCATTTTCCTAATTTCATACTCTTTAACCAGATCAGAAATTACTTTAGCAATGAAATGTGTACCTTGGTCAGTAACAATCTCCCTCGGAACTCCATACCTAGTGAAGATGTGATCATATAGGAACTTGGCTACTTTCTCACTTTTCTAATTTGGCAATGCCTTCACCTCTGTCCACTTAGTTAGATAATATGTGCATACCAAGATGTATTCTTTCTGCTGAGATTTAGGATCTATAGGGACAATAAAATCTAATCCCCACTTGTCAAGAGGCTACATAACCAATTGAGGCTACAATGGCATTTCATCAGATCTGGTGGGCTTACCCATTATATGGTATCTATCACATCTCTTGGTGTATAGTAATGCATCCTTATGTAATGTTGGCCAATAATAACCAGTAATCAACACCTTTTACGTTGTTCTTTTTGTAGCAAAATTCCCTCCACAAGGTTCATTGTGGCAAGCTCTAAGGACATCAAATATCTCTTCATCATCTATACACCTTCTCATTATTTGATATTGTCCCTTATGAAATAGAAATCCAGCTATCCAAGAAAAAGATAAACTCTTTTCAACTATGTATTTATTCTCAGAGTATAAGTAATGTGGAGGTGTTTTACCTAAGACCAAATAGTTGGCTATGTCTGCATACTAGGGTTTTTATAGAAATAGCAAATAAGTGCTCATCTAGAAAGGAATCATCAACTACTGCTCTTCACTATTGGTCTCCATCCTTGAAAGGAAATATGCTACCATATTATCCTTGTCAGGCTTGTCCACTATGGTGACATCAAATTCTTGTAAGAGGAGCAACCACCTTATGATTTTTCTACTTACTATAGGTTTGTTTATTAGATATTTGATTGCAGCATGATCAGTGTGAATAAACATTGGATATCTTGTGATGTAGTGTCTAGAATTTGTTGATAGCATATACAACTGCCAAGAAATCCTTTTTTATTATTGTATAATTTAGCTTTGCATGCTTTGCAAATTCTTACTAACATAATAAATTGCATAATTCAAACTCCATCTTTTTTTCCTAAGACAACTCTAATAGCATGATCTGATGCATCAGTGTGGATGTGGAAAGGTAGGTTCCAATCAAGTCCTCTTAACATAGGAGCAGTAGTTAACATTTGTTTCAAAGTTTGAAAAGCACCTTCACAATGTTCAATCCAAACAAAATCAACATCCTTCCCTAGTAATGCAAAAATTGGCACTGCAATCTTGCTAAAATCTTGTATGAACCTTCTGTAATATCCAACATGGCCTAGAAAGCTCCTAACATCCTTTTGTTTCTTTAGTGTTGGCAGGTTGATTATAACATATACCTTTTTTGGATCAACTTGAATTCCTTTAGAGGATAGGTAGTTCCCCAAAACTATACCTTCAGACATCATCATGTAGCACTTCTCATTACTCAAGGATAAATTATGCTCCTTGCATCTTTTCAATACTTTATCTAGATTTTGCATAGCTTCTTCAAAAGTGTTGCCATGTACAATGAATTCATCCATGTAGACTTCCATGCAATCATTTGTTAAATCTGAAAAGATACTCAAGACTTCCCTCTGGAATGTAGCAGGTGCATTACACAAGCCAAATGGAAGAATTGAATAGGCAAATGTTCCCCATGGAAATGTGAAGGTAGTTTTGTCTTAGTCCTCGATGCAATCTGAATTTGATTATAGCCACTATATCCATCAAGAAAAGAGAATTAATTCTTACTAGCTAGAGTATCAAGCACTTGATCAATGAAGGAAATGGGAAGTGATCTTTCTTTTTTGTTTGACTATCCGATATGGGGTATATAAATCCAAAGATATCCATCAACTTTTGCATTCTCGATTTCACAATTTCCCTACTCTTTGGGTTCATTCACCTCTAAGGTTGTCTGATTGGTTTACAATCTTCTTTGATATAGATTTTGTGAGTGCAAAGCCTAGGATGAATCCCACGCATATCACCATAATCCCAGGTAAATGATGTTTTATGTTTTTGCAAAAGAGCAATCAACAATTGTTCTTGTTGTCTATCCAACATCTTGCTTACATTGAGTGGCCTCCCTAGTGTTATTTCTACTTGTTTAGAGAGGTCCATCATTGAACATACATTGCTACTAACATAATTTAGTATGTAATCATGGGGAAGAAGTTGATGAAGAATAAAATTCTTACCTGGAATATCCATGGTGCTTTTCTATGGTAGAACTTGGTTCAAGGGACAACTTAAGCATCTTAATCTATCATCCACTTCTTCATTTCTTCCATAGTTTTTTCTGAAGACATTGGAGAGAACAACATCTTCTTCATGTTCTTCAATTGTACAAGATTTCTCCAACATCATGAGTGTCATATAGAGCTTTGATCAGCTTCTGGTTCTTCAACCCAAATTGTTTTATCTTCATCATTCAATGGTTAGGCAAGAGGATAGAGAATAAGCTTCTTGGTACCATTCTCATGTGATATAATCATGTTGCTAGACCTACAACCTATGAATACATCAGCAGTGGCCAACCATGGTATTCCCAAAATAATATAATAACCTCCTAAACTTGTTTTTGGTTGAAGGAAAATGAAATCAACATGGTATTCCCAATATTCTACCACCACAACAATGTCCTTCAAGACTCCTTCAGGTTTCACTGTTGGTTATCTCGTCACATCGGTTGTAAGATTGTAGTTGTTGGCCTTATTCCTTCCAACTTCAGGTCATCCATAATTTTTTTGGTCATGATGTTTATTGCTTCCCCTAAGTCAATCAAAGTATTCTTTATTGTTGTGCCATTAATTGTAACGTTTACCAAAGGACTTCTTGGATCTATATACTTGGGTAGAACCAAATTTCCAAGCATAATATCAGCCAATTGTCTAATGACTTGCACATTGGATGGATCCTTCCTTTTCCTTCTTGTATTTTAATGCATAGATCCTTAACCAGCTTGTTATATATGGGCACATCCTTAATAGCTTGAATAAGTGGAATCTTCATGCAAATATCCTTCAGCTGATTGACAAAATCAAATTAGAATCTGATTTAAGGTCAGTATTTCTTTCCTGCAATCTCTCTCTGGAAATGGGGGTCCATTGATTTACATTTTACCCTTGCTAGAACTTTGTTCATGCTTTATTGCGGATGAGCTTGTAGCGTTGTTTGGCTTTCTTTTTGCGATTAGTCTGCATGGCGACTTGTGGTTCATCTGCAATCTCTGTGATGGTGGGTTTACTTGGTGGGAGAAGTGCTCTTCCTGAGCGAGAGATGGATATCATTAACATCAACTAAATAAGTTGAGTATTGATTTGATTCAATGGTATAGGTTGGTTGAGAAAATTTATTGTTGGGGTTAGGTGTTGGTTGAGTTTGGTAGTTGAGTGGCTTTTGGTTGAGAGCCGGTTTGGGGTTTGGCATCAAAGCTTGTTGTTGTGGGTAAGGAGGTTGTTGGTAGTTAAGAGGTGGTTTGTTCCATTGTCACCCTCCTCTCCAAGGCTGCTACCATGAATAAGGGGGTTGTTGCCATTGTTGGCCTGAAAACTAAGGTTACCATTGTTGTTGGTATTGGCTAGGGTATGGAGTCCAACCTTGCTTGAGTATTAGCCCAAGGTGGGGTTGCATATATGGATTACTAGCCCAATTTTGAAAATATGGCATGGGATCTTGTGGCATACCTCCTTGTCTTGGTGGCCATGGTTTCCTTTGAGCAACATAGAAGAATTGCCCATCCTCTATTTCTATCATCTTGAATTCTGGTGTAACCTCCTTTTCTTGTGCAATGTTGGCTAATCCTCTGCATGTACAATCAACTTTCCTTCTTCTGCACACCCGAGAGAACTCAGTAAGTGTTGCCTTAGCATCCTCTCTTTTATTCTTGGCATGCAGGGCATCAAGTTAAGTGGACATGTCATTGACTATTTCTTGTTTCATGTTCTTGAACATATTTACAATCTCGATTTATATATATCCTCAATTCCTTTGGTAGTTGATCCACCCTTTGATCTAACACTTATTATTCTCTTCATGGTTGCTCTGGAGTAATTCTTGTAGGCTTCAAAAATCTCATCAAAGGTGTCTTTTGAAATGTGTCCTGCTCCTATCAAGTTCAAAGCATCCATATCCTCCTCACCGAGTCCCTTTAATAAAAGTAACTTGAGGGACTTAGGAGGTAACCTTGTGTGTCTTGACTTCTGGACATAAAACAAAAATTTCTCTAGATAGTCTTCCAGCGGATCGTCTTCCTTTTGTGCCATCTTGAAGAGTTCATCCCCTCCTCTACTACTTCGCATGCAGTAGTCTTGGTACTTGGTCAGAAACTTTTCCTTCATCTGTTGTCAGGTAGTCACAACATCTCTTCCTAAACCCATAAACCATCTCAAGGTTGCATCCTTAAGTGTAGTAGGGAACAACTTCAGCTTGTGTGCATCTGTTGTGTAATCATAGCTCTGCATAATACATCAAACTCAAACAAGAAAGTGTCTGGGTCTTCAGTCATAGATCCATGGAAATTGGGAAGGGCTAATGGAGAAATATTCTTCATAACAACAAGTTGATTGTTATTGGAGATGGGAAACTCAAATGTACTTGGCTCCCCTGCTTCCACATTTTGGTTCACTTCTTTTGCCATGTTTGGTTGTTCAAGAACAACTTCAAAACTTTCACTTGGAGGAGATCTTATAAAAGCAAGCCTTACGCACAAGGGAATATGTGTCTTCTTCATAATTGGATGAAGCAATCTATGTTATTTGAGGATTGGGTAAAAATCTACCATGGGCATCTCTTAGATGATGCATCTATCAACTAACTCAACTCAATCAACATTGATTAGTGGGGGTTTGGAGGTGAAATTTCTAAACCTAAACTATTTCTAAAACCTCTCAAAACCCTATGACTTGACAGTATCCCCAACAACGATGTCAATAAATGGTGGTGCAAATCAACTTGCAACAATTAATATGTTGTTCATTGAATCACAGTCATTTAATTATCAAACCAGGGGACGTAAACTTGAAATAATGTCATCGATGTATGCATAGTTATAGATAATTTAGGGGGTACATAAAGAAATAATTGTAAACTTGAAATAATGTCATCAATGTATGTTTTGTCTACTTGAAAGAACAATGCTTGAAAGTAGACAAAACTTAGAATTAAAAGCAAATGGTTTCTAAACACTATGACTAAGACAAAGCTTGTAAATTCAGAATGTAGATAAAGAAGATAAATTACTTCCTAGGCTAACATGCAATGAAACAGAGCAACAAAACTATGGAGGGGTTTAGCAGACCACAAGTGGGCCCTACCTTGGGTGTTAATCCCTCCTAAATCTTGTAACTAAAGGCTAATAAACAAAACTCAAATCTTTTATTGAATTTGCATGAACATTACATCCAGGAACAAAGCAATCTCCTCTCTCTCTCCCTCTATCTGCCTCTGTATATCTATGTATATATATACCAACAAAAACCTTTCTTTTATACTTCTCATTTACAACAAGACGTGAGAAGAAGAGTTCAACTAGGAGTTTAACAAAATAAGTAAAAGATCTTAATGGAACAAGTGCAAGATCTTAAATAGAATAGAGAGAGATTCAACGCATGCTACGAACTTATAACATGTGTTCAAATAACAAACTCATAACTCAAGTAATCGACCAGTTCCTCAAATCACATGTTAACTCAAACTATAAGTTCTTCATTAAATTGCAATGAATAATCAGATCAATGGTTGAGTTATCTCCTAGTTCCACATGTCCCCATTATGAATCGATTCTTTAGTTGTACGTATAGATTGAGTTTCATACTTCATGTTCCGAGAGATCTCCATAACGTGGGCTTATTTTATGTAGGTGATTCCCTTTGGCTACGAACAAGTTGCTTCAAACAGTCCTTTGGGCGTGGACGAGTTTTTGTTGATGGTTCCTTTTCTGCATATGAGTTGCTGCATATAGAAAGTTTCTTAGAACCAAGAGTGGCATCACACATCATCATCCAAACAACTTATTGAAATCATAAGAATGAATACACACACAAAATAAGGATAACTAGTTATAACTATATTAATCAGTAATCATGCCATAAGTTCAAGTTGTGATGATAATGTTCAGCAATGTAACTGGAAAATACAAGGACATGACTACAATGGCTTGACTAGAATATAGAAGAATTGTTTACAAAGTCAATTAACATGTCTCATCAAGCGCCTAACAGTACTATGAGATTCAATTAGTATGGATTTTGTATTAGGCTTTCCAAGAACACAAGGTGGGTATGATTCAATTTTTGTAGTAGTGGACAAATTTTCTAAGATGACTCATTTCATTCCATGCAAGACAACCAATGATGTTACTCATGTGGCTAATTTTTTCTTTAAAGAAGTGGTTAGACTCCATGGAATTCCAAAAGTATTGTTTCAGACAAGGATACAAAATTCATAGGACACTTTTGGAGAACATTGTGGAAGAAGCTAGGGACAAATCTAAACTTCACTTCACCTGTCATCCTCAAAAAAATGGACAAATTGAGGTGGTGAATATGATTTTAGGGAACTTACTAAGATGTTTAACCAAGGACACACATAAACAATGGGATTGAGTTCTTTCACATGCAGAATTTGCATACAATAATTCACCTAATAGAAGCACATGCATGAGTCCATTTCAAGTAGTGTATGGAATGCATCCAAGAGGGATTTTTGAGTTGAGAGACTTAGGAAGGATGGAAAAGAGAAGTGTTGATGGACAAGAGTTTTACATTGTTATGCAGGAGATCCACGAACAAGTGAAAAGATAACTAGAGAAGAATGTAAGCAAATATAAGCAACATGCTGATTTGAGAAAAGAGAGGTCTGTTTTCAAGTGGGAGACATGGTGTTAGCTCATCTTAGAAAGAAAATATTTCCAAAAGGACAATATAACAAACTGAAAATGAAGAAGATTGGTCCTTGCAGGATCATCAGGAAGTTTTCTAACAATGCATATGAGCTAGAATTGCCAGGGAATGTTGGAATTTCTCCCATTTTCAATGTTGCAAATTTGTATCCCTTCAAAGAGGGAGAAGAAGGTGAATGTACAACTAGAGAAGAAGAAACAATAGTCCAAGATTGGACAAAGCAATTACCACAAGCAACTAAGGAGGAACCAAAGTCAATTTTGGATCAGAAGGTGACAAAAAGAACTAGAGGCAAAGAATATTATCAATATTTGGTGAAGTGGAAACATCATCCTATAGAGGATGTCACTTGGATGATAGAGAATGACATCATCAAACTTGGTAGCACTCTGGAAGATCTCAAGAACAGGAGTTCATGAGATAGCTTTTCTTGTCCTTGGGAGAATGATGCAGGAGCATCAACTTGGGAAAGTTAGATAGCAAATTTTGGTTTTTATCATCTTAGGTATGTGGTTTTAGGACTTTGGAAGTTTTGTTAGGTGTCTAGGTGCTTAAGAATTTGAATTTTGGTATGTTTATAATTTTCCTTAAAGTCAAAATTTGAATTTTGAACTTGGATTTGGGCAATTTTGGCTTGCTAGGATGAGTTTTAGGGGTCTAGGTGGTTAAGTTGGATGAATTAGGCATCTTGACATGTCTTAAGTGACTTCTAGGGGTATTTTGGAGATCAAATGTTCTTAAAATGTGAAAAATATACTTTCTCATATGTTGTATATCATGATATATATCCAAAAACATTTGGTTTTAAAAGTTGATATGAAAAAGGGTGAAAGAGTTTGAATGAGGAGTTAGTTACTGAGAATTCTTGAAGAGAGTACCATGTGGAGAGGAAAAACATGGTTGTGTAGTCATTGAAAAACAAGAAATTGCTTCTTGAGAACAATTTTATGATTGAATTCATACTAAAAATGTTGCTTTGTTTGGAGAATGAATGTATTCTAGTCTAGGCATCTAGAGAGAAAGCTTGTGTTGTTTTTAAGTTTTTTATGTGGAGATTGAAATGAAAAATGTAATGTTTCTCCTTTCTTGCTCTAACTGTCTTGTGCATGCTTAAGTAATAGACCTACGGGTAAGGGACTTATCATTTTAAAAGACATTTCTTCTTTTCTTGCCCAAAACGTGTGTGGAATGGTGGAGTGGGCCATAACTGACCTCTAGACAAAGTTGAAGAGGTCAAAAGTGAAAATTCTCATTTTGGAAGCTTTTGATCCTACTCAAGTTACCCAAACCCTACCGGGGTTTAAGCGAAGATTGAGTTTTGGAGGCTCTAAACCTTGTGTTCAAGCACGAAATTTGCAAGAGAACACTTGAGCAGTCTCTCTTAACATATTTTCAAAGTTTCACTTTGAATAATAATAACAATAGGTTTTTATAGTCCACGATGTCGGGCGGCCTATTTTTGGGTCTACAAGCGGCTTATAGCATATGGGACTACCTCGTACTCACATGCGGGAGGCAACTAAATTTACTACAAACATGGTGTACATACCCTACCCCTGCAGGATTTGAACTTGTGACCTCTATTTCAAGAGCACATGTTATTCACCATTAGGCCAACTTAGGCCAACTAACTTTGAATGATATTGCTTCCAAAGAACCCAGTTCATGACGGTTTGCCCACAAGATTGTAGGTGCCTACAAGAGGCCTAATTGAAAAACTTCAAGTAGTGATTTAGGAGGCCTAAACAGAGATTCAAACCTTAAAATTTTGTGTGAAGCAAGAACATCCAAAAGGGTATCCAAAAATATTTCTAGTTTCCTGTAACTTTGCTTCATTTCTTTTCAACTATAAGCTTTGTTGTTTTGGAGGGGTACAAGCCTAGGAGTCAATTTGAGCAAAACAAGGGTATAAGAGGTAATTTCTTCCATTGCATCACTCCACTTCTTTCATTTCTCTTGTTGGATGTCTTGATTCTACCCAACCAATTTCAGGTCTGATGGCCATTCTATATTGGGTATCGATTTCTTCAAATGTTTCTTGTTCATCTTCTCCTTCAATTTGGTCATCCCTTTTGGGTTCCTCATATTGGTTTACTAGTTCTTCAAATGGCAACAAGAAATCAAACTTATTTTGCATCCATTTTTCACTAGGCACGAAGTATTGTCGGAGGATCCTATGATAGTTAGGTTGGAAATCCCTTCTTGGGTTTCTCCCTCCAATGGTACAAGAATTGTCTTATAAATTTGAGTACAATAATGAATTTTAAGCAACGATCTCATGTGTGCAAATCAATCAAGTTTTAATGCACGGAGAGGGGTGATCAAATATTGTTTTACGAGAGACTTGCCGAGGCGAGTGTGGATCATTTTCTCTATGGAAAATGAGCATATACAATTGACTAGTGCAAAAGAATCAAAATAGCTCCGGTGTTACCTAAGGTCTTGAATTTTTATATGATGAAAGCTTTTTCCAAGCATCCTATTTTGTATAAAATCAAACCTAAATTCACAACTTAGGTGTGTTAGTTTGAAACTGATAGAAACTTTATAATTGTGAAATATAATGGTTCTCAATATGTTATATCTTCTATGATTAGTCCCCAAACTCTCGTCATGTTTATATTTGTTTTACCATGACATGTTTTAAGATAATATAATGTCAAAATTTAATGGTTGGCCTTGCTAAATTAGGCCATCTATGTTTAACGAGAAATTGCTTGAAGGCATTTATAATGTTCACTATGAGTTTTTTCTCACAAATGATGATAGATCCTTGTTTGGAACAAATATGGAGCATATAACGAGAAGAACTACATTCCTTTCTAAACCACTTTAGTTTATAGTCACCTAGTTTTGATATGAGATTAATTGTGGTGCAAGACTATTAAATTTCTATCATCTAAAGTAATTTAGTCGACCCATGTAATTTAGTTGATCCTTGATTTTGTTATGGGACTAGTTAGTGTGTATCATGATAATGTAGCTAGTTGCTATGGTGTTAAAACATCATTTAACTATAATATGCTACCTTATTGCAACTTGGAATTAGGAAACCGTAGACATGTCTCATCGTGAGCATCAATGATTCATTCGGGGATCATATGCACGCTCACACATCTTGTATTGTGTCCAATCATATGTTAAGTGCATTGTGGAATTTGTTTACTTGATCAATATGCCTTTAAATATCTTAGAATCCTCATAGGTATGTACAAATATTAGTAACACAAGGGATTCACCTAATTAAACCATCCCATATCATGTGCATGCAAAAGGTATTAACAATCCCAATATGTTAGCAAACACAAAGAGGGTTTAATAGTCGACAACACAAGAAAACAAGTACCAATAAGATCGTGACTTGTCCAATAGTCAATAAACACATAAATAGGCTAGCATTGTAGCAATTAAGTTGTCCTCTAATAAAATTCGATGTCTACACAGTATATACTAGAAAAATGCAAAATTTTATCAAATAACTAATCTTTTGTACCAAGATTATACATCTACATAAACAAATTTAAGGATTCAGGAGTTCACAAAATATGAAAACCACTTCAATTCACTAAATTAATTATAAACAAAAGTGCAAAACTAACATAAACCAAACAACATTAAGGAGCATACGTACTAATTGCTAAGTGGGTCCCCACATACCAAGATGAGAAAAGGTATGTTTAAGATAATGACTACTCATAGGGGTCATCTTGAGATTACTTACACCCATGGAGTTAGAATCCCACAAATAGAAAAATCTGAATAAAACAAACCCAATCATACATTTACCAAGAAATTGGAAGGGAGAAAACCAACCTTATAATTACTAGAGGTAGCTAGGATACCTAAAGGGTAGTAAAGTGCATCGCCACCATGTTGCATATATAATGTCCCATAAATATTTTGCACGGATAGAAATGCATAGTGAATTAGTGTTTGCTATTTTTATAATTAACTCGTGATGTTATCACAATCCCTAGAGTTCTAAAGCAAAAATATATATCTACACATTTTTAAATTGATAAAAAGTAGGGATTTAGGTTTCAAATAGTTTTACCATTTGTTTTATCCCTAGAGTTCTAAAGCAAAAATATATATCTACATATTTTTAAATTGATAAAAGTAGGGATTTAGGTTTCAAATAGTTTTACCATTTGTTTTATATCCTTATATGCTTGATCTATGTTGTAACTTAAAATTTATTAATATAAAATAGAAAAATATTTAATTCAAAAATTATTAAATAGATCATATTCCAAATTGTGTTTCTTAATTAAGATCGAACCCTCAAAATGTGGTATACTCGATTGTAAAGTTTAATTAAAAAATTGCATTGAGAACAAGGAGTCAAATTTTCTATAATGACCTTTCCTCACATATTATTAGGACTGTTAATACCATTCTCAAAAATAGTCAATGTCAAATAAAAATCTTGTGGCAAGTTGGCAGTCACATTACATAGTACCACTACATCAAAAAATAGATCTTATAGGGTCACTGTGATTTTCAGTCATTTGTGCGTACACGTATATGTGTGACGTGAGCTCTACCAGATTCCAACTTGTTAATCTAATGGGACTCCGCTAACAGTATCCATTGAATTTTCAGTTCCACCCTGACACTAGTGAATGAAAACTTTTCCAGTCCCTAACTCAATAAAATGGCAGCACCAGCCCAAATAGAACCAACCAAAGGGCTCTGGTGAATTGAAACCCATTTCATCAAGCAGGAGTTCCAAGTCATTTGATCAATGCTTTGTTTCCTCCTAACATATAGAATGAGGCATTTTCAATTCACTGTTTCTCGTGGAATTGCATAATACCTTTCAGAATTTTGGGGTAATGATGTACATACGAGTAGTGGTAAAGAATATCATACCGTGACTTTCAATATGTTAAGCTGAACATGCTAAAGCAACAATAAATACTCGGCAACAAAATGCCAAACAACATCAAACTTGAATGCTAATCTGTATTTTCAAAATTCACAAAATAATTATAAAATAACCAATGCAGGCTGTTCTTAGGGTTGTGTGAATATAACACAATTTAATACAACCAATGATTACTAATCACCGGACCTCAACCTCTCAACAAACACTCTGTGAAGGGCTTCACATGTTCCTAGATTGGAGAACTAGGAACCAAAAATGTTTTGCTTCCCACAACATAAAATAATATCAAATGATTATATGAGCTCCACCAACACCGATGAAAAAATCCTATACTACAAAGAACTCTTAGAGCAGAGGCCATCAAAAGTATCCAATCTGCCCATATGATGATTTGTAATCTGGAACATGAATCTGAACCCAGGTATCAAAGTGAGTGTCACGTCAATTTACAAAGTTAATCACAACCTTATCTTGCCCAGGCTACAGAATCAATTTCATCCCGAGCTCCCTTGTACAACTCGAGCCTTTTAGCACATGCACTTCTACGCTCCATCAATTGTGGATCTTCATCTAACAAAGCTCCAAGCTGTTTCCCCTGTTTCAAAATGCACATAAAACCACCCATCTCAATCTGTGCATTTCTCTAGAGCTAATATCAACAGAACCTCCAAGAAAGCTAAATGAAGACTCCTAATCCAAAGGGCCTACCTCCTTTTTGCCAACTTGAGTATAGAAGTGATTCAGCAAAGAGCGCTTTGCCTCACGGACTTGACAATGAACCACAGCTTTAGGGATCGAATTTTTTAGAGTCTCACACACCATGACCACATAAGCAGATACATTGGAACCTAAAACATGAAACATATCAGGTAACTGATAGACAATGGTAAGTAAGATTACAGAAAAGATCTTTTTAAACAATGCCTTTAAGTGTGTGCTTCTCTCGCACCTATTCTTCTGAGGTGAGCTTCTGTATAACGATCCATGGCAGGTGCTGCAGGATTTCCACCTTTCTCCACTTCTTGAGGGAGTTTACGGAAAAAATCAACCGTGAAATAACTAGATTCCATCTCCACTAATCTCAATGCAGTTTTACGGCCATCCTCACGGAACCTCTCTAGAGCTTCTCCTGCCGCAGCAGCTATTTCTGCTTGAAGAGTAGGGAAGCGTTTTAGCTCCTGTAAAATTCCAAAGAGGAAAACAAAGAGTAAGTTCCTCTAAAATGCACGCATTGACTTCCTAGCATCTGTTAATGAAATTTGACATTACAGGTAAGATTATACTCAACCTGAGTTTCATTCAGAGATTTACGGACAAGTTCCTTGAGGATAAAATGCACCTGAAATAAGCCCACAAGTAGAGTTAACAAACACAAAAATAAATTGCTTAAAGAATAAACAAACCCGCAATTGATTGCTATATTGATAAAGGATCAATGATAATTGATGGAAATGCTTTACCGCATCAACAGATGCTTCAGACGGTCCCTTGAAATAACCAAGAGCACCGTCGATAAGCCTTCGATATCCTTGTTCAGGAGCTATCAAGTGAGGTTGGTAGCCATCAGCCTCAGAAACCACCTTCCTCACATTTTGCAAAGAAAGATGTCGATCAAAAGGTAGTTTTTTCAAAGCTGCTGGAAGCTGGTTCTCAAAAACTCCATAGACTTTCTCCCCACCAGGTCGCCTGAAACACAAACTTCTTGTTAGTAAATGATAAAGCTATATCACAAGGTAAGCTGAATTTTATGAAAAATGTTCAAACTTCGCCAAAATCCCCGTCGAACATTACTCGAACTTTATCCATTATTTTAACCCTGGGAAGTTTTTGACATGACTTTGCACTATACCAAGTGAAAGTTGAGAACAGAGAGTTCTCTCCACTCTGTTCCTCTGACATACTTAATATTTTTTTAAGAAAATTTAAATGATAAAAAAAATCTTTTGTTCAAACTTAATCAATTGGCAAACTTAAACCAAATTTTATCCTCGTACAACATGAATTCTAAATCGAACCTTGTGACATAATGATAAAGCATACAAAATTTCTGGATGTCAACACTGACTGACAAAGTCTCCCGCAAGCACCAGAACATAATATTCAACTACATCAAAAAACTGTTCCAACATTGAGGATTTCAAAGGAATGAATAAATTGATCAGGATTATGGAGAGTGGTCAAAGAGCTTCCTCCATGCAAGAGTTGAGAGTTCCCAGATGGAAAGAGTTGATCACCATAAAAGAAACCCCATCAAGAAATGATTATCCCTAAAAAAGAAATCCAGCAATTCAAAAGGGGCAATTTTAACAGAAGCTCAGCTTGAACTGCTGAATAAGTCCATTTATACCAGATGTTTTGGTACGGATACAGGTACGGTATGCTGAAACGACAAATTTTAAAAACCTCAGGTACAGTACGCTGTGGGTACGTTCGTACAATATATTTTTAAAAAGTAAAAAATATAAATATATATAAAAATTTAAAGAAAACAACAAGCTTATAGTCTCAGCAACCTATAAAATATTAGAAGCCAACAACAAGCTTATTATGAATTAGAAGCCATCTAAAGCAAGATTTCTTTGACTGAATACAAGAAGACCACAAAACATTAAATCTATGAGTCCATCTACTAATGGGCTCACAAACATTCCACTTATTGTTAAGGCCCAGGGAAAGGTTTGGGGAGAAGGCAATCTTTTCATAGAGTTGTTTGGAGGTAGCCTCTTGGAGAGGGGGCCCTTTGAGCCACCTCATAGTATCCCAAAAGTCATTCTCATCCTCCATAATTAGTCCAGTAGAGGGAGCTGTGAAAGCATTTCTGAGCATTGTATACATTCTGAACTGAGATTGAGAAAGCTTATAGAAAACTTTTAAGGTCTGTCCATTCCATCCATTTCCCAAATCTGTACAAGTCATGAAATATTTTAGTTCCTTTTTCAAACCAAAGGAGGGCAGAGCAGCCTCCTGTCAAGGCAAGGATCTTGTCATTATATTTCAGATTCAACGAAATCGATTTGTAGGCTTGGCACCTAGTGTCAAAGGAAGAGAAGATACTGCCCAACCACCAAGTGCTTCACTTGTTCCCATGCCTTCCAAATTGACTGAAGAATAGAGGACCCATGAGGAGCAACAAGAAATCCCCCAAATAGTAAGTCAGCCAAATGGAGTCCTTTTCATCTAGTTACTCGGAAATCCGATTAAATTGAAGGGCAAAAATCCTTACGGAGTTCCTAAAAATTGCCAATATATATACATATATTATTATAAATTTATATTGTTGTATACTTATATCATTATATATAGACAAATCATACAAAAAAGTCCATCTACCATAATCATCATCATCATAATGATTCTTTCAAAAGATTGCAAGAAGTTGCTTGGTCCAAAAGGTACAAAAATAGATTTTATGAAAATAAGAAAAATATTGCCATCAATGCGTTTTGCTCGAGAAAATATATACTTTTAGAGAAGACAACACCTAAAACGGAGCCACAGAATGAAAGTTATGGCACATGCAAGTTTTTGCTGCTACATCTTCCCGGACCCTTTCCAAAAATGGCAAATTTTTTTCCATACTTGCGATTTTTCACCAAAAAAAAAAAATATGCCAAAAAGGAAATTTTTTTTTTTGCCTGCAAAAACAAGGCCGAACCGAACCGGATTTATTCGGTTGCTTCAAAAAGTACGGTTCGAACCGGATTTCATACAGATCCGGCCGAACCTGGTAACTATGCTTTTCATCTCTCTTGACCCTTCGGAGCCTATTGCCAATATTGAATCTCACATGAACCTTCCAAGGTTCAATTCCAGTCAAAGCCCTCAAGTTTTTTTTTTTTTTTTTTTGCACTTAAAAAAACAACCATGTGGGTACTCTGTGGGTACATACCCACAGGCCCGGGTACGTCCCAGGTACGGTTATCCAGATTCCATACCTGGTACGTACCCAGAGCTTGTGGGTACGTACCTACAGAGTACCCAGAGAGTACCAGTGCCAGTTTCCGTACCCGGTACATTTCAGCCCTGGTACGGACTGGTACTGGACGCATCAGTGCAGTCTAGGTTTGAATATGTAGCAACCATATATACTATGTAGCAGGTATGATAGCAATACGGAAGCAAGATATTCTCTAACCTTAGTCACCACATTCAGTAGATTTCAACCATAAAAATCAAAATTTGCAGAATCTGAATCCTCAACAAATTCATCATCATTTGCAATTAAAAGCACATGGACCAAATCGCTGGTTAGTTCATTTTAGGGTTTCAGTTCACGAGTTTGCAAAGCCGATTCCGCTGTGAGTCGTGACTGTGCTGCATGCAGTTGGAGAAGTTTTCCAACAACGATCATAATGTTTTGCATCCATTTTCCACAAATCTGGTGTTTCCATACACTGTCTGCATTTTTGCATTCACTGTCTGGCATTTTGCCAAGCCCGAGCTCCAACAGCCAGCCCTCCAACACCAGACCCGCCACCAGGCACAAGCCTACCAAATACCAGCTGGCAGCCATAACCTACAGGTAAGTTTAACTTTTACTTTATAAAATGAATAGTGTAAGTTTAGTTTTAGGTTAATAAAATTTAAATGTTTAGTTTAAAAATATATCTATTAACTTATAAATTTATAAATATCATGATAATACTTTAGGTTAGTTTTAAACTTTAATGTAATAAATACTTTAGTTTAGTATGACTATATTTTAGTTTAGTTTACTTTAAAGGTTTAGTAACAAATTTTAATGAATGACTATATCTATATGATTAGTTTTTTTATTGCTTAGTTTTATTTTTTTAATGTATAATAATAATTTTTCAATACTAAAATTTCAATTATTCATTTTATAAAAATTTAATTTTTTGAATATTGTTGATCAACATATTTATGGGAAAGCTGTTTTGACATGTTTATTTATATGAAACGTAAAATTACAAGTGTATTTCTCTTGGTCAAATTTAATCACAAATTTTATCTCTTGTTTTTTTAGCAACGAATATCATTCGAATTTTATACTCCACAATTCGAACACGAATTTGAAGCCTTTTAACTACCCAGATATCCAAGCTGGGTAGTCAGCATTTATAATCCTTGTTTTTGATTGTGCATAGAGACAAATTATGGTGCATTTTCATTTTTCATAGAATAAAAGCATATCATTCAGCTGCATATCTATCTGACTAATTTCAAGCAAAAGTCTACATCAGACTTTTGTAGTTTCTTTCATTTCTCTTTTCCTTAACCATTTTGTATTGCCTGCATGTGTTTTTCTATTTGCTGTGGGTAACCATTACCCTAGAGTTTCTATTTACGTTTTCAACATGTACGTTTGTTGTATAACTCTAATCACTTGAGAGTAGGTTATGCAATCTGATTAGATTTGATGATAGATATTGATTTCCCTAGCTTCAGTCACAGCAAACAATAAACGACATCCTCTAAATAGATATCTTTTTAGGTATATCTTTTAGCACATATCCTCTACAAACAGGGGAAATATGCATGGCAATATGCAAGAAAATAGTTCAACAGTGTACATAATGGCACATAAAGTAAAAGACGTCTTCTAAGTATATATTTTTTGGATATATCTTTTTGCACATATCCCCTCTATAAACATTTGAAAAATGCATAGCAATATGCAAGAAAATAGTTCAACAACGTATATATTGCACATACAATAAATGATATCCTCTAAATAGATATCTTTTTGGATGTATCTTTTACACATATTTTCTACAAACAGGTGAAATACGCATAGAAATTTGCAATAAAATAGTTCAACAGTGTACATAATTGCACATACCCTCCATCAAGATGCTCTTTGAAAATACGGTCAAAAGCACGACAAAGCTCTAAAATTGTGTATAGCTGCGCCTGCATGGATTAGAAAAGGACATTACAGTCAACAATGTGAGATAATCATAATCTCAACCAAAATCTGGCACTCCATCAAGAGCAAACCTTACCCCTGCATCAACAGCAACTGGTCGGCCAAGGTGGTCCATTTCTGATTCGAGTTCATCAATAGTTTTGTTTATCAATGAAATGATACTTGGTATACGTGCCTTAATGACATTCTCCAAATGCTGCAAGAAGCACAATCAATAGAATAAAGAAATAATTCCCCCAAATAAATTTTGAAAGAAAAGTTGAATTAAAAAGCATTCTACAAATGCTGCAAGAAGTACAATCAATATAATAAAGAAATAATCCTCCCCCACCCCAAATAAATTTTGAATGAAAAGTTGAATTAAAAAGCATTGAGCTGCTCAATAACAGAAGCATTCAGCCCCAGACAATAGTAAGTCGGTAACCTTAGAAAGTAGCTTTGCTAAATATTCTGAACCCATCCGACTTGATAAGTGTCCATAATCAGTACTGGTTGAAAAGTACTCGCGTTCCTTCGCCGAGCAGCTATCATGTCAACACTCTTGTTGATATCTGCTTGTGAACGATTGACGACTCCAACCCATGGTTGTTGTAAACGATATGATCGCCCGTCAAGAACCTTTTTGAACATGTGAACAGTGAAACACATCAGTAATTGCTAAAACCAAAGATTTAGAAGTTAAGAATAGATGCACTGCAGTAAGGGCATCAACTTTAATATGGATTAATGTCGATACCTCGTTGAATATAAAAACATAACTTTGGAATAAAATCCCTACAACTATGGAGAGCAAGAATAAGTTAATACAACAGAATAGAATCTTGTAGATATCAATAAGTTCCTAATAACATTACAAATATCTACATTGACTCAGAAAACAATCTCCACACCAGATACAAAAATTACATCCCTACAATTCCCTGCATGGAAATGAAATGAAGCAAAACTCACATCCAAAGCATTGGTTCCCTTATCCATGAGATCAAGCTTTGTCAATACACCAAATGTCCTTTCACCTGAAAATGGACCACAAAAATTGAGCCTTTATATGAAATGCAAACAAAATTATCAGCAGAAACTAAATTAAATGATCACAAATCAGATTCTGAAGATTGAATTCCAATTAAAACTACTTTGAAACATGCAGCTCTCTAAAGTTAGAGGACAACTAATTAGACAAGCAAAATGGCATTGATCACAAATATCTTGACAGAAAATCAAGACACTTATTAAAGATAGACCCTCCTTGTTTTTCTGCATATAAGAAACCAATGCAATGAAAACCCATCTTCGGGAAAGAATTACCTAGCTATATTCAAAACTAAGGGTTATATGCAATAAATACCTGTAGGATCAACTTCTCGAGCCAGTTTTATGGCATCAGACGTTGCAATGTCTTGGTTTGCAGGAGATATCGCCAGTATTATACTATTAGGCTGCAAATAAGGTCTATGTTCCATTAGAAAAGTAACATTTACACAGTAAGCATGAGTTTATGTGTGTAACTGTACGTGTGTACATGTATATAAGTAACAATTACAATGATAAGTCTGGAGAAGTGTGAAATGTATCCAAACAAGACATGTTCACCCTTAAAGCCTTTAAGAAAAAGAAAATCTAAAGCACTTATTATTTCCACTTTGGAAGAACTTCAAACATTTGCCTGCCAATTGTCAACTATCAAGACCACCAATGGTGACCAATAAAATCTCCAACTTCAGCAAACACTTCAGCATACCAGAAGAAAATCAGCGGTGACTACAAGCTTAAGCAGCTGAACAAATAAAATTCCATTAATGCAAAACAAAAGGAAACAAAGACTATAAGTAGCCTACATCAAGTTACATCTAACAGAGGATCCAGTTTACCAACCCCTATTAGCATGCACTTTACCCACGACAAGCCCTTATAATAAAATGAGACACTTGCCAATGTCAATTCTTTTTATGAAATTAAATTAAGCTAACAGGTAAATGACATGGCCCTATGTCATAAATTAGGTGGGGCAACACATTTCTCCATGCAGAAAAGCAGGAAACAATAAGGAACCCAGATGGCAAAATATCATGGTTCAGCTTTTAAGTTTAAAAATAAAATTGTGCTCTCAAACAGTTAAACACTTAAATGGGATGACCCTATGTCATAAAATTAGGTGGGGCAACACATTTCTCCATCAAGAAAAGTAGGAAACAATAAGCAACCTGAATGGCAAAATACTAGGGAGAGGGGCTAGTAGTGGTACACCCTAAGTGAAGGGATCCATAAAATAAATTGTTTATCATATGAGATTGTAATTTTTTCACTAATCTGTAGTTTAGATTTATATTAGCTTATATTTTTTCTTTGAAATGTTCAATTAGAGGGAAACCTATATTTTGAATTGATTTAAAATACTAAACTTGAGTTACACTACAACCATGGTGGAAACCAATACTTGAATATGTGTGAAAATGGTTGAACATTGACTTTTTTGTACTTGTACATGGGTGAGAGGTCTAACATGTCATGATGTGATTTGCTACTCTACATAATTATTATGTCAGAAAAAAAAACTACTACATAGTACTATGACAACAATTGGGTATTGTGTGATCAATACTCATATCAACTATTGGACCTTGTTCACCTATTGGCCCCTCTCCCTATGGTTCAACTTTTAAGTTTTAAAAATAGACTAGTACTCTCACAGTTAAAAACTTAAATATAATACTGGCATGATCTGGTTTAAAACCACTACAGACTACCAGTTAAAAAGAACGTGATATTATCCTGTGATAAAACATTATAAAAATATATTCCGTTGATAAAGCACTCCAAAAACAAGCAGACTTCCCCTTTCAATGCATTCAGTATAGCTTCAAAGGATTAAGAAATGTAGAGTTCCAAAGGCAGCCACTAAAAAAATCCATAAAACATTCATGAGTTGGCATGCAACATAAAGTTATGATCAAATTACAAATTTCCTTGTGCAATATTATTTATCAAAAGAGTGTACCTTTTCAACATAGCTGCGAACCATGTTTTCAATGTCACCAACAATGCTTTCTGGTTGTCCCTCTGCAATATGCAAAAATCTAGCAGTTCAAGATCTTCACAAGATATTTGTATACCAATGCGGCTTCAAATTAGGATATTAAAAAGATAAATAGTATCCAACCTTACCTACAGCAACCTTCGTCAATCCAGGCAGATCAATGAGTGTCAGATTAACAACTGTAAATGAAAATCAAGCAAAAGTCAGCTCAGGATACATAACACAATGTATTCCTTGTGTTGCTCTCTTCAATTATAATGAACCCTATGTCACATTAATTGATTTTCCTCGGTTGCCAAGAAACAGGTACGGGTTCAAAATGCAAATTTTCAGAAAACCCTAGGGTATGAAACGACACGGAAACATACATACAATATATTATTTCAAAAATATAAATATATATAAAAAATGTACAATACACATTTTTAGTCCATAAAAGATAAAACGCTTAAAAAACTTTTCACGAAAGTTTAAAATATTCAACATACTTAACTTTTGATATGTACATGATTATAATCTAGATTCTTGAATATACCTATTACCATCTAGATTTTCCTCAAGTACCGCTGAAACAGAAGTATCTAGTGTTTTTTTTGTGTATAAAATTATAAATAACATAAGTACTGCTGAAGCAGTACAGAAACGTCCCAGGTATGGCCCAGGTACGGAAAAGCTGTACCTGTAACTGTTTTGGCATTTCAGAAGCATTTATGGCATGTACCAGGACCCATACCTGTACCCGGTAAGTCTGTGCGCAGGTACACTGCCATGGTTGGCATTTCTTGGTATCACAGTGATTTTTAAATAATTAAAATCTCCTTTGACAAAATGTTAATAGGATAAATATCTCTTAAGTTCCCTGAGTCTTTGTCAATATTTCACAAAAACAAACAACCCACATTCTATAAGGCATAATAAAATATAGTCCTCATTATTAGATCTTCACTTGCAGAATGAATGTATAATAATAGAAGTATTGTGAGGCATTTTTGATAGAATGACTAAAGTCGAGATAGTATTTCATAAATAATATTAACTGGATTAAGTGTTAGAGTTACTAATTATCTGGGAATGATTAGTCTGTACGTCAAGTAGGTCACATAAGGTTGCAGGGGAAATTGTAAAGTCAGATGTCATGAGCATAGAAAGTTGAAGTGATTTGTGAGATTTTATTTAAACATACTTCCTTAATAAAAACTCGGCACTTAATAAAAAATCTTTCCTATGAATTGTGATTCAATTGCTTACATTTCCCATATGTCACAGATGCTCTGCTCAAATTTCTAGCATGTGGTATTGAAGACTGAGGCATATTTGTAGCTCTACAAAAGAGACATTTTGAGTTTTTTCAGACATTTTGGAAGAAATTCAATCACAACAATGTTGCAGTAGATACTTATCAACTTTATGTAGAGTCTGTCAAAGACTTATAGTTGTAGCTTGTGTTTTTAACAAAAACAGCTAACTGAAGATAGCGACAAGTTTGAAATATAGTTTGCCACCATGAATGATGTGAGGAACAGCAACAAAATTATAGAAAATGCACAGAAATCTCTTTTTGGTACACTAGAATGGAATAGCCAGGACAATTTGGACAAATAATAGAAGATGAACAGAATGTTGGGCCAGATGAGGATGCATAACTGCAGTTTGCACAGACATTGAAACAACGGCGGGTGAAATATAAGGAGTAAATTGGAGCATATGCAATAAAAAGGTTGATATAGAACGAGCAGGATAACGGTGGTACACAACATAAGCTTAACATAACCATGACATGGGGAGCATAACTGCCAAATGCAGTAGAGATGTGAAGAGCGAATGGAAGTCTCAAAATATGTATAAAGATGGCAGATAAACCAATGGGTGAACTGATCCTTTTGTGCAGTTTTTTAAATTGCTAAATACTTTTTTAAAAATCAACCACCCCAACCCATTACTTTTATCTTCATATGATGGTTGATATTGGTGCATTCATATGGTGCTTTAAGGGTACTGACATTATAAAGTGTGTTAGAAAGCTTTATCTTGACGTGCTTAGGTGTGTGTTAAAGCGCTATGTTTAGTTTTCAAAATGGTTCAATGGAGATATGTGAAGGAAATGTGATTAAAGTCTTGTGATGTCATTGTTATAAAGGGATGTGTATGTCATTGAGAAAAGAAAGCTATCATATGGTCAGGTTTTTGTTGTCGTGAGGAAAGTCTGTCATATCGTGTCAAGGTATGGAATAATGGTTTTTCTCAAAAGTGAAATTAAGTGTCCTGAAGTAACATCCAAACTCAAGTTGAAGTCAAAATAGAGTCAATCTTGAGTCATAATTGGATGAGAAGTTGCATCAAGTCAAAATAAAGTCAAGTCTTGAGTCGTGAGATTTCGCACTAGATAAATCAAGAAGTTGAATTTATGTGTTAGGTATCGCTTGACACAAATACTCTCATATAACTTAACATTCATGTAGGTTCATGTATGCTTTGCCCATCTTTCCAACAAAGAGGTGATATACTTATCACACATTTTTCAAGACTACCATTTGTGTTAGCAGCAATATTTTGGGATATTATTAGATTCAAATGTTTTAGAAGGCTCTGAGCTAATTTTTAAAGCTTAAGTTGGAGTAAGGTCACTATCTATGGTAGCCAACAACTATAGACTTGGTGTATTCAAACATTAAGGAAGAGAGTAGAGAGTGGTAATGGCTTAAAATACGTTGAAAATGCAATAATAAGAGGCCAATGCACCCAAAAATGTCAATTTGATATAAGGGGAAGGATGTCTCTTAGTCTCAGCCCCAATAAAACAATTGCTGAATTTCAAGAAAATAAAATACCATTATGAGAATTGAATCACAAAGAGATCTGAACCTAAAACATTTGGGAATGCATCCCCAAGGATGTACTCAGTCTTGATGAGGGAATCTAAGATCATTACTGGATGATTTTGCATGAGAAAAACTGAAGGTGTTTTAATGGTCTTCTTAGTTCACGTTTCGTTCTATTTCAGATGCTTGGCATTTTCCTAGCATTGGCAAATATAATATAACTAATATCTTTGCAATAATGACATTTGTGGTAATAGTAAGAGAACATCCAATCCAGCAAGTGTCAGATTTTTCATTTCCTAATGAATGTTCCGAATTTGTGGTAATTAGAGGCGCCCTTGCAAATTGGAATTTATGTCTGTTCTATCAAGACCCTGTTCAATCCGGGCTCTTTTCTCTAGTTCTCTAAGGTTTCACATTTTAGGGATCAGACTAGGTCGGATGACACCGACCATGGAGTTTACGATACAATAAGTGTCATTAGAGTCTTTCTTAATACAATTTTCTGAGCTTACAGTTCATTCTTATTTGTTTCACCACAAATCAGAACTACTCCAGAGTTGGAACTTGGTTTCCTCTTCAACATACAAATTCCTTTGTAACCTCTTCATATTGCTAGGAGTTAGGATTATTGATCTGTAGTTAGAGTGTGGTAACATTAACCATGATCAACCTGCGTGTTGAGGTTCAGCTAATGCTAAATTAGCAACTTGATTCAAGTAATAATTGGTCCCTGATAGAGTGAAATAATGAATTTTTTATTGAAAATTATCAATAACGATAAAGAAGAAAGCAAATTGAATGAACAATACCATTGTATGGAACAGCAATAGAGAATTTGAATCATAATTTTCTTGTCAAATGCAGAAATTATAGATGCCTACCATTCGGAGAATATATACTGAGATGAATCGGTACAGGAGAAATCATTTTGGTGCGCCCTGTAATTCTGTCAGTTTCCTCTTGAATCTCACTACGCACTTTAGCTGCAAAATGAAAGTACAGCTACCAGTTTAAATGCCACCTTCAGATAACCCTTTTTCAAATCAAATGGCATAAGTCTCATGCTAAATTTACCACAAAACAATGCATGAGTATCAAGATAAAGTTTCGGAGAAAAGAAGTTTAGCTTAACTCGCTACAAGACAAACTAACAAACCAATTGGCAAAAATTTAATGAGAAAAAAACTCCAAAAGAAATTCAAAAAACTATTTAAACTCATCTAATGGATCAAACTCACAAGGAAACCCTAGTCAAAAGCCAATGGCAGTATCAATGTGGTAATGCTAGCAGATATACCGTTGTTCAAACTGGAGAAACGTTTCCATAAAAAAATGTCATTCTAGGAATATCCTACCTATTATGTGAGAAATTAAAATGTTCTTCTTACACCAATAGCATAAATTAAATGGTATGTAAGGTACTGCAGTACAATCAGTTCCTACCTACGTCCACAGTTAGAACAAACAAGTTATGTATAAATGCCAAAACCTACTAAAAACTACAAATTTCACGAGTTGAAAAGTATGAAATTAAAATGTTAGTATTTTACATAAGAGTTTGAACTCATAAGCTATGTCACAAGGTATGCCAAATTCCATATAAAAATTCAAACTTTGCTTAACTTTATCCTCACCAGACATGAACTTGAACTTTATCCATTATTTTTACACGGAATGTTTTTACATGATTTTGCATTATTTGATGTGTATATACCAAGTGAAAGCAGAGGATGGAAAACTCTCTCCACTTTGTCTCTCTGACATATTTATACATTTTTAGAAAATTAAAATGATAAAAAAATCTGTTGTTCGAACTTTAACACTTTTTTCAAACTTTATCCATTGGCAAACTTGAACCAAACTTTATTCTTATCGAACATGAACTCGAACTTGAACCTTGTGACTTAGCTTATAAGGTGACAATCACATTAAAAAAATCGTAATTTTATTGAAAAGATAACACATCATAAATCAAATATACGAGATATGTGTAAAAACCAAAACCTACAAAAACTACAAATTTCAACAGTTGAGATATATGGAATTCAAATCTTAATATCTTAGGAAGAGTTTGAACTTATAGGGTAACAACCACATTAAGAAAAAATGTAACCTTATTAAAAGCTGACACATTATAAATCAAATACCAATGCCATTGATCGCAGACTCAACAGAATTTCAGAGTTGAAAATATGGAATTCCAATCTTACTATCTTACTTGGAATTTGAATATCTAGTCAAATATTAATTAGTAAATTACTAAAGTTGACAGCTTAAACTATGTAATATTTTTGTGTATGGTTGTCAATTTTACCAAAATCAACAATTCCAAGCTCTTGGACTGGGCCATTTTTTCATAAGATAAAAGGAAAATCCTAATATTAAGAAAACCATAAACATTCACAAATTTTGGGAAATTTCAGAGCATTTGTTAGTTAGTTCCAAGTTATTTTATCATTGCTTATTTTTTCAGAATGTTTTGCAACACAGGTATCCATTCAAAACCAGCAGTTAGTACTTTAACCAAGCTTGCATGCTTTTGGGCACTTGTTACTTTTAAATGTGCCAAGCACACAAAGTAAAGAAGGATCCAAATATGTGCGTAAGTTGTAAATATGAGACTGAGCATCTGGATTCCCATAGCCATGGGCAATGAAAATAACATTAAGGCCTATGTTACAAGTACAACCACTCCATGGGATAAATTTGGTATTGCATATCATCATACATGGTTACCATACCCAACGAGAGGCCCTGATTGTCTAGCCCAGTAATATAACGGAACATTATAAGTAATAAATCAAAAGGAAACAAAACCTAACACTCCCTGAATGATTTAAAAATTGCTTCACATTAATCCCAACATGTGTGTGGTTATGCTGCAGTGTGTGTAAACAATGTTTCCAGGGAGATCAAAGCTGTAACTAGGAATTCCAGAAGGAAACTATAACAAAAGATGTCTGTTAATAACTGAGATCCTTCCTTCACACACAAAAACTGTACACCGATGGAAGTGAAACCCATATTGTCTGAAAAATGGAGGATATAAAATTTGTAGGACGCCCCATATTTTCAGGTCAAGTGGAAAAGATGCAAACAGTAACCATGAAATTCATGGGAGAACCTTAAGAACAAAATTCTCTGCACCAAATGTGTAAAGACCAATTGGTATTTAAGTGTGCAATTTTTTTGCAAGTAACAACTCCATTAAGAGGAGAATTCTAACCAACAATCAACAAACACCAATGCTAACGAAGTGGTCCCATAGAAGAAGGGCACCTAAATTTTCTGAGTAGATGTTGCACAGTAATTTTAGGACCAAGTTGAAGTTAGAATGGTCCCACAACATATACAAAAATAGAGATTCTGCTGCTGCAAGTTTTTAGAAGATTGTATTTATGACTCAGTTTTTTTCAGAGAAATTTCCAAATAAATTGGCCATTTCAAAGCTGTGAACTGGTAAAATAGATTCCTACAAATCTGATGCAGGCGTGGAAACTTACAGACCCTTCTTTTTCTGCCTGCTCAAAGTTTCCCCTAACACTTGCCCACTTATCATTTTCAGAAAAAGATTCTAGAATTTCCTTATTGCGTTATTCCATTTTCTCATGGGGCCACCTGCTCATTAAAAATAGGATTTGTATAACTTGCATGGGACCCTCCCTAAGGATGCATTCCGATTTCAATGAATTTAACAGAAATCCTTAGGAATTTATTTGAGTTGTGTGATTTTACATGTGTAGATGCTAATGCTATTTTTAATGCTGATTGTTTCATGTGGTTATTTTGGATTGGCACTCCTGTGCATTAAATAACCCATTCTAGGCAGGTCTTGGTTGAAGAAACAACTTCCAGGTGCAGGTGTGGTAAACTTCCAGACCCTCATTTTAACACATGCTCAAAGTTTCCCCTTAAAACTTGCCGGCTCCTCATTTTCAGTAAAAGCTTTTAAAATTTCATGTTTGCAACTTTGCATTATTTTCTTTTCTCATGGGGCCACCTGCTCATTAAAAACAGGATTTGTATACCCCTTGCATGGGACACCTGGATGCATTTCAATTTAGAAGAATTTAACATAAATCCTTATGAATTTATTTTGAGTTACGTGATTGTATGTGTGTATGTGTTAATGCTATTTTTTATACGGATTGTTTCACATGGTTATTTTGGATTGACACTCTTGTGCACTAAACAACCGTTTCTAGGCTGGTCCTTGAAGAAGAAAAAACTAATAAAGTTAGCTTAGTTCATCAGAATATGCCACTCGTTTGAATTAAACAACCACTTCTAGGCAAGTCCTTGCAGACCAAACAACTTATAAAGGCAGCTTAGTTCATCAGAATATGCCTTCAACTGCTAAAAGATTTTATAGAAATCTCTATTCCTGAATCAAGTTTGAATGCCAGATTGACTTAACACGATTCACAGTAGAATAAAATTATTGATATTCAGTTCAATCATCAATCATGTAAAATCAGTAATGGTTCTCAACAAGCATGGTTCTCAATCAGAAAACGCTCATCAAAGTGATCACACTAAAAGGTTCAAGGAAATATTACACATACCGAAATCGGTAATCCTTTTATTGGGGCGATGTAGAAATTCTCCGTATTCAGGTGTCCCTTCATCTGTTTTGTGAAGTTGTAATACTAGGGGCCTTCTTGTCACAATACCTGAAAGAAAGAAACCCTATACTTTTATTACCAGAAATAAAATAAGGTAAAAATAAAATATTCACCAATTGAGTAATCATACTGGTTTTTAAAAAATTAGTAAAGGTTGATAGAGTTTTAAGCCAAGTGCTTTAAAAAATAACTACGAACCAAAGATATCAAGTAGTGTCAGGAAATCATATGTCGTTATGAAATATTAGAATAAAAAATAGAAAGATTTCTGAGTTATTGTTTATAATTTAATATTCTGTTTTATTACCAGTAAAAGTAAGGAAAACATTCACCAATTGAGTGATCCTATACTGTTTTTTCGAAAATTGATAAATGTTGTTAGGGTTTGGTATCAAGTTGTGTCAATAAATCATATGCGGTTGTGAAATATTGGAATAAAAACAGGAAGAAGATTTGTAATTTATTGTTTATAATTTTAAGCCCTTGAACTTCTACCTAATTTACAGAGATAGACATATGCTTAAGTTTGTTGACCGCAACTCGGAAGCGAATAAATAAAAATACCTGATCCCCGCGGCAAAAAGTCCCTTCCCACAATGCTCTCGAGAACGGATGATTTTCCCGAACTCTGTGGTAAAACATTACGTGATGAATTAATATTTTGAGATTTCCACACGCAGGCATGGCAAATATTATATCTGGGATCAAATGTGCTACATCCATCGATTTCCAAGACGAAACGATGTTTAGAACCCTAGAAACCCTAAATGAATGAGGAGAATGAATACCTGACCCCCACGACAGCAACAGAAGGGAGGGACTCCCAGAGCGTGGGAAGAGCGCTGTCGCCTCCGTAATCACCCAGCACCGTACACGCCCTCTGAATTCTATTCACCATTCCGATCAAATTCTCCATCGTCGCCATTATTTCCTTCTTTCTTTCAGATCCGCACTCGATCCGATCCAAATAAAAGCCTTCGGAGAAAGAAAATAAGAATGATTCTGTTACGCTTACGCCTCTGTGCAAACTATATTTTATTAAATCGGCTCAACCAGGGTTAAACCAAGAGGCAAACTACGGTTTGTTTTGAATTTCGAATTGGTAAATGAGGTTGAGGTTGAGTTTAACTAGAGTGAAATTGAGGACCAGCATGTGACCGTTGACTGCTGCTTTCGAACGTTCCCGGAAAAACAAAACTTGCAAATTTTCAACACGACAAATGTTTAAAAATGTAAAACATTCTAGAACCGAGAAAATGTGATAACTTGGAGGCTACGTAGATGTATCATATTATCTGTTACCATTTTTTCGGGAAAAGATTTTAAAATTTATTGACATTTTATATTGTTTTAAAGTAAGCTTGGTTTATATTGATTTTATCCTAAAATTGGAACTTCTAATTATATTGGGGGCTCCCTATAGAGGCAATACTACCTAAGAGGACTCACAACTCGAATGCTATCTATAGTCGGGAGTTTGGGAATACTATCTATAGTTGGGAAGCGTAAAAACCCGCTATTGAGGAATACTACCTAGAGTAGGGCCACATGAAATCGAATAATAGTTTGGGGCCGATCCTCCGGTCCTCTCAGTCGCCTTAATCCAACATTACCAAATGTGTTAGAAATACAAAAATGATCATACAAGAGAAAGTGACCTAATAAGTTGTTTTTGTCATTAACAATAATATGTCATACTTTATTTTAATAGGTATTAGGGTGAGGTTTTATGGAGGGCCTTCCGCTCCAAAAATATGTAGTTATAGATTTTGTGATGTTTTTTCTAATCTATTATAAGAAGAAAATGAATCTTTATATGTAAAATAAGAGCCCCAAAATTATTACTCGTTAATTTTTAGAGGATGTTCATGAGGTGGGATTGGAAGTATTCCCTACTATTTGAGGTCTTTTAATCTACATGGCACTCTAACATTTAAATTTGCCTTCTCAGGTGGCTCCTTGCTTTGTATTCCTATAATTTATCACCTAATTTTTCTTAGTTGTGCTCCTCAAAACATTATGCAACCTATCACCTACATGGGAAAGACTCCTAAATTTTCTCAGTTGTGCTCCTCAAAAAATTATGCGCTTTATGGCACCACCTGATCCTCAAAAAATTATGCAACCTATGGCACCACCTACATGGGAAAAATTAGGTAGCCTCTTCAGCCATCAATGCAGTAATACTTTTTAAACAAGTTGATGACTAACAAAAGATGCAAAAATTCCATAATATTTAAAAATGCACTCTCTCATTTAAACAACTAGTACTTTGGGGAATAAAATAACATAAGTACTTGTATTAATTGTCCACAAGTTTAGTCCCCTAAATGTGGAACTAAGACTTCGCAATTAACATTTGCCATTTATCCCAACCCTTTCCCATTTATACAATTAATTGACTCAATCCTACTTGTATCTCCCTCGATTCCAAACTCTAAAGTCAATAAGTTTGTACTTGTCACTTAGTTTAACTCATCAAGAACCTTCGCACCATATACATAGCACGCCTTCATACTTGTGGCCACTATCTCCACTTTTATATCAATTCTCAAGCTAAACAGTAGTAAAATCGCCCAACAAGGGCATAATTGACCAACGATTCTAACATTGGTTGACCTTTTTCCCTAACCAATTCCAACGGTCAATTTTTCAAATGTACAAGTTACCTTAGTCGGCTTAGAATCGGTTGAGCAAGAAATCATTTCACAAGTCGATATAAAAGCACATACACCCTACTCATTTAGGACATTTTTGTTATTTAAGGGATCTCACATCAAGCACTCCAAGGACTATCATTGCACTATCACTCCTTAAACTACATTAATAGGTTATCAATTTTAAATACATCTCATGCTTCCCTAGATCACTAACACATGTTATAACTCACACCAAATATCATTACCAAATTGTTAGGGACCTTATTAGGATCTTTCCAAAATAATGTTTATTGCACATTCACCACGAGCGAGAAATATGTGCAGATTGATCCCTCTTTGGAGTATTGGTACAAAGTGCAAGTGCTCATCACACTACTTATGGTGGGGTGAGGTCTTTCCATCCCAATCAGACTAACCCCATTTTAAAATCTTTAGAGAGAGCTAGGGTTTCACAAAAGGAGAAGTCATAATAGTCATAGAAGGACATTCATGAACATGTTATCTCCAATCTTAAATGGTCCGAGATATAAATCTTCCAAATGCTGAACCCCCATCTCAATCAAAGCATCAAAGGGCATAATCAAACACAAAGGACAAAACCATCCAAATGTTTCTACCTAGTTTGGGAAAATCTACCATGTACTTAGTTTCCAGATTCTAAATTTTGTACTTGGGCTTAACAACACTTTCGCATAACCCATTTCTACACTCTCAATCCTTTGTTCAACTTTCAAATCATGTATAATGGTGCAATATTTATAACCCTAACCATAATCTACTTTATCTAGTATATTTCGATTCTCAAATCATAGTGTTTACACATTAGTAATTGCCTTAATTACATTAACCCTAGTTTTGACATCGCATTTTGGTGAACTCTCTTATTTGTTGTTACATACAACCATCGGTTTCATACCTCACCTATAAGGTTTCATATTTCTAAATCTAATCAAGAGTGATATACTTCTTTGGGTTTTGTATAAACTCTAACTTTTATTAGATCCTTTACACTATCAGGCCACCAATTATTATGCACACATGGTCTCTGATCCCAAATTGCATTCAAATGTTTCCTATCACTACTCATATAGAGCAGTGCTCTTATTAAACCCTATATTCCCCCTTTATCATATACATTGAATCATATTAGGTCATCACCTAATTGTTGGAATAAGTGTCATTAATGTCAAAGGAATTTGAAGGAGCTAAAGAGACATAACAAATTGTCAGATCTATTATCATTAATAGAAAGGTTCATTGCTTGTCATCCCGAGCCGAGTTGGTCCAATGTTTGTCATCTAGAGCTTGTAAGCATAGCTTGTCCGGAGCTCACTTGATATCCATCAACCAAGCTAGAAGTATAAAAGGTCCGGAGCTCATTAAAATGATTGTCCGGAGCTCACCTACAATGTAGCTTGTTTGGAGCTTTCCCCCTAGTGTTAGTCGTCCTGAGCTAGGTGTAGAAATGGTCGAAGTGCTCGCCACTCCATTGCTCGTTTGGCACCCACTAATAGAGTTTCTCATCTGAATCTCACCCAAGTTAGAAGTATGAAGCATGTTCGGTCTAGAGATGGTAGTAGTGTTGATTTGGAGATACACTTGAATGATCTAGAGTCTCATTTGTTAATTCATCTAGGAATAACAAGGAGATAGGACTATGAGTAATAAGCTACAAGTTGAGTGATGAGGGAATGCCAAAGGGCACTAATTGCTGACATTATTATTTGATCGTGGAAGGCCAAAGGCCACTAAGCGATGATATCTTTATTTGTTTGTGGAAGACCAAAGACCACAAATCATTGTCTAGACAAATCAATTTCAAATCTCCATCATTGAAAGGAAGATTGCTCATTCAAAGGTAGTAAAAGACAAGTTTATAATCATTGAAGGATTCTAACCAACTTTCCTAGATATTTGAACATCAACATCAAAGCCAACCCTCCTTTAGTTTTGGCGTTCCTATTTAAATTATGGGCCAACTCATGTTCTAACGCCTAAGAAGATTAAGAGTCACATGAGAAGGTATAAAGGAAAATGAAGTTGAAAGGAATGAATGAGTTAAAATGTGATAAATATGTATATACCATAAGAATTTGGGAAGAGAGTGAAATGGAGTAAGTATGGTGTGAGATAATGTGCCTAAGAGGATGGATTGAGATTTTGAAGAGAGTGAGTTGGAGCGAGTGGGTGTGGAGTCAGATCATGAAGATACATCATTAAAGCCCAAACAATCTTCTAAAGGAGAGACGATTGGAATGGAGGAACATTGAGTTGTTGAGATAATTTGAAACCTCCCAAAGGATGCACACATGCCCCGAAATGGCCAAAATTGGCCTTTCTAGGCCTGCCAAGAGCTAGTCCTCGGTTGTTCTTCACCGAATGAAATTGTTGACCTTGAAACATCACTTTGATCATTTTAACATTCTTATTAATTATATTGGGAGTACCTAAGGTCCATATGATCATGACACCAAAGACAATTTGACTAGAAAGGAGATTTGGGAAGACTCGGGAGCAATTTTTACTATGGGCTTAGTTGTCATGCTTGAAAATTTAAATTTTTAGGCTTGCAAAAATGCATGAAAATAGGAAGGTACATCATATAGTGAGGAGTTAGGTCACCCAAAAAGGTAATTAACTCAACTCACAATTAGAAAATTGACTTAAATTACATTTCCCTAATGACCTATGACTAACCCAAACAAGCTAATTATACCATGTAGGTAAAACCATATAGAGGGGAAAACCTACACCAACATCAGAACATTTAAAATTATAAATTTACATAATCACAATATTTAATCAATTCAAAAAGTGTATTATTTTATTACATCATATGACTTGAATGATTTTTCTTAATTAATTCATTCTTGTTGATGGTAAGAGGTTCATTTGTCTCGTGTTTATTGCCTTCCAAGAGTGGCGTGGGATGAAATTGTGGGATCTTTCAGTCAATTTTACTTTGGCCTTGAGCCAATTTTAGGGATTTTGAAACCACCATCAAACCCATGTCCACCCAAAGAATGGGCGTGACATTTATTACACAATCATCCCATTATTCTTCAAGTTTTTTCAAAACATATGGGTGTTGCCCATTATTATCACCTCCAATTGTTTTGGTGTGGGCTGAATGTGTTTGTATTGATTATTTGATGGTATTGATGTTGTAATGAGGATGGGGGAGCCATATTCGGACATGGTGGCAATTGGTGGGTTTTTCACCTCAATTTTTCCATTCATATTCTCATTGGTGCTTTCTGTTTCATGCATTGAAAACACCTTTGATCATGTGTGATTGCAATGAAAGGTGACATTTTTTATTCTAATGGTTATGTCATCATCTCTATGTAGTGTTATTCCATTCATTTTGGCAGTTTCTGTCCCTCAAAACATTTTATGTTGTCTAGAATTAACCTTCATTTGCCCACCCATCCAAGCGATGGGGTGTCAATGCTCCAAATTTTGATTGGACCACACATTTCCTAAATTCCAATAACACTATGGAAGTGTCTTATAAAATATTAGGGGGACCAATTAGTTTCTCTACTTAGATATTTCCATTTATGTTATTTATAGTGTTTTTTAGGTCAATTGTGTTAAAATATAATCAAGCTCATCAATTACATTCATTTAAGTTAAATTGTGGAAATTTTTGTGAATTACAAGAAAAATAGGGAACTTTAGTTTCCTTTTTTAAATTACATTGTTGTCATTATAAATTTTTAGCATGATTTTTTTTTAAATCCATGATAACCTAAGCCATATTTGAAAATCCTTCTCCCTGGTCAATGTAAACATGTCCTCTAACCAACTCAATCATTGTATTACCCTCATAATGGCCAGGATTAATGTGATAATGTGATTTTCAAGTGTTTTTGTGTGCATGGGATGTTATTCAAGTTTATTCATGAAGATATCTGGATCCAAGAGAAGACAAGTGCTTCCGGAGGTTCCAAAAGGGTTATTTCCGGCCTTTTTGACCCTTATATGAGCACACCCCGGAACATAGAGGGAAATGTTGTATAACATCTAAGAAGTGTGTGGAAAATTTACGCATTCATCCGAGGTAGTTTAGGAAACTTTTGCAAAAAAATCAGGCTCAGAACAAGTTATGTAATACTGGGCTATTTGTAGCATGGTATGAGGAGATGAAAACAATAAAAATCTAGTTGTATTGTTCCTGATGTATCAGAGCCTCGGTATGATTTTGAAAGTAATAATATACTCATCGTAAAGCTAAGAATTACTAATTCATGGTGAAAAAGGTTTCAAGATATTTTGAGGAGTATACGTGTAGATATTGGCGTGGAAGTACAAGTAACGATCTTCATCCTAATGAAGATTCAATCAAGATTATGGGAGTTACAGAGAGAATTAAAATCTTATTCAAAGGAAAAAGTGAATAAAATGTCATCCTCTACATGTTCTATAGGTTTTGTATGATAAAAATGTAAATTTATCTTCGTGGAAGTTTGACCTTCCAGGGAACCTCCCATGACCAGATTTGAAATGGGGCCTTAATATCAAAAAAGAGGTAGAACTAGGTCCATAAAATTATAGAAATGGATTCATTTTGTGTTTTACACTTAAAATAATATTTTTTTCCTTGGAAGCCTATTCCTAGCTCTAGTGGTAAGAAAATGGACTCAAATGGCTATTTCAGTAGTGTTTGGTGAAGCCAGGGGTTCCAAAAGTGGAAAATGCACACTTTGACACCCATTATGTCCATTTTTACCTTTAACCAATGTTAAAGGGGACATAGGGACACAATAATGAACCACCATGGTGAAATATTTGTGTCTTGAAGATGTGTCACTTAAATTGTCACTGAGGTGTCGAAATGTGTTATCCACTCACAACTTAAACTTGGCCCCTTCCTCATGATGGGAAGACCCTATGCGCACTTATGAGGGATTGATGTCCCATTTTTCCATTTCCAAAGGGACATAAGGGACAAAAATTGTACCACCATGGAGGAGGAAGATTTTATGTCACTTAAGTGACATCTTTGGGTGTTAGGACAAGTTTTCAACTCACCTCTCAAACCTAGCCCCTTCCTCATGACAACCATACTGCTTAGAGATATTTTTGCTTTTCTACTTTAAATTAATGAAGTGAAATAACAAAAACAAAACCTACATTGGAAGACGACGAGGTTTATTAATACCAGCGGTGATGGATGTCAAGTTGATGTTTGATTAAAGTTGTCGAGTCCGGATGAGTGTGTAAGTTTGCTCGCTCGCAAAGCAACTCGCGTGCTCATAAACGCTAAACATAAATGATTAGATAAATAGATAGATGAGATTATTGGCAAAAGGCCAATTCCAAGAATCCAAAGGACTTCCTCAAGGATGTCAACTCATTTTTAGACAATTAAGTAGGTTGATAAAAGCAATTATAAGGATATGCAAAAATATATGTAGACACCCCAATTTCACATCTATCCTAAATCAATTAATTCCCCTTCCTCATTTACCACAAAAATACATTTCGAATTAATCAAATATAATTTGATTAATTATCCATTTCAAAATCCAAAAAATAATCTAATCCTCACCACATGTCATTATTCTCCATGTTTTTCCACTATTGAATTAAAAATTCAAATTCAAATCCTCAAAATAATGAGTGAACTCAAAAAGTCACCCAATAATAGTTTGATATAGCTGAAACAAGCTATGAAGGATGTTTTGACAATTGACAATATGGGAGTGAATGCTAGTCACTTAATATCGATTCGATATAGTCAAAGACAATCTATGACAAATATATTGTTAGATGAGGCAAGCTAATGAAATTGGTGTGATAGTTTGTCTCGTGTTGTTGGATTGTTTGGATGTTTTCGCTTGGTATTGAATTGGTCGAGAACTAATTTTTTTGTGGAACACAACTAGGGTCTGAACTTTTACAATGAACACATTGATATCAGCCAAGTTTTATGATAAAACAATGCTAAACTATTTTGTTTTCAAACAACAAGCAATCATGTGGATTCAATTGTTTTGGCTTATGAGGTAACTTCTTCAGGAATGATCATTGTTTCATGCAATCATACAAGTATGTTGTGAAATGGTGGATGCAGGCTCTTATTACTCCAAGAAGATGCGTCCTCCGATATACCCTAGTCCTGATATACCTAATTCATGCGAGAGACGGGGTGGTGCGGAACCCTTAGAGCCTTTGGAGGAGACTCACCAATTCTTACTTGCCTATTTCGGAGTGAATCACCACGTCCAGAACAGGTTTTGTGAAAAGGTGGAAGGTGATGGAGGGATGAATGTGTATGGTGTCCTTATAACTCCCCGAAGATTTACAGGGATGATGCCCAGGCTTCGTTGTTACAGATATTTAGGTGTGACTCGCATGCGCCGCACGACAAAGATTACACCTGTAAGTGAAGAGCAAACGGTGAGGTAAATACCAAACGCCGTGTGATAAGACTAGGTCTCAAAGTGCAATGCAAATGCAAATGTTGTTGGTGCGTGGTAGTCAAGTCCACGTCACCGGTGTAGCTTTGGTGGTGATGAAATCCACCTCGTCTATGTGCAAAAACAATATGATAAAGTGATTAAATGCAGTTCTTTCCAACTTGAAATAAATCACTAGCGAAAAATAATTATGTACCGAGCTTACTTTTTTTTGTTTAAGAATTGTCTTTGAATGGTGGTATTTTTGCGGGATTTTGTTGTTTTTGTTTTGTTTTTTTTTTGACAATATTCCAAAGAACACGGTTCTACGAGAAAACAAATTAGTAGTTATCCTTATAAAAAAAAAAGACATAATAATATTACGTCTAGAAAGCGAAGGTCCGCAGTTCGATCCTACGTGGAGCCACTCCCTTCTCCTTTGTTAATGGTTGGGAAGCTATTTTACAAGTCAAGGTTGAACTTCCATCCTTCATAATATCCTTCAAAGATGTAATCAATCAAGATTATTATCGACACTCATGCCTTAATGAACCACCGTAAGCTAAGAAAAATACACTACTAACAAGGAAATAAAATACCAATAATCATACCTCCTCTTTCGCGTTAAAAGTAGAAACCTCGAATGGGCTAGAAACTTAGATTGAGCCCAGATTTTGTGATATGTAGGTGCTTTTCTTCAAGACGGAGCAAGACCTTCCTGCAACAACTATCCTCTTACTTTTGCACTAGATGGGAAAAAGGATTATGAGGCTATTTTGGCATTAGGACAAGGCAAAAGGATGTTCTTTGCTCAAAGATGCAAGAACTTAGATATGGCATGCAAGCTTATTCTTCGTGTGTTTAGAGGGAGGGTAAGGTTGTATTTATAGCCTGAGGGAGTGATTAGCTTAGATTAATTTAAGTAATCATGGTTTGAAAATGTGGGCAAGATTAAGTGAGTGGTTTGAAAATGTGGGCAAGATTAAGTGGGTGGTTTGAAAATGTGGGCAAGATTAGGTGAGTGGTTTGAAAATGTGGGCAAGATTAGGTGAGTGGGGACCACGAAGAATGGGTGAGGATTTGAATTATATTTTTAATTCATAAGTGGAGGATTTTAGGTGAGTGGGGACCACGAATGGTGGGTGAGGATTTGAATTTGAATTTTTAATTCAATAGTAGAAAAACATGGAGAATAATGACATGTGGTGAGGATTAGGTTATTTTTTAGATTTTGAAATGGATAATTAATCAAATTATATTTGATTAATTCGAAGTGTATTTTTTTGGGAAATGAGGAAGGGGAATTAATTGATTTAGGATAGATGTGAAATTGAGGTGTCTACATTTGCCCCTCTTTGGAAGGGTACTATGAAAGTAGTGTCCTTTCAAAAAAGTAGACAGTATGGGGAAGAATTCAATCTACTTTTTAAAAAGGTAGAGCGAATGTTTGTTGGGGAGAATAGAAAGTGGTGAGTGACGGATGTCATAGTATCCTCCAAGACAAAAATGTCATGAGAAGATGTGATTATGGATAGATGTGGTTATGCCCCTCGAGAGGACCGACGAGAAGGAATATATGACGTAACTCTCGAAAAGAAGGGAAATGGATTCGGTGGAGAAGAGGACGATAATGGAGTGGAAGAGACTGGAATGACCGCACGACGCAAATGGAGGAAGGATTCAATCGACCTTGAATGCTAGGTGTGAGGGTGTGTGGGAAAGAGAAAAGGGAATGGATAGGATTGGGGGTGGATTATGAGAAGGGTAAGGGAAATAGGGGAGGGGAACAAAAGGAATGAAAGAAGTAGAAATAAGAGAGAGGGATGATAGGGGAAGAAGGGAATGATGAAGGACAAACAAGGCAAAAACAAAAAAATGACAGAGTGAGAGGGTGAAAGGGATAAAATAGAGAGATGTGCAAAATGAAGGAAGCAACAGAGATAGTAAAGAGGGATGCGTGGAAGTGAAATAAATGATAGAGTTGAGAAAAGTAGGAAACAGGAAAAGATAAATAAGAAGGAGAAAATGAGGTGGAAGTAAGGGGGTGAAATGGAGGAAAATGGAAAGAGGATGAAAGAAGAAGTAGAACAGAGAAAAAAAAAGAAACTATGAGGGGCGAGGAAAGTGTGAAAAGAGGAGAGAAAGGAAGAAAAACATATACGTAATGAACGAAAAGGTAGGGTGGTAGAGAAAAGGGGAAGTGGTCAAGAAACGTGAAAATTAGGGAGAGGAAAGGAAGATAGAATGAATACAAGGAGAAGATTGAAAGAATCGTGTCATCATTGTGAGGAAGACCAAGGCAAAGAATATGGAACAGGACTGTATGGAGATGCATGTGGAGGGTGGTATGATAAAAATGACATGACAACACTGAACAACCAAGTTATCGATGGGGAAGTAAGGAGGAAACATGATGGAAAAAGGGGAAGAAGATGATACAGGGGAAGGGAAATAAGACGAGGGGTGGGAGAGAGAAGAGGATAACAAATAAAATGATGTAGAAGGAAGGGAATACAAAAAGGGGGTAATAAGTGGAAAGGGAACTAGATAAGGAATGTTCAAAGAAGAAAGAGAGGAGGAATGACATCGATTGGAAAAGATGTGGAGATGCATGAAATGAGGATACTAGGATGATGGGAAAATAGAAAAAGGAGGTATGATAAAGACAAGAAAGATATTGAAGAGGGCAAAGAGGAGATGGAGAGATGGGTAAAAGCGACGAAAGGGTGGGAGTGAGGGAAAAGAATAGGAGAGAAAAGAGAATGGGGATAGAAGAGGAAATGCCAATGAGGGGATGTTAGGAAATACCCTTGACAATGAGTGGTGGGGAAGGGTGAAAGAAAAAAATGAAGAAAAGGAGAAAGTGAATTAGGACTGGAAAGGGTAACGCCAATAAAGGGACGTTAGGGAAAACCCTTTGATAATGAATGGTGGGCTTAGAGGAGGGAAGGAATGAAGGGAAACTCTAGAAGGTCCAAGGGAGTGAATTTGTCAAACATTTTTCCTATAACCTAGACTTAGAAATAACCGTGCTTGATCTCTCGCAACACTCGGTAAAGGCCAAACGAAAATTTTGCCTCCTTTTTACAACGATGGCACGCAATCAAGCCGATTTCCTGCTCAAGACTCCAAGAGAAAACTAGTTAGCATTTTTGTCCCTAATCTCAATGTCGAATTATCATTCCACATGTAAATGCATTGTTTGAATAGTTTCAAAGAAGTCATCGAAAAGGGGACACAAATCGAAAAAGCCCTCATTTATAAGGGCTTACTTAAAGCACCCTTTAGAGACCAACCTTATCGAGACACTCCTCAGAACCAGGACAAATCTAAATTCTTTAACCGGAATCAAAATATCATCAACGATGGCATTACTGATTCCTGCCATGTCCGAAATGTCCAAAACCATCCCACCAACACATTAAAATCTAAACAACCCATCATTATCCCTAGAAAGGAAGTTCCTTCTAGGGATCAACGAAGAGAGTTCACTCCTCTCGGAGAAAGTCTATCTAGTGTCTTTCGTCATTTGGAAAATGCTAATATGATTATATATCCCATTATCAGACCCTTCGAAGAAGGAAAACCCAAACCAAATTGGTATAAAGACAATGAATATTGTGATTACCATCGCATAAAAGGGCACTCCACAAATAGATGCATGTAACTCCGTCATTACGTCCAAGACCTGATTGAACGTGGAGACATAGAAGTTGAAAATACTTCTGAGACAAAAACACCTAATGAAAAACTTCACATGTTCAAAAATTCATTCCCTAACCATGATAACAATTCAAAAGATAAGGGTCAATCATCAAGTAATGTCGAGTATGACTCAGTCATCTCAACCATAGATTATGACCAAGACTTAGTGGCAACTATAAAGATCAGAATTGACTGTGTGATCACCACTAGATAGAAAAAAATGTGGGTCCCTACAACAAAAAAATCTACCACTTCGTCCCGGCATCACCTCCTAATCTGCCATCTAATTCCGCCGCCAATTCCTCTCCACAACCTACGCCGTCATTTAATATTGTCAAACAATTAGAGAAGACCGCACACAAATTTCAATCATGGAACTACTTAATTCTTCTCCCGCACTACAACGCATCCTTATGCAAACATTGAATAATGCATGTGTCCCCGAGGACATCAATTCACAACGATTCCAAGTTTTAATTGCACATCTTACGGTCCCTAATCTTATTTTATCTTTTGGTCCCATGCTGACTGCATAATCCCAACATCGCTAATAATCATTCTTTATACGTCGAGGTTATGTAACTCATCGTAAAATCAAGCGCGTCTTAATCGACAATGGATCGACATTAAATATTTGTTCCATGAAACTTTTACGTTGTCTAGGCTACACTTTTGAAAATGATTTGCAAAACAATATCATAACCATTCGTGGGTATGATAATAGCGAAAAAGAAATCTCAAGGCACAATCACGTTGCCTCTCCAAGTTGGACCCATCACCTTAGACATGGTCTATCATGTGGTAGATGTAGAAGTTGCATATAACATTCTTTGTTGCGACCACCATGGATTCATGTCATGAAAGGTGTCCCATCAACATTCCACCAATGCATTAAGTTTCCTCATTTTGACAAGGAATTTACATTACGTGTAGATCCCCAACCTTTTAAGTATTGTAGATTCCTCGAAGGACGGTATTGACATGATCACTATTGTCCATCAATAGATAAATATGCCCCACCTCGTATAATCCCTAATGAAACACGCATTGATCCTGATACACTCCCTAACAATAATCCAAACCATCATTTCATAACCAAAACACATTTTCCAATCCATTATCATCCGTTAAATCAACCACCTTCCACCAGTCCTCCTCCCACTAATCAATCATCTTCTTCCACTAATCAAGCTTCTTCCAGCAACAATTATTCTTCCACCACACCATCTTCTTCTTCACCAAGCCAATCTTCTTCATCCAACCACACCTTCTCTATCAAGGTACCTCCTCCCGTGAATAACCAACCTTCATCCTTCAATCCACCCCCTTCTTATAACCCATTCTCTTCATCTTTTAAGACTACCAAACTAACTTCCCATCACATTAGGTACCTATTGGTCCCCATCTCACACATTTAAAATCATTGACACGAGATACGGTGAATATCAATTTCAACATATGGCGACTTTTTTTTCGCATCACCAAATCCCCACATAGCTATGGAAAACCTAACACTCCACATCTAAGAATCCATCCCAATTACCAAATGGGTCACTCAGCTTTGGAAAAAGTTTGGTCATCTCGACAACGAACATATTCCAAGTTCTTCAGATCTTGGTTATATAATGACGACTTTGCTCCATGTTATGAGTCCCCCAATTTACCAAAGCTCACCGAATAATGAAAAACATGCGATGGCGGGGGTAAAGGACTCAAGCCCAAATGAACAAGGTCGTTTAGACCCTATAAATTGCACACAACATCACGGTAAAAACATGGTCTAGGTTTCAAGGTGTTTGATGCCGCTCCCATAATAATTTCGAGTGACAATGATGACACCAGCTTCGATAATGACATTAGGTCTCCATGTAGTCTTTTTGAGGACCTCAAGCTGAAACACATCTTGCCTTTGAACATTTACGTATTAATGTCATCAATTTTGAGCCTACACATCTCGAGTCTCATGACCATGGCCAACCACATCATGCAGCCACTAGACATGTTCCAAAATGATGAAGCCATTGAAGAATTCCTTAGAACTCGTGACCAAATACCTACTTCAACCATAGAAAAGGATTTGAAATCAATCTAAATGAATCGACCTATTTTGGCGAAGAGATAAAATATTCGGATCCTTCACCGCCGTCAGAAAATTTGGATCACAAGCGCAAACAAAGGATTTCCCATAGTCAAAACCTCACCGCCACCTTATCTAATAAACATGTCAAAAAATTCCAACAAACACCCGACACTGATGACCTACATCAACCATTAGCATCATTCTCTGAAAAGGATACATCTAAAATGCTTGTAGAAGAAACAAAAGACATAAACATTGGCACCACCGAACAACCAAAAATTTTACAACTTGGCATTAGTCTGTCTGACCAAGAATGCATGGAATTCACAACACTCCTTATTGAATTCCAAGATATATTTGCATGGACATATAAGGACATGCTAGGCCTGGACCCATCTCTTGTAGTACACCATCTTGTGGTACATCCGGATGCAAAACCTGTAAAGCAAAAACTACGTAAAATGCATCCCCAAGTTGCATTACTTGTTAAAGCCGAACTCGAGAAACTCTTGGAAGCTGACTTCATCAAACCTATTGATTATTCAACATGGATATCTAACATAGTTCCTGTCACCAAGAAAACTCCTGGCATCAGAATATGCACAGAATTCCGTGACATCAACAAGGCTTGTCCCAAAGATGACTTTCCCTTGCCAAATATAAACATGATTGTTGATTCTACGACAGGCCATGAAATGCTCTCCTTAATAGATGGATTCTCTGGTTACAATCAAATACGTATTGCTAAAGGAGATCAACATAAAATGGCATTTACTACACCATGGGGCACCTTCTGTTATAAGGTCATGCCTTTCGGCTTGAAAAATGTTGGTGCCACCTATCAATGAGCAATGACTGTTATCTTCCATGACATGTTACATGATATCATGGAAGACTATGTTGATGATATATTAAAAATCTAAAACATGAATAGGGCATCCAAGTGTGTTGAGACGCATTTTCGATAGATTACGTAAGTATAAGGTTCGCTTTAACCCAAAGAAATGTGTGTTTGAGTAACCTCAGTAAATTATTAGGTTTATTGTCTCACAAAGAGGCATGTAGTGGATCTTGCCAAAGTCAAAGCCATTATGGAAATGCCTCCTCCTCAAAATCTAAAACAATTACGCAGCTTCTTGGGAAAGATATAATCTATTAGGCGTTTCATATCACAATTGGCTGACAAGTGCCATCACTTTAATCGCTTGCTCAAGAAAGATGCACACTTTCACTGGAACCACGATTGCCAAGACTCTTTTCTAAGTTAAAAGAATACCTCTCTAGTCCACTTTGTTCTTATGTCACCAGTTGTCGATAAACCTATGTTGTTTTATACATCACCACCGAACATGCCATAGGAGCTCTTCTAGCACAACATAACGATCAAGGAAAAGAACAAAGTATATATTACCTTAGTCGAACACTTATTAAGCATGAAATCAAAAAAGTATGTTTAGCGTTTGCCTTTGCATTCCATAAGTTACGCATTACTTGCTTAATCACACAACTAATTTGATTGCCAAAATTGATCCTTTCAAATATTTGTTGTCTAGACCCATTCTCACGGGAAGAATGTCTAGTTGGGTCGTATTACTTAGTGAATTCGATGTCGAGTTTGTTCTGCAGAAAGTAATTAAAGGACAAGCCCTTGCCGACCAACTTTCCGAGGCACCCCTTCCTGGCACGTAACCACTTGCTTCTCTTTTCCCGATGAAGATATTCTACACATAGACATCGCGCTAGCTTGACTCTATTTTTGATGGATCTTGTAATCTCCATGGCTCGTGGGCTGTATTTTGCTTATCACACCTAAAGTGGACATGTTATCCCCAAATCATTTCACTTAGCATTCCCATGCACCAACAATATCACGTAATATGAAGCTCTCATCGTAGGATTAAACCGACTATATCTTGGAATCTTACAAATTAGTCTGTATTTGGTGATTCTTTACTTATCATCAAGCAAGTTACCGATGAATACCAGGTCAAGGACAAAAACTTATCTTATATAAACACATGGTGGATAGTCTTCAAGCTATTTTCGATTAATTATCTTTGATCAAATTCCCAGAATTCGTAATAAATTTGCCGATGCTATGGAAACCATCAGATCCCTATTAGAAATCGCATCTAGTCAACCCTAGGCACATTTTCTTGTTGAACATCTCTTAATGCCTGCCTATGATCTTCCTAAAAACACTATGGTATGTGAGATCGTGGGTCCGAATAACCCTTGGTACCACGATCTTTATACCTTCATTCGTGATAAAACATTTCCTACCGACATGAAACCAATGCATAAACGTGCTTTAGCACAACGTGCTTCTCGTTACACCATTTTAGTAGAAACTCTTTATAAACGAGGATATGATGGCACCCTGCTCCGATGTCTTAATCAGGAAGAATCCTCGAGTGTCTTAGCTGAAGTCCATTCTGGTATCTGTGGAGCACACACGAATGGTATCGCCTTAGCCAAGAAAATCCTGCGAGTTGGATATTATTGGCCCTCCATGGAAAGTGACGCATGTCATTTTGTCAAACGTTGTCAAGCATGTCAAAAGCATGGAAATATTATCCACACACCTTCCCGCACATTACGATCGATAACCACACCATGGCCCTTCTCTTAATGGGGACTTGACCTCATTGGTAAAATCGGACCAACATCTTCCGATGGACATAAGTTCATCATTACCGCTACTCGATTACTTCACTAAATGGGTAGAGGCTAGGCCTCTCACTTATGTTACTCGGTAGCCAAATATCGAAATTTATTTTCAATAATCTCATCATCGATTTAAAAACCATTTAAATCATTTAAAAACCAGATAATGGAAAATCATTTAAAAACCAGGATGTAAAAGACCTAGCCAAACGTTTTCACATCAAACTTAAATGGTCCACTCTATACTACCCTTAGGAAAACGGTCAAGCGGAAGCAACCAATAAGACCTTAAAATCTATCATGGAAAAGATTGTCAACACCCATGGACGTAATTGGCATACTCAAATTTACCTCGCTCTTTGGGCTTACCGTACATCATATCGCACACCTACTGGAGCCACCCCATTTTCCCTTGTTTGTGGTCAGTGAAGGCATTTTACCTATTGAGATAGAAATCCCATCCTTGAGAATCTTCCTTAAAGATGTAATTAATGAAGATGAATATCGACAATCTGGCTTCAAGAGCTTGAGCTTCTTGATGAAAAATGACTTAATGCTCTCAATCATCTTCAAGTCTATCAAAACCGATCTACAACGTAATTATCATAAAAGGTAAGACCGAGAGAATTCAAATTGGTGACCTCGTTTTAAAAGAAAATCAAAAGAATACCACTAAAGAATGAGAAAAATAAGGAAAATTTGAGTCTAATTGGTTAGGACCCTATGTAATCACAAACTAAATTTGGCTCTAGAACCTATAAATTGGCCACTCATGATAGTCAAGATCTTGATGAACCAATGAATGCGCTTCATTTAAAGAAATTTTATCCTTGAGATGTTCACTATTCCGGATACAACATATACATTGTTCCTTTTGTCTTGCTTATCTCTCGAATAATTTAAATTTATTCATTTCCATCAAATGTAGATATTTTCTTTATCAAAATCACATCTTCATATTTATCATCATGAGACAAGTACTTAGTATAAATCCTATTAAGTTTGTGAGCGTCATACTTCTTCCATTTTCATTCGCTTTCCTCTATGGTCATACCTGAAGCTTTACCGATGGTAATATATTCCTTCAAATACATTCTCTCTTTCATAACAAAGCTCTAAACTTCGTTACCCGGGCCTTCTTTGGTCATCCATCTCGGTCTTCGGTGTTGAACCCTCGCGTCCTACTAGTTGTGGGGCCGAGATTGGGGCAAATGTTTCTTCCCAAATACAAAGCACTATTGTAAAAAAATCCTTCAATTCAATAACTTATGAATAATTCATTATCACATCTTTCATCCTTCATAGTCTTTGGTGTTGAGCCCACACTTCTTACTTGTAGTGTGAGACTGGGAATGGAGGAAGGTGCCCTTACTCATTTACGTCTTGTCTTCGGTGATAAACCCTTGCCTCTTACAAGTGGAATGGGGCAAAGCGTAGAGGGTCATTATCATACAAGCATAAAAACATTGCAAAATATTCAAAAAAAAAATAAAACCAAAACAAAAAAAATGGAATTCACTCACCTATGTTTTACCTTCGGTGATGAGCCCTTGCTTCTCACTAGTAGCATGGGGCACGATATAGGGATTCATTTCAAAAATACAAAATCTTATAGTGCTTACAAATTATGTAATCCTCAAACATGTAATTTAGATGTCCTAAGTGAAGAGAGAACTATCCCTTAACCTCATATCTTACCAATTAGCGAGCCACATAATTGTCTAATTCTAAAGACGTGACTCATAAAGTGAATGCCATTTTTAAAATTGGTTCAAGATCATGCTATGAAGAATGGAGTCACAATTTCCCAAAGGGATTGTTGTTAGCATTTGTCTCTATATTCATTATCTACCTCTTGTCCTTCTTGATTCTCGGTGATGAGCCCACACATCTTACTAGTTGTGTGGAGTCAAGAATGGAGTTGGAATTCTTTTCATCATATCATCACCACCATATCCTGCCAATGGAAAGAGAATTTGTGTTATTCTAAGCATAAGTTACAACACGGAACACGGTACATATGGATAATATCCATGTTTATCGCCTCTCAAAAATAAGTCTTCACTTTGGTCCATAAATTGCCAATCACAATGTAAAAATCCAAAAACATTTGAAAATCGTCAAAAATCTAAAAACAGTATAAAAATCCAAAAATCTAAAAATATTTGAAAATTGTCAAAAATCCAAAAACAATGTAAAAATCTAAAAATCTCAAAACATTTGAAAATTGTCAAAAACCCAAAAACATTAGAAACAATCATCCAAAATCCAACACAAACATTAGCAAGAATTGTCAAAAATCTAAAAACATTTGAAAATCGTCAAAAATAAAAAAATAATGTAAAAATCTAAAAATCTCAAAACATTTGAAAATTGTCAAAACCCAAAACATTAAAACAATCATCCAAAATCTAACACAAACATTAGAAAATGTCAAAAATCTAAAAACATTTGAAAATCATTAAAAATATCCAAAACATTCAAAAGCGTCAAAATCTAAAAACATTAGAAAATCTATATATATATATAAATAAACAAAAATAAAAATTAAAAAAATCACAAAATCACTACAAAAAAAACTCTCTCAAATAACCAACACAATTTAACCTTTGAACTATTATCTCCAACGAATGATCCAATCACCTTATGACTACCAAATTCAAACCACTTCTCCTCGCGTGAATCCTCATTTCTGGGGCAAATCCGCTCTCATTGTTTCCTTGTTTGAGGACAATGACCCAATGCTTTACTATGTCCTCGCACTACCCGGGGGCACATCGATCAATCCTCACCGTGGGAACACGTTAGAGATATGTTTATTGGTTCTTGTGTTGCATTATTAGTTATAAATTATTAATTACTTTCTTGTATCTTGATATATTACAGGGGGCATCTTGATTTTATGTATCCTGGTGTTCTCTCTAATATTCTTATGTTATCCATCGATTGCATGTCGCTCGGGCATCATACTTTCGATGACCTCTGCATACATGCTCTCTACCATTTGCATATCATACTTTGGGGCATCAAACCTTTTTGATGGCCCCCGTCTATGCTATCACGCATATTACATCTAGTCATCCTGATCTTTTATATCACGATGCATCCTGTTATGTGCTATATTAAAATTAAGATGCTTTTCGTCACGTGAGTATCTTCGCATGATCAACATCTTACTTTACACCCCATCCATTCACACATACTAATGCATTCTCTAGTTTGCGAATCCTACTTGATCACACGTTGCATGGTTTGCGAATCCTACTTGACGATCTTTCTCAAGTAGCATTCACTATCCAAAGCAGCTCCTTCTCCCCACTATGATCACCATGTATTTGATCCATTCATTCTCACTCCTCATTTTTACTCCTCCATCGCTTATACCCATATTACCCTTCTCACCATTCCTGTCCCCTCTCACCCATCGTATTCTTTCCTTTCACCCTTTTTCTTCCCGCTTGACAATCTTACTTAATAACCCCTTCTATATGGAATCCTCAAGGAGGTTTACCTCTCCCCTAAGATCTTCCCGCCAGAAGCTTCTTCACCACCTCGCCCTCTCATCAAATAACCATCACCACCAAACACATCTTCCAACTCCACCTCTTCTACTTTCCATTCCCGCATCATTACTCTCACCACGTGGGCATCCCAATTAAGGATTCCCCTCACACTCTCCACCCTCCACCGCATATATTCCTTCATCCATTCATGTTACACTCCTTTGTGTCCTTTCTTTCTTATTATCACCTCATCTCATATCATATACCACTTAGGCATACCTCACTCACTCTTTTCTCATCCTTCCCCAAATCCACCTTATGCCCGGTCATCCTACTTACACGCTCTCGTAGGGCAAATTCACTTGAGGGTTCCCCTTCATCCATTTTTCATACCTTATTCCCACCAACTCTAACATCATCCTGCTTCTTCCTCGGCTTGGCGATCTTACTTAACCATTCCACCGCATTTGGCAATCTTACTTAAGACTTCCACTTAAGGTTGATCTCCCTTTGGCCTTCCCCCACCCCATCATATTTCCCCCATATTATTTCTCCCACCTCTCATCGCGATCATCTTCTTCACCCTACCATTCCACCCCTATCCCCAATATCATTTTGTCTTTCTCTTTACATATCATCCTCGGTTGTCAACGTTGACCCTACTAAATCTCTCCAAAGAAGATGACGATCTTACTTAAGAGATTCTCTTAAGTATGACATGTCATCCTACACTTTCCCATCACTCTCCAATCTCACCATCCATATTTCCTCTTCATTCCCCATCATTACATCTTTTTCCCACCACTATCACCCTCCTCTCGCTTGCAATCTTACTTAACCACTCACCCGACATGGCGATCTCACTTAAGAGTCCCTCTTAAGGATGATATGTCTCCTTGCCTTTCCCCATCACTACACACCCTTCACCCTTCATTTTTCTCTCGACATTCCACATTATCACATCCTTTCACCTCCTTTTCGATTCTCGCAAACACCACTTCTCGCTTGACCATTTGTCATCTCCAATTTTTCTCACATGGCAATCTTATTTAACCACTTCCGTCACATGACAATCTTATGTCGTGGTTCTCCTACACTTAACTTGTCATCGTGAACTTCTCCCCGCCTCATTCTTCGTTCACTTTGTCGATCGCTTCTTCCACCTCGGTATCTCCTATTACCCACTTTTTCCTCCTCCTATTATCCTTTCTCCACATATCCTCTTACAACATACAACTCATCTCTTCCACCTCCAATCACACTATTTTCCCCATTTTCCCTTCTTGATCCATCACCCTTCATACCGTTTCTTCCCATTATTTTCATGTCTTGGTTCTTCATCCTCACCTCGTTCATCCTCATCACCCGCATCCTCTCCTCACTTTCACTTAGTCCCAACTCATCCCTCCCATCTTCTTCACTCTTTCCACTTCATCTTCTCAAATTCCCCCCACATTTCTACCCACACACACATTCGCCATTATTGTTAACACTCCTATATCATTCTTTCATCATCATCTTCTCTTCCCGCGCTAATAATTGTCAACGGGTTTTCCCTAAAAATTATCAATCCTCAATCCGCACAACCTTGTAGACACCCCAATTTCACATCTATCATAAATCAATTAATTCCCCTTCCTCATTTCCCATAAAAATACACTTCAATTAATCAAATATAATTTGATTAATTATCCATTTCAAAATCTAAAAATAACCTAATCCTCACCACATGTCATTATTCTCCATGTTTTTCTACTATTAAATTAAAAATTCAAATTCAAATCCTCACCCACCATTCATGGTCCCCACTCACCTAAAATCCTCCACTTATGAATTAAAAATATAATTCAAATCCTCACCCATTCTTCGTGGTCCCCACTCACCTAATCTTGCCCACATTTTCAAACCACCCACTTAATCTTGCCCACATTTTCAAACCACTCACTTAATCTTGCCCACATTTTCAAACCATGATTACTTAAATTAATCTAAGCTAATCACTCCCCACGCTATAAATACAACTTTACCCTTCCCTCCTTAAACACACGAAGAATAAGCTTGCATGCCATATCTAAGTTCTCCATCTTTGAGCAAAGAACATCCTTTCTCTCTCATCCTAATGCCAAAATAGCCTCATAATCCTTTTTCCCATCTAGTGCAAAGTAAGAAGATCGTTGTTTCCAGAAGGTCTTGCTCCGTCTTGAAGAAAAACACCTACATATCACAAAAATCTGGGCTCAATCCAAGTTTCTAGCCCATTCCGAGGTTTCTACATAACGCGAAAGAGGAGGTATGATTATTGGTATTTTATTTCCTCGTTAGAGTGTATTTTTCCTAGCTTACATTCCCAAGCACGCCTAGTTCTTTCGATCTGTTACCATTAATTTCCCAATTAGTGGTTTTATCTATTATTTATTTATTATTGTTCATTATTATTTCATTTCCTCCTCTTTATGGTCTTCTTTGGTTAACCTTCACGCTTTGGGTAGTGTTTTTGTCATTGTAGTGTCTTATGGTGTATCTACAGTTATATATAACAATGAAACTCAAGCTCATCCTGTCTTTGATCTCCTCGTACTTGGTGTTTAGTTCCCGCTTTTGATTTTGCTATTTACTCGTCATCATTTAAAAACACATGAACTAGCCATTAGTTTATCATCTTACTATCATGGGACAACCAATCCTTGCGTTTTATTTATTTACTTTTGCTAAAATAACTACTTTGTAGGGAAGTTAATCATTTTTTTCTTTTATTTTAATCAATCATTTTGTGATCTAACTCTTTTTATCCTCTTTATTGTTATTTTTAACCTTGCACCAAAATTTTAGCTTCTCGTAAAGTACGAAGTCGAAAATAAAAAAGCTCCTGGACGTTTTTCTCACGTTCAAATTTTTTATTCAAAGTGCTACCGTAGCCCATCTTCCGACGCCATAACTTTTGCTCCCGAACTCGGAATGATTTCATTTTTTTAACTCTAAAGGTATCAAAAAGATCTATGCAATGAAAAAATAATTTTTAGATTTAGACTTATAAAAAAAATTTGGTTTCATTTCTTCTAACACTTATCTTTTTAACAAAAAACACCAAAATTATAGTTTTTTTTTAAATTATTATTATTATTTTATTTTACGTAACAACCTCACACGTATGCTCTTTCCTTTCACTTCAAAAGTGATCTTGGAAATAAGAAACGTGAGGCCACTCGGGCTCTGCACAACAATTTTTTTTAATTTTTAATCTTTTACCTTACATTTCAATTTTCTATGACAACACTTCTAGGTAACGTTTTCACCCTCTTCTTTCATCATTTTTTTTTTGTGAAAATAATCATTATCGCTATTTTGCAATCATGATTAATTGTAATAATTATTAGCATTTAAAAATAAATAAAAATCTATTCCAATCATCCGTGTATACTCTTTTCATGGCTTGAGCGATCCGGAAAATAAAAAATCGGTCACAATTTTTTTAGTTTCTTGTTCTAACATTACAGGATCCTCTAGCTTTGTTTTCTAACTATCATTTCAATTATTATTTTCCTTGTCATATTATTAATATTTGTTTGGTCGTTGGTTGTGTATGCTCTTTTCCTGCGCCTTCGAGTGATCTGGAAAATCAAAAACAACCACGATCACTTTTCTAACATTTCATTTGCAGGATAACTACTAATTTGTTTTCAGAACCGCGTTACTAGAATATTGTCAAAAACAAAAATAAAACAAAAACAACAAAAATATCGCAAAAATACCACCATTCAAAGATAATTGAAACAAAAAAAAAAGTACGCTCAGGTACACAATTATTTTCTGCTAGTGATTTATTTCAAGTTGGAAAGAACCCTACGTTTAATCACTTTATCATATTGTTTTTGCACATAAACGAGGTGGATTTCATCACCACCAAAGCTACACCGGTGACGTGGACTTGACTACCACGCACCAACAACATTTGTATTTGCATTTCCTAGCACTTTGAGACCTAGTCTTATCACGGCCTTGAGTATTTACCTCGCCGCCGCTTTTCACTTACAGTAATGTTGTTGTTGTCAGGCGCATGCGAGTCACACCTAAATAGCTATAACAACGAAGCCTGGGCATCATCCATGTAAATCTTCAAGGAGTTATAAGGACACCATACACATTCATCCCTCCATCACCTTCCACCTTTTCACAAAACTCATTGCTCGGACGTGGTGATTCACTCCGAAATAGATAAGTAAGAATCGGCGAGTCTCTCCAGGTTTCTAAGGGTTCCCTTTACCACCCCCGTCCCCCCTGAAAAATTAGGTATATCAGACTAGGGTATATCGGAGGACGCATCTTCTTAGAGTAATAAGAGCCTGCGTGATCCACCATTTCACAACATACTTGTATGATTGCATTAAACAATGATCATTCCCGAATAAGTTACCTCATAAGCCAAAACCATTGAATCCACATGATTGCTTGTTGTTTGAAAACAAAATAGTTTAGCATTGTTTTATCATAAAACTTGGCTGATATCAATGTGTTCATTGTAAAAGTTCAAGACCCTAGTTGTGTTCCACATAAAAATTCACAGGGTCCCCACTAAAAATCAAAAATTAGTTCTCGACCAATTCAATACCAAGTGAAAACATCCAAACAATCCAACAACACAGACTAAACCATCACACCAATTTTATTAGCTTGCCTCATCCAACAATACATTTGTCATGCATTGTCTTCGACTATATCGAATCGATATTGAGTGACTAGCATTCACTCCCCATATTGTCAATTGTCAAAACATCCTTCATAGCTTGTTTCACTATATCAAACTAATATTGGGTGACTTTTTTGAGTTGACTCATTATTCTCATCCGCCATCGCATTTATCCAAATCACAAATAAACACAAATCCTTTCATAACTCATTTTGAGTTATATCACAACCATATCACGATTAACCTATTCATAAGTTACTCTCCCCCATCAATAGTCCGAGCTTGTTTAATCCAAATCTACACAACGTCAACAAATCCTCTAATAACTCGTCTACTATCAAGCATCATCATCATATCGAGATAACTTGCTTGAGTTACTCTCCTTATCACTCATCACGAGCTTATTCGTGATAAATCCAAAGTAATCGAGTTCTCATTTCCTTACACTGTTCAAAATTCCTACCCATTTTTCAAGCTTAATCGAGACACATTTCATCATGGTATTCACTGCAATCACAATCACGAAAATTTCGATGAAGAATTCGCACAACTAGAACTCACCAATGAAAAACAAGAACAAGTCAATAGGGTGATAGAACAAAATAAAAATGAATATCTCATTACGCATCCTAGCCATGGGGGCAAAACTACCCCCGACTTGAGACGGAAAATTTAAACAAACTCATCGACAATGGTGAATCAAGTTATCACAACAAAATACCAAACAATCCAAATGGTTCTTCGGCCGAAAAATTATTCACTAAAATCCAAGATTTAACAAAGAAACTTGAGGAAGCAACGACTAGAACTGAAAGATTAAAAGACCTCAATCTAGATTCCAATACTCACGACATGTTTGATAAACCGTCCCTTGCTTCTCCATTTGCACAAGAATGGAAATTTATGAAAGATACCATTTAGGGACTGCAAAAAAAATCAAAACAATTCAACTTTGAAGAATTGTGTCCTTATCCATTTGATACAGAGATATCACGATTACCATTTCCGCCATCCTTTAAAATCCCTAAGTTTGATAAATACAAAAAGCAATGTAGACACCCCATTTCACATCTATCATAAATCAATTAATTCCCCTTCCTCATTTCCCACAAAAATACACTTGAATTAATCAAATATAATTTGATTAATTATCCATTTCAAAATCTAAAAATAACCTAATCTTCACCACATGTCATTATTCTCCATGTTTTTCTACTATTGAATTAAAAATTCAAATTCAAATCCTCACCCAAAATTCGTGGTCCCCACTCACCTAAAATCCTCCACTTATGAATTAAAAATATAATTCAAATCCTCACCCATTCTTCGTGGTCCCCACTCACCTAATCTTGCCCACATTTTCAAACCACTCACCTAATCTTGCCCACATTTTCAAACCACCCACTTAATCTTGCCCACATTTTCAAACCTCGAATGGGCTAGAAACTTGAATTGAGCCCTAATTTTGTGATATGTAGGTGCTTTTCTTCAAGACGAGCAAGACCTTCCCAATAAACGATCTTCTTACTTTGCACTAGATGGGAAAAAAGATTATGAGGCTATTTTGGCATTAGGATGAGGCGAAAAGGATGTTCTTTGCTCAAAGGATGCAAGAACTTAGATATGGCATGTAAGCTTATTCTCCATGTGTTTAGAGGGGGGGGTAAGGTTGTATTTATAGCCGAGAGGAGTGATTAACTTAGATTAATTTAACTAATCATGGTTTGAAAATGTGGGCAAGATTAGGTGAGTGGTTTGAAAATGTGGGTAAGATTAGATGAGTGGTTTGAAAATGTGTGCAAGATTAGGTGAGTGGGGGCCACGAAGAATGGGTGAGGATTTGAATTATATTTTTAATTTATAAGTGGAGGATTTTAGGTGAGTGGGGACCACGAAGGGTGGGTGAGGATTTGAATTTGAATTTTTAATTCAATAGTGGAAAAACATGGAGAATAATGACATGTGATGAGGATTAGATTATTTTTTAGATTTTGAATTGAAAATGACAGAGGAGAGAGTGAAAGGGATAAAATAGAGAGATGTGCAAATGAAGGAAGCAACGAGAGATAGTAAAGAGGATGCGTGGAAGTGAAATAAATGATAGAGTTGAGAAAAGTAGGAAACGGGAAAGGATAAATAAGAAGGAAAAAACGAGGTGGAAGTAAAGGGTGAAATGGAGGAAAATGGAAAGAGGATGAAAGAAGAAGTATAACGAAAAAAAAAAAAGAAACTATGAGGAGCGAGGAAAGTGTGAAAAGAGGAGAGAAAGGAAGAGAAACATATACGAGTAATGAACAAAAAGGTAGGGGTGGTAGAGAAAAGGGAAGTGGTCGGAAGAAACGTGAAAATTAGGGGAGAGGAAAGGAAGATAGAATGAATACAAGGAGAAGATTGAAAGAATCGTGTCATCATGCGAGGAAGACCAAGGCAAAGAATATGGAATAGAAGACTCATGGAGATGTATGTGGAGGGTGGTATGATAAAAATACGGGACAACGCTGAACAACCAAGTTATCGATGGGGAAGTAAGGAGGAAACGTGATGGAAAAAGGGGAAGAAGATGATACGGGGAAGGAAATAAGACGAGGGGTGGGAGAGAGAAGAGGATAACAAAGAAAATGATGTAGAAAGAAGGGAACACGAAAGGGGGTAATAAGTGGAAAGGAAAAGGTAGAAGGAATGTTCAAAGAAGAAAGAGAGGGGAATGACATCGATTGGAAAAGATGTGGAGATGCATGAAATGAGGATACTAGGATGATGGGAAAATAGAAAAGGAGGTATGATGAAGACAGTAAAGATATTGAAGAGGGCAAAGAGGAGATGGAGAGATGGGTAAAAGCGGCGAAAAAGGGTGGGAGTGAGGGAAAAGAATAGGAGAGAAAAGAGAATGGGGGATAGAAGAGGCAATGCCAATGAGGGGATGTTAGGGAAATTCCCTTGACAATGAGTGGTGGGGAAGGGTGAAAGAAAAAATGAAGAAAAGGAGAAAGCGAATGAGGATTTGGAAAGGTAACGCCAATAAAGGGACATTAGGGAAAACCCTTTGACAATGAATGGTGGGATTAGAGGAGGGAAGGAATGAAGGGAAACTATAGAAGGTCCAAGGGAGTGAATGAGGTCGTGCGGATTGAGGATTGATAATTTTTAGGGAAAACCCGTTGACAATTATTAGCGCGGGAAGAGAAGATGATGATGAAAGAATGATATAGGAGTGTTAACAATAATGGAGAATGTGTGTGTGGGTAGAAATGTGGGGGGAATTTGAGAAGATGAAGTGGAAAGAGTGAAGAAGATGGGAGGGATGAGTTGGGACTAAGGGAAAGGGAGGAGAGAATGTGGGTGATGAGGATGAACGAGGTGAGGATGAAGAACCAAGACATGAAAATAATGGGAAGAAACGGTATGAAGGGTGATGGATCAAGAAGGGGAAAATGGGGGAAAATAATGTGATTAGAGGTGGAAGAGATGAGTTGTATGCTTTATAAGAGGATATGTAGAGAAAGGATAATAATAGGAGGAAAAAGTGGGTAATAGGAGATACCCGCAGGTGGAAGAAGCGATCAACAAAGTGAACGCAGAATGATGCGAGGAGAAGTTCACAATGACAAGTTAAGTGTAGGGAGAACCATGACATAAGATTGTCATGTGACGGAAGTGGTTAAGTAATATTGCCAAGTGAGCAAAACTGGAGATGACAAGTGGTCAAGTGAGAAGTGGTGTTTCATGCGAGAATCGAAAAGGAGGTGAAAGGATGTGATAATGGGGAATGTCGAGAAAAAATGAAGGGTGAAGGGTGTGTAGTGATGGGGAAAGGCAAGGAGACATATCATCCTTAAGAGGGACTCTTAAGTGAGATCGCCATGCCGGGTGAGTGGTTAAGTAAGATTGCCAAGCAGAGGAGGGTGATAGTGGTGGTAAAAAGATGTGATGATGGGGAATGAAGAGGAAATATGGATGGTGAGATTGGAGAGTGATGGGCAAGTGTAAGATGACATGTCATGCTTAAGAGAATCTCTTAAGTAAGATCATCATACTGCTGGAGAGGTTTCATAGGGTCACCCAACCGACAGGGATGATATGCAAAGAGAAAGACAAAATGATATTGGGGATAGGGGTGGAATGGTAGGGTGAAGAAGATGATCGCGATGAGAGGTGGGAGAAATAAGATGGGGGAAATATGATGGGGTGGGGGAAGGCCACATGGCAGATCAACCTTAAGTGGAAGTCTTAAGTAAGATTGCCATGCGGCTGGAATGGTTAAGTAAGATCGCCAAGCTGAGGAAGAAGAAGGATGATGTTAGAGTTGGTGGGAATAGGGTATGAAAAAATGGACTGAAGGGGAACCCTCAAGTGAATTTGCCATACTACGAGAGCATGTAAGTAGGATGACCAGGCATAAGATGGATTTGGGGAAGGATGAGAAAATAGTGAGTGAGGTATGCCTAAGTGGTATATGATATGAGATGAGGTGATAATAAGAAAGAAAGGACACAAAGGAGTGTAACATGAATGGATGAATGAATATATGTAGTGGAGGGTGGAGAGTGTGAGGGGAATCCTTAATTGGGATGCCCACGTGGTGAGAGTAATGATGCGGGAATGGGAAGTAGAAGAGGTGGAGTTGGAAGATGTGTTTGGTGGTGATGGTTATTTGATGAGAGGGTAGGTGGTGAAGAAGCTTCTACAACGGGAAGATCTTAGGGAGAGGGTAAACCTCCACTGAGGATTCCATATAGAAGGGGTTATTAAGTAAGATTGTCAAGCGGGAAGAAAAAGGGTGAAAGGAAAGAATACCAATGGGTGAGAGGGGACAGGAATGGTGAGAAGGGTAATATGGGTATAAGCGGCGGAGGAGTAAAAATGAGGAGTGAGAATGAATGGATCAAATACATGGTGATCATGGTGGGGGAGAAGGAGCTGCTGGATAGTGAATGCTACTTGAGAAAGATCGTCAAGTAGGATTCACAAACTGCAACGGTGATCAAGTAGGATTCGCAAACTAGAGAATGCATTAGTATGGGTGAATGGATGGGGTGCAAAGTAAGATGTTGATCATGCAGGAAGATACTCACGTGACGAAAAGTATCTTAATTTTAATATAGCACATAACATGATGCATCGTGATATAAAAGATCAGGATGACTAGACTGTAATATGCGTGATAAAGCATGATAAAAGGGGCCATAAAAAGGTTTGATGCCCCATGACGATATGTAAATGGAAGAGAGCATAGACAGAGAGGCTATCAAGAAAGTATGATGCCCCACTTGATCGACATATAATCGAGATAACATAAGAATATTACGAGAGAACACCGTGGTACATAAAATCAAGATGCCCTGTAATATATCAAATACAAGAAAGCGATTAATAATTTGCTTACTAATAATGCAACACAAGAACCAAGAAAACATGTCCTCAACGTGTTCCACGGTGATGATTGATTAGATGTGCCCCCAAGTAGGGTACAAGGATTGGGTTAGTCTCCTCAAACAAGGAAACAATGAGAGCCGGATTTTCCCAAGCGAGGATTCACGAGAGGAGAAGTGGTTTGAATTTGGTAGTCATAAGGTGGTTGGACCATTCGTTTGGGATAATAGTTCAAAGGATGAATCATGTGTTGCTTATTGAATTTTACGATTTTGTGGATGTTTTTGGTCTTTTGAAAATTTTGCAAATGTTTTTGTATTTTGGATATTTTCTAATGTTTTTGTTTTTGAATTTTGGATTTTCTAATGTTTGTTTTTGAATTTTATAATTTTTTTAGGATTTTAGAGATTTTTGAATGTTTTTTTTTGGAGGGATTTTTATACAAATGTTTTGGATTTTGAGATTTTTACACTATTTTTTAGATTTTTGACGATTTTCAAATGTTGGTAGATTTTTGACGATTTTCAAATGTTTTTAGATTTTTGACGTTTTTAGATTTTGAGATTTTTACACTATTTTTAGATTTTGACGATTTTTAAATGTTGGTAGATTTTTTTACACCGTGAGTGGCAATTTATGGCCCAGTGAGTGCAGACTTATTTTTTGAGAGGCGATAAACCGAGATATTATTCGTATGTGGCGTGTTCGGTGTGGTAACTTATGCTCGAAATAACACAAATTCTCTTGTCATTGGCGAGGATATGGTGGTGATGATATGATGAAAAGAATTCTAGCTCCATTCTTGACTCCACACAACTAGTAAGATGTGTGGGTTCATCACCGAGAATTAAGAAGGACGCAGAGGTAGATAATGATTATAGAGACGAATGCTAACAACAATCCCTTTGGGAAATTGTGACTCCATTCTTCATAATGGTACTAAACCGATTTAAAAAATGGCTTTCACTTTATGAGTCACATGCTAGACTTAGACAAAGTTATGTAGCTTCGATTGATAAGATATAAGGTTAAGGGATAGTTCTCTCTTCACTTAGGCATCTAAATTACGTGTTTGGGGATTTTATAATTTGTAAGCATTGTAAGATTTGGTATTTTTGAAATGACTCCTATGCCTTGCCCCATGCTACTAGTGAGAAGCAGGGCTCATCACCAAAGGCAAAATATAAAGTAGTGAATTTCCTTTTTAGTCTTTTTTTTTTTTTTGTTTTATATTTTGTAATGTTTGTATGCTTGTATGAGAATGACCCTCTACGCTTTGCCCCATGCCACTTGTAAGAGGCAAGGGTTTATCACCGAAGACAAGATGTAGACGAGTAAGGGCACCTTCCTCCATTCCCAATCTCACACTACCAGGAAGAAGTGTGGGCTCAACACCAAAGACTATGAAGGACGAAAGATGTGTCAATGAATTATTCATAAGTTATTGAATTGATGGATTTTTACAATAGTGCTTTGTATTTGGGAAGAAATGTCTTCCCCCAATCTCAGCCCCACACGACTAGTAGGACGTGAGGGTTCAACACCGAAGACTGAGATGGACGACCAAACGAAGTTTAGAGCTTTGTTATGAAAGAGAGAATGTATTTGAAGGGAATATATTACCATCGCAAGCTTCTGAGTATGACCATAGAGGAAAGCGATTGAAAATAGAAGTATGATGCTCACAAACTTAATAGGATTTATATTAGCACTTGTCTCATGATGATAAATATGAAGATGTGATTTTGATAAAGAAAATATCTACAATGGAAATGAATGAATTTAAATTATTCAGAAATAAGTAAGACAAAAGGAACAATGTACACGTTGTATCCTGGAATAACGAACATCTTAAGGATAAAATTTCTTTAAATGAACTGCATTCATTGGTTCATCCAAATCTTGACCATCTTGATGGCCAATTTATAAGCTCCAAGCCAAATTTAGCTATGATTACATAGGGTCCTAACCAATTAGACTCAAATTTTCCTTGTTTTTCTCGTTTTTAGTGTGTATTCTTTTGATTTTATTTTAAAATGAGGTCACCAATTTTGAATTCTAGGGGTCTTACCTTTTTATGGTAATTGCGTTGCTGATCGGTTTTGATAGACTTGAAGATGATTGAGAGCATTAAGTCATTTTTCATCGAAAGCTCAAGCTCATTAAGGCGTGAGTGTCGATAATAATCTTGATTGATTACATCTTTGAAGGATATTATGAAGGATGGAAGTTCAACCTTGACATGTAAAATAGCTTCCCAACCATTAACAAAGGAGAAGGGAGTGGCTCCAGTAGGTGTGTGATAAGATGTGCGGTAAGCCCAAAGAGTGGGATAGATTTGGTTAAGCCAATAGCTTCCATGTGTGTTAATAATGATGGTTTGTGTTATTTGGTTTTTTACTTCTATTTGTCCATTAATTGATTGTTTTGAGGATAGATTCACAATTAAAGATGGAAAAGGTTGTGTAAAGATATTCCTGGGTATAAGTACCTCGTAGAATGGATGCACATAGAAGTCTTGACAGGTGAGACTAATTAGTGATGAGATGCCTGCAAGATCGATAGTTGAAAGCATGATGGACACGACGGGTTGCATTGTCGCAAGTGTCCAAACTCGATGTGTTTGTGTTTCGACAAAAAGGCTAGAGATATTAAGCATAAGAGTCAATATTGGAAGAATAAAATCAAACGTAATGGTACTGTTGATGGAACCTCATCTCAGTAGTGTCTACACAATATAGAGGTTTGAAAGGAGTCTTGAAGCGAGATCAAGGTCTCATTAGATGTTGGAAGAATGTTGTCGCCAAAACAGTTCAATATATCTTTGGGGTGAAAGAGAGTCTTGAAATAAGTTTAAGTGCTCAAGTAGATGTGGGAAGAATGTTGTTGTCCAAAACATGTTTAATGTATGTTTACATTGAAAGAGTGTCTTGAAATAAGTTCAAGTGCTCAGAGATGTTGGAAGAATGTTGTTGTCAAAACAGTTCAATGTATGTTTCATTGAAAGAGTGTCTTGAAATAAGTTCAAGTGCTCAGGTATATGTTGGAAGAATGTTGTTGTCAAAATAGGTTCAATGTATGTTTGGGTTGAAATAGAGTCTTGAAATAAGTTCAAGAACTTCGGTAGATGTTAGCGAGATGTTGTTGTCCAAAACAGTTCAATGTATGTTTGAACTAATGGAAGGAAATTTGAAGAAGATATGGATTTGTTTGGAATTAGAGAGTCTTGACTGTTGTCATCATGATCTCATGGAATTTCAGTATATATAGGAGTTTCGACAGTAGTCAACTCTTCATTGAAAGTTGTGGTATTGGATGTGTCATTGGTTGCAAGAGCATTTTCATCAAGCTCTACAGAGATGACATCGTCGTCAATTAAGTCTTGGACGTAATTCTTAAATCGCACACATTTATCTGTGTGATGACCATCAATGCGATGAAAATCACAATATGTGTTAGGTTTGTACCAACATGGCTTAGATTCCCCTTCGACAAAGGGTTTTGTAATTGGATATCTTATCAGTTTAGCCTCTTTTAGTTGATGAAAAACACTAGAGAGAGTTTCTCCAAGGGGCGTAAATTGACGTTCGACTTTACGTGAAGTGATGTCTTCGTTAGGTTGTATGATTGGCTTTTTGGGTGATCGTTCATTGATTTGGGTAGCCATATGAGAGAGTTGTGTTTTCATCTTATTAATTTGTTCTAATAGCTCATTGCGTGAAATTTTTCGTGAATTCATCATGTTTGAAAGAGAGGGAGAACGAAGAAATGTGTGATGAAGAACTCAACCTATTGATTATGATATTTTTTTTTCTCAATCAAGTTTTAACAAGGCTATAAGGAGTAAGCTCAAACAAGCTACTCGGGATACAAGTGGGATATAACTTAAACAAGCTATAACGAATATGTTGATTGGTTTGGATTAAACAAGCTTAGCAGATGAAAATGTAAGGAGTACACTCAAACAAGGTACTCAATCAAGTGGGATGTAGCTCAAATAAGCTATGATGAATATGTTGATTGGTTTGGCTTTAACAAGCTCTAGATTTTTGATAGGAAGAGTAACTCAAACAAGTGACTCAACATAATTGTGAACTCAAAATGAGTTTTGAAGGGATTTGTGTCGGATGGGATTTTGTTAAACTCGGCAAATGATGAAATAATGAGTGAACTCAAAAAAGTCACCTAATGTCATTTTGATATAGCTTGAAACAAGCTAGAAAGAATGTTCGACAATTGATGAGATAAAGAGTGAATGCAAGTCACTCAATATTTATTGGATATAGCTAAAAACAAGCTATGACAGATGTATTATTAGCTAAAGTGAGCTAATGAAAATGGTGTGATGTTTTGAGTACGTGTTGTTGGATTGTTTGGATGTTTTGCTTGGTATTGAATTGGTCGAAAATGATTTTTGTGGAACACATCTAGGTCTGAAATTTTACAATGAACACATTGATATTAGCCAAGTTTTATGATAAAACAATGCTAAACTATTGTGTTTTCAAACAATATGCCTGATCATGTGGATTGATTGTTTTGGCTTATGAGGTAACTTCTTCCGGGAATGATCATTGTTTCATACAAATCATACAAGTATCTTTGTGAAATGGTGGATGCGAGCTCTTATTACTCCAAGAAGATCGTCCTCCGATATACCCTAGTCTGATATACCTAATTCTATACGGGATAGAATTGGTATAGGGAACCCTTAGAAACCTTTGGAGGAGACTCGCCGATTCTTACTTACATGTTTGGAGTGAATCACCATGTCCGAAACAGAGTTTTGTGAAAAGGTGGAAGGTGATGGAGGGATGAATGTGTATGGTGTCCTTATAACTCCCCGAAGATTTACAGGGACAATGCCCAGGCTTCGTTGTTATAGCTATTTAGGCGTGACTCGCATGCGTTGCACGACAACATTACCTGTAAGTGAAGAGCAGCGGCGAGGTAAATATCAAACGCTGTGATGAGACTAGGTCTCAAAGTGTAATGCAGATGTAAATGTTGTTGGTGTGTGGTAGTCAAGTCCACGTCACTGGTGTAGCTTTGGTGGTGATGAAATCCACCTCGTCTACGTGTAAAAACAATATGATAAAGTGATTAAACGTAGGGTTCTTTCCAACTTGAAATAAATCACTAGCAGAAAATAATTGCGTACCTGAGCATACTTTTTTTTTTGTTTCAGCAATTGTCTTTGAATGGTGGTATTTTTGCGGGATTTTTGTTGTTTTTGTTTTTGACAATATTCCAAATGACGCGGTTCTGCAGAAAACAAATTAGTAGTTATCCCGCAAATGAAATGTTAGAAAAGTGATCGTGGTTGTTTTGATTTGCGGATCGCTCAAAGGCGCAGAAAAGAGCATACCAACCAACGACCAAATAAATATTAAGAATATGACAAAGGAAAATAATTATTAAAATGACAATTGGAAAACAAAGCTAGAGGATCCCGTAACATGTTAGAACAAGAAACTAAAAATTGTGGCCGTTCGATTTTCCAGATCGCTCAAGGCGCAAGAAAAGAGCATACGCGGATACTATTGGAATAGTTTTTTTAAAATGTTAATAATTATTACAATTAATCATGATTGCGAAATAGCGATAATGATTATTTTCACAAAAAAGAAAAAATGATGAAAGAAGAGGGTGAAAACGTTACCTAGAAGTGTTGTCGTGGAAAATTGAAATGTAAGGTAAAAATAAAAAATAAAAATGTTGTCGAGCTCGAGTGGCCTCACGTTTCTGATTTCCAAGATCACTTTTGAAGTGCGAGGAAAGAGCATACGTGTGAGGTTGTTACGTGAAATAAAAAATAAAAAAATAAAACTATAATTTTGTTGCTTTTTTGTTAAAAAGATAGGTGTTAGAAGAAATGAAACCAAAATTTTTCTGTAAGTCTAAATCTAAAAATTATTTTTTCATCGCATAGATCTTTTCAATACCTTTCCGTTAAAAAAATGAAGTCATTAGGTTCGGGAGCAAAAGTTATGGCTTAGGAAGATGGGCTACGAGAAACGCTTAGATCGAATGAAAATTTTAAACGTGAGAAAATAAATAAATGTATTTTCCTGGATTGGTTGTCCCAATGATAAGAAGATAAAAACTAATGGCTAGTTCATGCGTTTCTACGTATGATGAGTAAATAGAAAAATCAAAACCTGGGAACTAAACACCAAGCACCGAGGAGATCAAAGACGAATGAGCTTGAGTTTCATTGTTCTTTATAACTGCAGATACCCCACAAGACACCACACAACAAAAACACTACCCAAAGCGTGAAGGTTAACCAAAGAAGACCATAAGGAATGAAAATGAAATAATAATGAACAATAATAAACAAAGAGCAGATAAAACCACTAATTAGAAATTAATGGTAATAGATCGAAAGTAATCCGTGCTTGAATGTAAGCTAGGAAAATACACTACTAATAAGGAAATAAAATATCAATAATCGTACCTCCTCCTTCGCGTTCCATAGCAAACCTCGTAATGGGCTAGGAAACTTGGATTGAGCCCCGATTTTGTGATATGTAGGTGCTTTTCTTCAAGACGGAGCAAGACCTTCCCATAACAACGATGATCTTCTTACTTTGCACTAGATGGGAAAAAGGATTATGAGACTATTTTGGCATTAGGACGAGCGAAAAGGATGTTCTTTGCTCAAAGGATGCAAGAACTTAGATATGGCATGTAAACTTATTCTCCATGTGTTTAGAGGGGAGGGTAAGGTTGTATTTATATCCGAGAGGGAGTGATTAACTTAGATTAATTTAAGTAATCATGGTTTGAAAATGTGGGCAAGATTAGGTGAGTGGTTTGAAAATGTGGGTAAGATTAGATGAGTGGTTTGAAAATGTGTGCAAGATTAGGTGAGTGGGAGCCACGAAGAATGGGTGAGGATTTGAATTATATTTTTAATTCATAAGTGGAAGATTTTAGGTGAGTGGGGATCACGAAGGGTGGGTGAGGATTTGAATTTGAATTTTTAATTCAATAGTGGAAAAACATGGAGAATAATGACATGTGATAAGGATTAGATTATTTTTGGATTTTGAAATGGATAATTAATCAAATTATATTTGATTAATTCAAGTGTATTTTTGTGAGAAATGAGGAAGGAGAATTAATTGATTTATGATAGATGTGAAATTGGGGTGTCTACATTTGCCCCTCTTTGGAAGGGAATACTATGAAAGTAGTGTCCTTTCAAAGAAAGTAAGCAGTATGGGGAAGAATTCAATCTAATTTTTAAAAGGTAGAGCGAATGTTTGTTGGGGAGAATAGACGGTGGTGAGTGACGGATGTTATAGTATCCTCCAGACAAAAATGTCATGAGAAGATGTGATTATGGATAGATGTGGTGATGAGAATGTAAGCTAGGAAAAATACACTACTAACAAGGAAATAAAATACCAATAATCGTACCTCCTCCTTCGCATTCCGTAGTGAAACCTCGAGAATGGGCTAGGAAACTTGGATTGAGCCACGATTTTGTGATATGTAGGTGTTTTTCTTCAAGACGGAGCAAGATCCTCCTGCCAGCGATCTTCTTACTTTGCACTAGATGGGAAAAATGATTATGAGTCTATTTTAGCATTAGGATGCGAGGCGAAATGATGTTCTTTGCTCGAAAGGATGCAAGAACTTAGATATGGCATGAAAGCTTATTCTCCATGTGTGTTTAGAGGGGAGGGTAAGGTTGTATTTATAGCTTTGGGAGAGATTAGTTTAGATTAATTTAAGTAATCATGGTTTGAAAATGTGGGCAATATTAAGTGAGTGGTTTGAAAATGTGGGCAAGATTAAGTGGGTGGTTTGAAAATGTGGGCAAGATTAGGTGAGTTGTTTGAAAATGTGGGAAATATTAGGTGAGTGGGGACCACGAAGAATGGGTGAGGATTTGAATTATATTTTTAATTCATAAGTGGAGGATTTTAGGTGAGTGGGGACCACGAATGGTGGGTGAGGATTTGAATTTAAATTTTTAATTTAATAGTAGAAAAACATGGAGAATAATGACATGTGGTGAGGATTAGATTATTTTTGGATTTTGAAATGGATAATTAATCAAATTATATTTGATTAATTCAAAGTGTATTTTGTGGGAAATGAGGAAGGGAATTAATTGATTTAGGATAGATGTGAAATTGGGGTGTCTACATTTGCCCCTCTTTGGAAGATGCTTATGAAAGTAGTGTCCTTTGAAAAGAAAGTAGGCAGTATGGGGAAGAATTCAATCTAATTTTTAAAAGGTAGAGCGAATGTTTGTTGGGGAGAATAGAAAGTGGTGAGTGACGGATGTTATAGTATCCTCCAAGACAAAAATGTCATGAGAAGATGTGATTATGGATAGATGTGGTGATGCCCCCTCGAGAGGAGGCGAGCGAGAATGGAATATCTGACGAAGCGTCGAAAAGAAGGGAAATGGATGTGGCGAGAGAAGAGGGATGATAATGGAGTGGAAGAGACTAGAATGACCGCATGCAGCACGCAAATGGAGAAAGGATTGAATCGACCTTGAATGCTTTAGGTGTGAGGGTGTGTGGTAAAGAGAAAAGGAATGGATAGGATTGGGGTTGATTATGAGAAGAGTAAAGGAGATAGGGAGGGAAAAAAGGAATGAAAGAGGTAGAAATAAGAGAGAGGGATGATAGGGGAAGAAGAGAATGATGAAGGACAAAAAAGGTAAAAATATGAAAATGACAGTGAGTAGAGGGTGAAGGGATGAAATAGAGATGTGTGCAAAATGAAGGAAGCAACAGAGAGATAGTAAAGAGGGATATGTGGAAGTGAAATGAATGAGAGAAGCAAAGAAAAGCAAGAAATGGGAAAGGATAAATAAGAAGGAAAAAATGAGGTGGGAGTAGGGGTGAAATGGATGGAAATGGAAAGAAAGAAGAAGTAGAACGGAGAAAAAAAAGAAACTATGAGGGGCGAGGAAAGTGTGAAAAGAGGAGAGAAAGAAAGAGAAACGGATACAAAATGAACAAAAAAGGTAGGGGTGGTAGAGAAAAGGAGAAGTGGTCAAGAAGAAACATGAAAATTAGGGGAGAGGAAAGGAAGATAAAATGAATACAGGAGAAGATTGAAGGAATCGTGTCATTGCGAGGAAGACCAAGGAAAAGAATATGGAGCAGGACAGTATGGAGATGCATGGAGAGGTGGTATGATAAAAAAATAGGACAACGCATTTGAACAACGGGTTATCGATGGGGAAGTAAGGAGGAAACGTGATGGAAAAAGGGAAAAAAAAAAGATGATACGGGGAAGGGAAATAAGGCGAGGGGTGGGAGAGAGAAGAGGATAACAAATAAAATGATGTAGAAGGAAGGGAATATAGAAAGGGGGTAATAAGTGGAAAGGAGGCAGGTATAAGGAATGTTTAAATAAGAAAGAGGGGATGAATGAAATCGATTGGAAAAGATGTGGAGATCGTGAAATGAGGATACTAGGATGACGAAAAAATAGGAAAAGGATGTATAATGAAGGCAGTAAAGATAGTGAAGAGGGCAAAGAGGAGATGGAGAGATGGGTAAGAAGCGTGACAAGAAAGGGTGGGAGTGAGGAAAAGAATAGGAGAGAAAAGAGAATGGGGATAGAAGAGCGATACCCGATGAAAGGATGTTAGGGAAATCCCTTTTCTGATGAGTGGTGGGGAATGGTGAGAGAAAAATGAAGAAAAGGAGGAAGCGAATGAGGATTTGGAAAGGGTAATAGCGCTAACAAAGGAGGTTAGGAAAACCCTTTGGCAATGAGTGGTGGGCTTAGAGGAGGAAGGAATGAAAGGAAACTCTAGAAGATCTAAGGGAGTGAATGAGGTCAAATGCGGAATGAGGATTGATAATTTTAGGAAAACCCATTGTGGCAATTATTAGCGCGGAAGAGAGGAGATGATGATGAAAGAACAATATAGGAGTGTTAACAATAACGGCGAATGTGTGTGGGTAGAAATGTGGGGGAATTTGAGAAGATGAAGTGGAAAGAGTGAAGAAGATGGGAGGGATGAGTTAGGACTAAGTGAAAGGGAGGAGAGGATGCGGGTGATGAGGA